>BSBN01001640.1:0-600000 GCA_027924645.1 Cunninghamia lanceolata | reverse complement strand
ATACCTTAATTTCCAACATTCTCCCACTTGTCGAACACCTTGCAAGAGCCAACAAAATGATAGGATTTAACTGCTAGGGGCCGAGAGGCCCATAGACTTTGAACACCATCTGAACTTCTCCGTGCTCACAGGTTTTGTCAAGGAATCAGAAACATTCGTCAAAGTGTCAACTTTCTCCAAATTCACCTTCCTATCCTCTACCATGTCATGAACAAAATAGTATTGGACATCAATATGCTTAGTCCTCGCGTGGAAAGTAGGATTCTTCGCCAAACATATGACACTATGACTGTCACAACAAATAGTAATCTTCCCTGCATCAAACCCAACATCAGAACACAATCTCTTAATCCAAATGGCTTCTTTACAAGCATGAGTTGCTGCCATGTACTCTGCTTTAGTAGTGGACAAAGCGATCGCAAATTGTTGCTTATTCATCCAACTAATAGCACCAACGAACATAGTGAACACAAGCACTGGTGGATCTCCTACTGTCAATGTCACCTGCCTAATTTGAATCCACAAATCCTCGAATACAAAGCAAATGTCGAGGTCCTGTAGGATAACCATGAAAACATAGGGAATGCTCGAAAATACCCTGCAAATATCTGAACACTCTCTTCACCGCATCCCAATGTACCCGTCCAAGATTAGCCATAAACCGACTAAGGACTCCCACTGCTTGGGCAATGTCTGGTCTTGTACAGACCATCGCATACATCAAGCTGCCAACTGCACTAGCATAAGGAAGTCTGCTCATATCCTCCATCTCAGAAGGAGACTTTGGACAATCTGTAACAAATAACTTTGTCCCCATTATAACAGGAATAGTTAATGGTCTACAAGCTGCCATGCTGAATCTCTCCAACACAGAATTCACACTTACTCTGGCCTAACCAAAGTTTTTTGTTTGCTTTGTCTCTTCTGATTTTCATTCCCAGAATGTACCTTGCTGCCCCTAAATCTTTCATTTCAAATTGTGCCAACAACTAAGACTTTAAATTAGAAATCAAATTCTTACCATTCCCAATAAACAACATATCAACATACAATGCAATAATTAGAATGCAATCATTATCCATCTTAAAGTAAACACAATGATTTGATTTCGATCTCATAAATCTCAAACTCAATACAAAGTCATCAAATTTATGGCACCACATCCTAGGAGATTGCTTTAAACCATACAAAGACTTCTTCAACTTGCAAACTAGATTTTCTTTACTTTTTACCACATAGTACTTTGGCTGTGACATATAGATTTCTTCCTCCAAGTCACCATGAAGAAAATATGTCTTCACATCCATCTGTTCAACTTCTAAATCGTATGTTGCAACAAGTGATAACAAGAATTTGATAGATGTCAGCTTTGCAATGGGAGAGAAAATCTCACCATAATCTATTCCCTCAACTTGGGAACATCCCTTCACGACCAACCTTGCCTTAAATTTCTCAACATTACCATCTGAACCAAACTTCTTCTTGAACACCCATTTGCATCCAATAGGTTTATGTCCATTAGGCAAGGGCACCAGATCCCAAGTATTGTTTTTCTTTAAGGAAGCCATGTCTTCTTCCATGGCCTCTTTCCAGGAATCTGCATCACTCATACCCATAGCCTCCCTTACGGTCCTAGGCTCATTAATGTTAGAAATCAAAGCAAAAATACAACTGGAATCATGCAATGAATAACCAAACCTATCAGGTTGCTGCCTTATCCGTGTGGACGTCCTCAAAGGTTGAGGTTGAGGTTCTTCTTCATCTGAACTTTCAGAGCTATTAGAGCTCTTCTCATCATCAGGTCCAACAGATGTCTTCGGTTCAACTTTCTCAGGGGTGGAAGGAAGCTGAACCACATCCTCTTTCTTCTCTTCTTTCTTTGGTTGTAGAACATCAAAGGAAGGATTGAGCTCTCTGAAGATCACACTTCTGCTATACAGAACTCTCTTGGCCATTGGATCCCAAAGCTTGTACTCTTTCACACCGATGCCATAACCGATGAAGATACACTTCATAGTCTTATTCTCCAACTTAGACCTCTCCTTAGACACATGTGTATATGCCTCACATCCAAATACTCGAATGTGTCTCAATGAAGGCTTTTTACTAGACCACACCTCCTAGGTGTCTTATCAACGAGCGTTGATGTAGGAGACCTATTAACAAGGTAACAAGCGGTAGCAACAACTTCAACCTAGAACTTTTTTTCAAGGCTAGCTCCACTTAACATACTCCTAGCCCTCTCCATCAACATTTTGTTCGTCCTCTCTACAATTCCATTCTGCTGAGGGGTATACAGAGTTGTCTTGTGCCTCTCAATTCCATGTTCTTTATATAATTTGTTGAAGTCTACTGAACAAAATTTACCATCATTGTCAGTCCTCAAAACACTTAATCTTTCTATCCTTTTGATTCTCTACAAGAGCTTTGAACTCTTTGAATCTACTAAAGACTTCATATTTGCTTGTAAGGAAATACACCCATGTCCTACTGTAATCATCAATGAATGAAACAAAGTAAATAGATTTTGAAATCAAAGGAACATTAACATGACCAAATATATCAAAATGAATCAAGTCCAACACTTTAGAAGATTTGTAAGAATTGGAATAAAACTGAACATGGTTTTGCTTTCCATAAATGTAATGTTCGCAAAAATTGAACTCAATGTTACAATTATTCATACCCTCAACAAGATTTTTATTTTTTAGGGTCCTCAAACCCTTTTCACCAATGTGACCAAGCCTTTGGTGCCATAACATTGTCTTCTCAACTAGAAGTTTCATCTCCATAGAATGAGCACCCTTAGGTACCCAGAAAGCACGACCATTGGAAGTAGATGCAATAATCCTCTTCGCTGCTGGTTCCAATGGTGAGGATGAAGACTCTGAAGTTCTCTTCTTCGAAACAGAGGCACTATTGCATTGACTGTGTATGCATTAAGCTGAAACAGAGTGCCAATTCGAGTACCCTTAGCTAACACCATAGCTCCTCTAGTCATTTTTCATCCTCTATTCGAGAAAACAACCTGCACACCTACATCATTCAACTTACAGATAATAGGTTCCGTGCCAAACTAGAGATATGCAGAACACCATTGATCCCCTTCACTCATCCATCAAGGAATCGAATCAAGACTCTTCCACGACCAACAATCTTCAGGTGAGAGTCATCACCCAAGTACACCTTCCCACAGTCATATTCTTCATACTTCGAAAACCAACCCCGATGAGAGGTCATGTGAAAAGATGCACTAGAGTCAATAAGCCACACATCTTTCGATGCATGCATTGCCAAGGCAGTGACAAACGCTTTTCTATCATCCTGAGAGGACTTGTTAGAATCTGAATCATAGTTCTTTTTCTTCTTCTCCTCCTTGCAATCCTTACGGAAGTGACCCGGTTTGTTGTAGTTCTAACATAGAGCCTTGGACTTTCCAGGAGACTTGGATCTCCCACAAGATTTGGATCTTCCTTTTTCTTCCTTCTTATCCTTTTTCTTTCCCTTCTCTTCAGATCTACCACGAATCGCAAGAGCCTCCTTAGCCGACTTGGAAGACTTTCTTCGCATTTCTTCAGACAACAACAAAGAAACCACTTCATCCATCTTGAAGGTGGTAGTGGTACTCCCAATGGCCATAACAAGGTGGTCCCACAAATTTGATAAGGAACACAGTAATGTCATACATCGATCCTCCATCTTCACACCAACAAACGTCAACTGGGAACAAGCATATTGAATGTATTCAGGTGATTAGTGACAGATCCTCCGTCTTCCATCCTCAGAGAATACAATTTCTTTTGCATGAATAACTTGTTCCCTAGGGATTTAGTTTGATAAACATCTCCAAGTTTCTTACAAAGATATTTTGCAATCTTCTCTTCATGGACATTCAAGAGCATTAAATTAGCCAAACAGAGTCTTCTCAGACTCTTAGCCTTCCGATCCATTAGATCTCAATTTTCTTGTTTCATGCCCGATGGCATGGTTCCAGATACTGCGAGCCATAGATCTCTATCCACCAATAAAGTCCTCCATCTTGAGTTTTCACAACTCAAAGTTGCCTCCATTAAACTTCTCTATATCAAACCTCCCATATGTGCTCACCATCTCTTTCCTGCAACAAAGATTTCAAAATTCTCTGCACAAGCTCCCACTCAAACGAAGATCGGCTCAAAAAATCCTCTACCCAACAACTAGAACCAAATGTGATCAGGGTTTGATACCAACTGTAAGGAAGCAAGGTATGCAGAAACACTTCCTACACTGATCTAATGAGGAAAGGTTTATGCAAATTTTTATTTTTACAGTTACAAATTAAGATGCACATTAACAGAGAGATAATAACAAACATCCAAAAGCAAGTACAAAGTTCACAACACAAGATATACGTGGGGAAAACCCTTTCGGGTGAAAAACCCCACACCAAAACCTGCACAATGTATTATCAAATCAAAGGTTGATTACAACACACTTGTAATGCAAGTTCTTCCAGAGGTACACAAATGTTGAATACTGGAGTAATTTCGGCAGCATAACGGTACCTGTAAATGAACTATACATTTTCAACTCCAAGCACCTGTATATATAGAGAAATATCAAGGATAAAGGTAGCTTCTAGAGCAAGCCACAAAAGAATCTTGTCCAAAACCATATGGCCCAAATTCCAAGGCCATAAAGTATGCAAAAGACACTTGTCGAAGATTCCCTTTCATCCCTTACAACCCATACTTGGCGCCCCAAATTTGCCCAAAATACGTATGACGGATGCTCTTACATCATCATAAAATCTGTCATATATGACCACTTACAACTGTAAGAGAATATGTCATAATTAACTATTAATAAACGATTCTCTTACAACTTGTCATATTCAAACTTGGGCACCTACCTTCTCCATGCAAAGATGTTTCTTGACACTTGTCACATCTGTCATAGAATATCTATTTCTGGCTTTTACATGTCATAGAATCCGTCATATGTCATAACCTCTTACACAACTTGTATACACCTAAAAATGGCTTGAGATGAATTAATTAAATATTTCATATTTATTTTATTCTTATTCTTCTATCAATAAATAAACATACTTATTTATATATTTGGTTCACGTTCATCATATCCTTCTAGCGATCAAATATCTTAAATTCCTCTAAGGTCATCTCTAATTAATAATCCTAAAATATTTAACTATTGCCTCTAAGACAAAGTCCTATGTCTAAAATCCACATCACTCATCCATGTCATCCTCCACATCATTGGACACCTCATCATGTTGCATCAATAATTAAATATTATTAATATTTGAATAAGTATTTATCCTCTCAACATGTGCCCTATTTTCTCTCAACCATCCCCATGGTCAATGTTGACTTTGAGACACTTGTCTCATAAATCCTATATTCCCTCTCACATTCCAACAACCAAAAACTCCTTCCTCCATGTTCTTCTCACGGTCTTCCACCTTTATCTCATTGGTCCTTGTGAGCATCACGTCATGTGGCTCCTTGTCCCTCCTATTCCTCCACCTTGTCATCGTAGTAGGAACATCTTCCACCTTTATCTCTCCTCACCCAACCAATTTAATCTTGACCGTACATGTGACGACTTATTCTCCAACTGTGGTTCTTTTGACACTCGGATTTGAGCCCTCGGCCTATAAAAGCAAGCTCCTCACCTTCATTTTGCATGACAAGAGCTATAGTACTTACATGTAGAAATTCCATCAAGTATCCAAGCGTATCTTTGGCCCCCATTTGCATATCAATATCATAATCTCCATTGTTGCATTATCATCTAGCTTCATAATATCATTTAGTTACATATCAATATCCCCATATCATCATTATCGATATCATGGCAATAGCTTTATCCTCATCATTATCTTAGTTGCATTGTAGGTTTATTCACATTGCATTTGAATCCACAATTCCATTCATCTCATTATCATCTTGAAAAGCAAAGAAGTACAATTCTGAGAGCAATATCATAATCAACAAGATCTTGAGAAGATAGGAGACAATGGAACGCAAAGGATAAATTAGTTTGCAAGGTATAATTCATGTTTTCTGTATTTTTCTTAGTTTCATTGGTGAATTGAATTTGAGTAGGAATTTAGAGTAATTGTGGTATCTTATTAGGTTCTTACAATTGTTTCAAATTATCAATTATATTTTGGCGACCACTGTGGGGCCTTGCCCCGAATTTAATATCCAAATTTGAGTTTTTGGTGTCCTTATAGTTATAATAGGTCGTTTCTGTGCATTTGAGTTCCAGTCCTGCGCATTTGTGACGAAAATCAGAGCCTACAGGAAGAAAAATACCAGTCCTATGCATATGATCATTTCTGCTGCGCATTTGACACTTTCTGTTGTGCATACACTTTTTGTTGCGCATTTGACACTTTATGCTGCGCATATGATAACCCTGTGCATCTGAGTCATTTTGCTGCGCATTTGTGCTGTGTTCCTGGGCATCTAAAATTCTGTCAAGTTTTAGTATAAGTTTTTGCAAATCTTGATACTGACTCTTGTTGCAGCTGTCATCGATCGTCAAAGAAGTGTGCTAAGACTACTGATAAATTGTTTTTGCAGGTTTAGGGCTCGATTTAGACATCATTGTTGCATTTACTCATACATTGATAATCCAATGGCATCTAGTTTAAAATAGGAGTAATCATACAATCTTGCATACAATCATAACTTAGTCTAAATTAGGAGGAATAATACTATATTGCATACAAATCACACCATAGTCTAAACTAGGAGGTTTAATTGGACAATCTTGCATACAAATCACAACATAGTCTAAATTAGGAGGTTTAATTGGACAATCTTGCATAGAATTCAAACATAGCATAAATAGGGGGAAGTAATTTCATCCAATCTTGAATGCAATCATAACATAGTTTAATTTAGAGGCTAAATTTGACTATCTTTTCTTTTACGCTATCATGCAATATGGCATCTTGTGTTGTTAGATTAGTCACACTTAGCTTAATCTAGATGGTTAACGAATGAGTGTTCACTGTGCTTGTAAAGGTGATAGGCATATACTCTCCCCTTGCAACATCTTGGGTGATAAAAAAGCTAGACTCGTATCATTTACTTTCAATTAATCCTTTAGAAAGCCGTGCTTTTGGATTGCGCTTCATCCAAAAGGGATGACTTTAAGCGGAGTTTTCCTTTGAACCGCTATATAAGTGGGATAAGGCGAAAGCCAAGTCCTAACCAGTGTCAGCCTTGCCTTACGGTGCCAAATCGAAAAGAGGTGTACCATTACTTTGTGAAAACGATTTTTGCATTGTGGGAGGTATATGATACTCTTAGTAGGATTGGTCAAAGTTTTTAGTAGCTTGCCGCATACTCACAAGGTGTTGGTCCCTCAAAGTTACTAAGAACCTCTTAGCTAGTGGCCACCCGACTCACCTACGAACGTTGCGGTAATTTTCAGTGCAAGGGGAATCGATACAAGCCCTCAAGATTACTCACCATTGCCTCCCTTGAGATGAGATAGTTATCTCTCCGGGGAAAGGGTGAGATATCCCTACCTATCCTCTCGCAAAGACGATATAATGCTCACATGTGCTTACCTATGTGATGTCATTTGAGTCGACGAAGATCTAAGTTGTGAGCTGATGTAACGCAATGAAGCCTTGTCTATAGGGATAAAAAGTGTTTGTTTGTTTGCAAATTATGCTAGACCCGTGAAAACTTGCACTTTTTATAAGTCTTGAACATATACTAAATGTCACAAATAGCCATTGTACTTTATTGTCTGTTGTGTTTTCTTGCTTAAAAATAGAAAAAATCATCACAAAAAACAATAGGTTACTTGGAAAAACGTGCCAAAAGAAAAAAAAAGCAAAAACTTGATCAAATTTAGACACTGTGACCAATCATGCGCATCGACCAAATTCTTGTTGTGCATTTGAAACATTCTGTTGCACATATACCAGTGTCGTGCATTCAGTCACTCCTGCTGCGCATTTGAACATTTATGCTGTGCATAACATTGTTGCGCATTTACACTCTGCTTTGGCGCGTTCAGACCTGCGCATACATCACCTTTTCCTGCACATATGCACTCTGTTCCTGCGCATCTGAATCTGCGCATCCACAACAGTGGGTTATTCTCGAGGTTTTGACAACATAACCAAATCAGTTTTGGATACCCATTTTGACTTAGATTTCACTTGAGAAGTCATTTGAACCATAAAAATGCATCCCATACCCATTTTCAAACATTTCACTTACATCCCATATCTAACCTTCCAAAAAGCACACAAAAACAAGAAGATTTTCCATAAGGTGCTATTGAGATCTTCCTATTCAAACAAACAATCTAGTTAGTTTCCCTATCAGGATCAATCATCCTCTATCTAGGAACTACACTAAATATCTTGACAAGGTTAGTCTACATCAATAGTGATTTCAATCATCCCTATTTTGACTTACTTTGGATCAACACTTTGATAGCTATACACCATAGCTCAAGACTATTGTTTGAACAAAAGATCAAAAACAAAACCTTAGAAAATCTTACCACCAACACATTCAATCCAATCTATCACCCCAAACTACACCCTATCGAAAACATCACTCATATCTACAAGTATCTCATCCAACTTCATTCATATCAAACTTTGTATGGTTGAAACTAGGTCTCAAGCCAAAAGAAGAAAAGAAATGGATCTATCGAATAGTAGTGTACACTCTTCTAGTGATGGAGAGGAAGAAATCCCCCAAGAAGAAATTGTTAATGCCTTACAAGATCCAAAATTTCAAAAATTAATGGATAAGGTCATAACAATGGACCCTCACAAATACTTCCTCTTGCTTGCACAACAAGGAGACAAGCTACCCTCAGATTTTGACATTTGAAAATTGCAAGAAACAACCCAATCAAATGAAACTAGAGCTCTCAAGAACGCAAAAGCTAAGGATATGACAAATCCGTTAGATACATTCACACAACAAATCCAAGCCTTACAACAACAATTTGTGGACTTACAAACTGGAACCTCCACAAAACATTATTCATTAGAGGATATATCTCCATATCCTTTTGACAAAAGCTTGGTTATGGTACCTTTCCCTTCAAGATTTGAAGTCCCTAAATTTGACAAATATAGGGGGAAAGGTGATCCTCGTGACCACATTAGAGAATTCAGTGCTGCATGTTTAGAAGTCACCCACAATGAGACATATCTAATGCGACTCTTCCCACGCAGCTTAGGAGGTCAAGCCATGGAATGGTTCTCCCGTCTACCTCTCGGAATCCGAACATTCAATGAACTAGTGGACAAATTTGTGACACACTTCTATAACATTGAACATGAGATTTCAATGTTAGATCTATGCAATAACAAACAAAAGAGTGGAGAATCCTTTGCCACTTTCTTGCAAAGATGGAGACAACTTGCAAGCAAATGTCCTTACCACATCCTCAAAAAGCAAATGATTGAAATGTTTGTCCATAACTTGAACACAGAGTTAAGCTATCAAATTCAAATCCATTGTCGTACTTTTAGTAAGGTCATTGAGATGGGATTACCTATTGAAAAAGCTTTAATCGTTGAAGGACAAATCAAAATATATAAGGATGTCCCTAGTTCAAGCAACAACACGGATAAATCTAGGTTTTGGACTAAGAACAAGAACATTGTAAATGATGGAGTTGTAGATGCAAAATGTGTGACACCAAAACAACCCATTCTAAATCTATCAAGTCCACACAACAATGCACCTTCAAACAAACCCACAAACAATGAATCTAGACCAACGGACTTTCCTCCTTGCAGAAAATTTACACCATTAGGGGAATCCATTGAATCTGCCCTAAGGAAGCTCATCACAAACAACCTCATAACGCTTCCTATGGTAAGAGAATATGAACCCAAGTTCAAACCCTCTTGGTGGAAAGATTCTGACTCTTGTGAATTCCATAGAAGCAAAGGTCACAAAACTAACGATTGTCAACGATTGAAAAACACCATCCAAGACTTGATAGAGAGGAGATATATCAATTGATGGTCATACATCCAACAACGAACATGTGGCATACAAGAATCCACTCCCTAATTATGAGAAGGGAGGTACCTCTAAACTAAACAATAACGGTGGTAACAATGCCAATTACACGAACGTATCCTATGAATACACCGTTAACCACATATCTGAAAGTGACTCACATGTAAATGTCATCACTATAAATAACAAGCCCGATTGTAATGTTACCACTCGTCGTGGAAAGATTACTCTCCAAGGGGCTCCACCCAAACCATCTTCTGTATCCAATTAGTATAATGTCTTAGACCAACTCCAAAAGACACCCGCACATATATCTATATTGGAGCTTTTGTCTTTCACCATCCCATAAAGCTATCCTAGAAAAGGCTCTATTGGAAACCACTGTGCCAACAAATCTAGACCAAGAGCAATTTCAATCCATGGTAAGACATCTCACTACACCCCATTTCCTATCTTTTACCGTAAAAGATGACATGTCCATTACTCAACCTCACAATGCGTCTCTTCACATCGAAGCCCTCATTCACAAACACAGAATAAAACGGGTCCTTATAGATGGAAGAGAAGGTTTAGTTATATGCACACTAAAATCAATCCTTCCGTTGGGGTTCTTTGAAAATGCCATTGATCCAAAGAAGATCACAATCAAGGCATATGATGAAGAAGAAAGAACATCTAAAAGTACTGTCGTCCTACCAATACGAATTGGACCGGTGGAGAAAGATGTGGTTTGCCAACTCCTTGACATGGAACTAGCCTACAATATTCTCCTTGGCCGACCTTGGATACATGCAATGAAAGTCGTGCCATCTACCTATCATCAATGCATAAAGTTTCCATACAACGGCCAAGAGATTACTATCCAAGGTGATCCCGATCCATTTCAATACTACAATACCATCAAACCAAAGACCGAAGTTATCATACTTACCAACCATGCAACCTCATCTACTATAGTCCGTGTTGACCCAAGCTCATTACCTTCTACATCCAAAACCGTTGAACTAAAAGTCAAGCTCAAGGACAAAGGTGTAGGAGAGTATTCCATTGAACAAAATCCAAGCCACAAGATCAACAACCCCAATTACAAACTGAACAATATGGCCCAGGTTTGACTATCTTGCAGAGAATGGGATATGATGGGCACAATCCCATAGGCTTGAGAAAAGAAGGTATCATTGAACCCATACAACCTTCTTCCTTATTGGCCTAAGACACTACAGGGCTACGATATAAAGGAAAAGACATGGAAAAGGCTACTACCAACTTAGTGGAGCAAATTCACAAATTGCAAGAAGGAAGTGAAATAGACTCTGATGAATGGGAATGGGAAAGTCTTTTTGAACTATCTTGTGAAGATAAGGGTATTGATGTGGTTCAAGCATACAGCTCTACAAAAACATACCATGAGGGACAAAGTTCAAGGGCTAGACCACTAGAGTTAGATTCACATAATATTGAGAGTGAGTCTCATGAGGAAGGTCAGATGTCCCATTTGATAGATAATACTAAGGAGAGTACTGTTTTAGACCTTGTAAATACCCCCACAAACCTAGACAATTCGTCCGTCCTAACCATCATTACCCTTGAGTCCAACCAAACCGATGATCCTCTTCCGCTAGTACATCCCAAACTTATAGATTGGGAACTACAAGATGCCCCCAAACTGGATACCTTTCAAAATGATGATGCTATTATTGACTATCTAGAACTAAGGGATCATCTACCTTCAGGAGATCATAAAGTTGGCTTCACTATAGAACTCAATAACGTGGCTTATTTTGGAGAGAGTGCCAAGCCTTTTAGTCGCAAAAATGTAAAAATAAAAAATGGATCAAATGGTGAAAATCGCTCTGCGACAATATTAGATCATGAAAAAGACAAAATAAAGGACAAATGTGATGGTGAAAGCCTCTTTGAGGCACCAAAGGATGAAAGGCTTGACACTCTCCCCAACCCTACACATTAGGAGAGGTCCTCAATTTTAATAGAACCAGGAGAACTAGTGAACATTGGTACAGAAGACAATCCAAAGATAATCCATCTAACAGAATCTTTATCTGAGCAGGAAAAGAAAGAATTCATCCAATTCTTCAAATAGAGAGATTAATTTTGCTTGGTCCTATGCGGATATGCCTGGACTTGATCCAGATCTCATCATACATCACTTATCACTAGCTCCAGGAGCTAAACCAGTAAAACAAAAGCTAAGAAAAATGCATCCGCATATAGCACTGTTAGTAAAAAAAGAATTTTAAGATGCTGTTAGATGTCAGGTTTATTAGATCAATTGACTATCCGGAATGGATTTCTAATATTGTTTCTGTTTCAAAAACCAAACAAGAGGATCAAACTTTACAATGATTTCAGGGATTTGAATAAAGCATGCCCCAAGGATGATTTTCCTTTACCTAATATCGACATCATTGTGGATTTTATAGTAGGGCATACTATGTTGTCTTTAATGGATGGATTTTCTGGCTACAATCAGATCAAAATAGCACTAGAAGACCAAGACAAGACGAATTTTACATGTCCATGGGGTACATACTGTTGGAATGTGATGCCGTTTGGACTAAAAAACACAGGAGCAACATACCAGAGAGCAATGACCACAATTTTCCATGATATGATGCACACTATTATGGAAGATTATGTGGATGACATTCTAGGCAAATCACTCACACGGGAAGAACACCTACATGTTTTAGACAAGATCTTTCAGAGACTGGAGCAATTCAATGTTCGTTTGAATCCAAAGAAGTGTGTGTTCAAAGTCACATCCGGAAAACTTTTAGGATAGATAGTTTCAGCCAATGGAATCGAAGTGGATCCGATAAAAGTAAAAGCTATAATGGAAATGCCACCACCCAAAAATGTCAGTCAACTGAGGTCATTGCAAGGAAAATTGCAGTCTATCTGTCGGTTTATCTCACAATTAGCCAACAAATGCCATCCTTTCACTCATCTCCTTCACAAGAACATTCCTTTCAGATGGGATGAGATGCGTGGATAAGCTTTTCAACTCTTGAAAGAGTATTTGATGAATCCTCCAATCTTGATGCCACCAATCCAAGGCAAACCACTTTTGCTTTATATTTTAGCTACACCAACAACTCTAGGGGCTCTACTGGCATAGCAGGATTATGAAGGAAAGGAATGGGCTATTTACTACATCAGTCAGACATTGGTAGGCTATGAGCTACAATACACACCTATTGAACGAGCATGTCTTTCCATAGTTTTTGCTTCTCAAAATCTAAGACATTATATGCTCACTCATTCAATCAAGTTGGTAGCAAAAATAGATCCGTTGAAGTATTTGCTCAGTAAGGCAACCCTGATAGGTAGATTATCAAAGTGGGTAATGATTCTCAGCGAGTTCAACATTGAATATGTGGACAAAAGAGCAATAAAAGGCCAAGTGATTGTGGATCAGTTAGCAGATGCACCGCTGAATGATGAGAATCCATTAAGTTTTGAGTTTCCAGATGAAGCCATCTTCAGCATAACAACTCAAACATGGAAGCTCTATTTTGATGGATCGTATACACAACATGGGTCAGGAGCAGGTATTTTGTTGGTCACACCTCAAGGAGATAAATCCTGAAATCATATAGACTACTCTTCCCTTGTACCAACAACATGGCAGAATCCAAAGCATTGGTCATTGGTCTCAAGATGATTGTAGAATGGAAAGTCCGAGAGCTACATGTTTATGGAGATTCACAACTAGTCATCAATCAAGTAAATGATGACTATCAGACTGGATGATAAGTTAATACCTTACAAGCGTATGGTAGATGACTTCAAAGAGTATTTTGTTGCGATTTCTTTTGAATAGATACCTAGATTGGAGAATAAAGCTGCAGACGCCATGGCAACTATTGCATCACTCTTGGATATACCAGAAAATTAGTTGCGTTATGAGTTCTTAATGGAGCCAATGTTTAATCCTGCATATGATATCCCCGAAACATGAATTATACATCATATAGTAGGATATGATTCCCCCTTGTATGTAAATGTCTATACCTATCTGAAAGAGAATACATTGCCACTTAGTCTAACCAATAATCAATGAAGAACCTTCATTCGTCAATCCGCTCGTTATACCATAATTGCCGATACCCTTTATCGACGAGGTCTTGATGGTACTCTCCTTAGGTGTCTAGAAAGTGAGGAATATCAAACCGCCTTAAGAGAAGTTCATGAAGGTATTTGCAGAATGCACTCTAGTGGTCCTACCTTGGCTAAGAAACTCATGCGTATGGGATACTATTGGCCAAGTATGGAAACCAATTCTTATCATTTTGTCAAGAAGTGCAAGAAATGTCAGATCCATGGGAACCTTAGACATGCACCGGCACAAGAGCTGCAACCCTTAACTACTCCTTGGCCTTTTTGTCAGTGGGGACTCAACCTTGTGGGCAAGATCCATCCCTCTTCATCCAATGGTCACAAGTTCATAATAATCGCCACTGAGTATTTCATTAAGTGGATTGAAGCCGTACCCTTAGTCAATGTCACAGGTAAGCAAATTGTCTCATTTATCTTGAATTATATCATTTGTCGTTATGGCATTCCTTTATCCATTATCACTGATAATGGAAGACCTTTCAAAAATTAGGATGTCAAAGAGCTCTGTGACAAGTTCCATATCCAACATCGTTTCTCCACACCGTACTATCCCGAAGGAAATGGTCAGGCAGAGGCATCTAATAAAACAATCTTGAAAATCTTAAAGAAGATAGCCAGTGATGCTGACCGTGATTGACATATACAACTAAATCCTGCTTTGTGGGCCTATCGTACCAGTATCCGCACACCCACATGTGCAACACCCTATGCCCTGTCTATGGCTCAGAGGCAATCTTGCCTATTGAGGTTGAGTTACCCTCTCTAAGAGTATCATTAAAAGGCTTAATAACTGATGAAGAGTATCAAGTTTCTAGACTTTAGGAGTTAGAGTTGTTAGAGGAAAGACGGCAAAATGCTTTTAATCACCTCAAGGCCTATCAACAATGGATGTCAAGAAGCTACAACCACAGGGTAAAACCCAGAGTCTTTCAAGTTGGTGACCTAGTTCTCAAGGAAAATCCTAGAAATCAGCAGGATAGGGACACGAAAGGTAAGTTTGAACCCAATTGGCTTGGTCCTTATGTAATCATTGCCGCTTATGGATCAGGAGCGTACCGGTTAGCAACATCAGATGGTGAGTTGTTCGATGATCCCATCAACAATATGCATCTTTGAAAGTTTTATACCTAAAACCCCAATGCAAGGCAATCAAAAACATTAAAAAAAAAATTGTGCAATAAAAACAAGTGGTGAAAACCTGGAAACAGGGACTATTTGTGATAAACCGCTTCCTCCATCTTTTAGGATTTCAGTTTTCATCCATCTTTCCTTCCACATCCATCAAAGCACATAAAGATACTTATCATGGCCTGTTTCTTGCTCGCCTTTACCGCCTTATCAAATAAGGTTATCCATCTAATCCTTCATCCATCTTATCTTTCGCAGCTCTATCGTTAGTATCATTGTCGAACTACATCGCCTCTGCACTTTAACGTAGGCAAGGCCATCATTGATGAGCCCCTGAGGCACTAGGTCAGTCCCTTAGGGCCCGTTACACCAAAGCTTCCATCCATACCTCTCATCTTACTGTAATCTGTTACATTCCATATGTTTATCCATCACCAGTGTCAAGTCTCCATGGTCGAACTACGTCGTCTCTGCGTTGTCACGTAGGCAAGACTATCATTGATGAGCCCCCGAGGCTTCCCACCCACCTAGGTCTTAGGTCCACATGGTTGAACTACATTGCCTCTGCCCTTTCACGTAGGCAAGGCCATCATTGATGAGCCCCCGAGGCACTAGGTCAATCCCTTAGGGCCCGTCACATCGAGTCTTCCATCATTTCATCCATAATAAGTAGGTCCTTTACTTGACTGGGGGCAAAATCCTCAACCTAGTTATGGAATTGGATTCTTGAGTGCCACAATCTAGAGTATAACAATCTGGATTGCGATACTATCTTCTGACAACAAACAAAGCACAACAATAGACTTTTAAACAAAATCTTGTCTATAAGATTTTAACTGATTCTAGACAAACAATAATTTGCCTAAACTATCAGGATCATTTTATCTATTATGGAAAGAAAACATATCTATGGCAAGAAGGTTTTATGGCTTTTAGTCTTATGTCTTGATTTTCGTTATCATGTTTCCTATGCTACTCAAGGATGTCCAAGACTAGAGGAGCTATGATGGGGCATGATTATTTCATTTGTTTGTTGTTTGTGGGTTTATCTTTAGTAATGTGAAGACTTGTCTAAAGACATGATTAGCAAATGATCATCGAGAACATTATGGGTCTGAGCATGAAAGGGTACAATCCTTGTCTGTTGATACATGCAAGCAATACTCAGGTCATCTCGATTCAATTATACCTAGATGCTTGTATTTACTTGCTAAATCAAAATCCATGTAGGTAATACTCAGGTCATCTCGGTTTAATTATACCTAGGTGCTTGTATTTCCTTACAACATTTTAAAAGCTCAATGATGAAAAAAATACTTCAAATATTTGTATACAAGATGACTACATTTCATGGGTGCATATTAAGGTTGCATTTCATTTCATTTATAAGCATTCCATAATTATCATTTTCCACGTGTCAGAAGATCCAAATCATTTATTTTATTCATCCAAGTTATTTCATTCATCCAAATTATTTGTTTATCCAAGTCATTCTTCTAAGCGATCTTCTATTCATGATTGAGTATACTTGGCATAACAAAAACAAATCATTATCATGATGCATAACATAGACATGTCAATCATAAGTTCATAACATTTAAGTGCATTATCTAAAAGCATTTAGATCATTCATGCACATATCAACATAGATGTCATACATAACTTTATCATCAAAAATAAAAAAACATAGATATTATCATCATAGCACATCAACATTATGTCATCATACTTAGGTAAATTAAACATCATCTATTGCATTCAAGAATCATTGTAATATGCATTAGGTCATCATAAACTATAAGCATATAGGATCATTACTCATAATATTATGCATAGAAATAAGTCATCATGGGAACCATAGAAACATCATATCATAAATGCCATACACATCATAGAATCAACATGTTAGAATCATCTAATATAAACATAATAACATCCATCCATAAGTGCACATACATATAGTCCATCGAACTCATATATATATCATCATCAAAAAAATAAAGGTCCAAGTATACAATGATATCATGAAAGTGTATCTCGAGCTGCCAAAAATAATGTATACAAACGATACAAAATGATACATGTCTCAAAAATGCCTAAGAGGCACTACCTCTAGAAGGTGCTGGCTGCTGAGGCTGAGGACTTGAAGGCCTTGCCCCTGGTGGCCCCATAACCTTATGCAGGAGCATCCCTGATTTAAGAGCAATCTTGCATCAACCAAAAACATTTGCATTTCAGTTTGTTTCTCTAGTTGAATTCAGACAGTTCTGTCAGTATCACTTTCTATATTTTGGTCCGCATTCTACCGCAGTTCAATTTCAGATCTTGCAGAGTTGGAATTAACATCTAGACACATTCATCTACATCATATCCGATTTTCAGAGCATTTGGATCAAGTACCAGAAAGTTATCGCTATCAGAAGATCAACTATTTTCTCAGAACAAAGCATTCTGACAGTCTCAGACAATCAACTAAAGGAGAAAACCTGCGGAGCATTTCATGACATGTGGAGCTAAATTACACATCATTCAATGTTTATTAGTTTTTGGCTGACCTTCCTCGAGATCCGCGCATCATTCCATTCATTTGTGGAGTTCTATTCATTTAGGTTTGACCTATTCATGTACACACGTTACAGCTCTTCATTGGAGTTTGTGATCTTCCTTGGCCGACGCGGAGGAATCTTTTGTACCGGAGATGATATATAAATATGTAATAGATCCTTAGGAAAGGGAATTTGAGTTATGATCATTGGCATAAGTTCATAGTTTGGATTCTTTGCGAAGGAGCTTCAAAGCTATATCTTGTGCATATTCTGATATTCTATAATCAGGTCTTTGAGCCCTAATTGTAAGCCCGCATGTTGTCGGCCGATCTGTATTTGAATTCTATGATATACTGAATGACTGAATCTGCATTTTCTTCATATCTTTGAGTTGTTTTCATTGTGTTTACTCTAGCTGCACAGTCTGGATAGTTCTCTTTGAGGACCCTCCTAACCGTGACCGCACCATAACCCCTCCACTCTCAGACTGTGTCCGCCTGGATCTGCTGTGTGAACTAGGGTGGAAGCTACCTGCTCTCTGCTCTAGGGGCACAACCTTCTCATACATAGATTGCCAATAGAATATCTCCTATCTTGCATGCACCATCTCTGCTATGGTATGTCTGCTACAACCCTATGTTGCAGTCTATTGTACCTGCTGTAATGAGTCCTTTTCTCTAGTATATCATTGTATAGCGGTGTCCCGCTCCAATGTAATTGCCCTCACATCACCCTGGAACTCTGTGACCTGGCCCTGTAACTACATAATCTGGCCCTGTATCTAGCCAAGTTGTTCCTGTAGCTGAGCCACCTGGTCTTGCAATGCTACCACTTCCCTGTCATCCTGATCTTGTGCCCGTCCCTGCACTGGAGCCTGATCATGTGCCTGCACCTGAGGCTAAGCCTGTACCTGGGGTACCCTCTCCACTCTCTGTCTAACTCTCCTCTGCCCTCCATCTCCTCCATCATCCCCTCCACCATCATCCCCTCCACCTCGGCCACCTTTGCCACCCCTCCCACCTCGTCGTCGCCTCCTCCTTCGCTGTGGAGCGTCGTCATCCTCATCTCAGTCCTCTAGTCTAGGAGCTAGCTCCCCAGGTTCAGAGTATCTAGGAAAGGGATGGGCTGTGAAATGTGTTGAATAATCCGCAGTCATACCTACATCCACAATGTCTCGTCACAAATTCCAGGCTTGGTATGGAATTTGTAGGAAATTAGCTCTCGCTTGCTCATATGATGCCACAGGTCCCCACCATGGACACTCCTTGTGTGTCTGAGAAAACACAACAGTACCTTGGGACATCCCCTGGACCTTGCTAAACTATCGGTACACATGAGAAACAATATGACGCTCAAGTATATAAGGGGTCCTCCCTATCAACCACCGCGTCTAAAAGAAAAATGGTAGTTTGACAACATCATCATCCCACGCCTCACAGTCTAAGTAAGGCCGCCACTCAACTGCATCTATGTTGTTAAATGCATGTCTCCAATACTCAAGATTTCCTAGCTTGGGTTGGGAAAGGCTCTCCTAAAACATGTAAGAGTAAGGTCTATCTCTGCCTTTGACTCCCATCTCTATAGGCCGTGTAATAGCTATGTGGTCCCATGCCCAAATCTATAATAGAGAAACTCCAGCCGATAGACTCTCAGCTCCATCATAAACAAATTGATGAAGATCATGGTATAAATGAGCAAGTAAGTAGACACCCTAGGCAAAGTGTGCCCCCTTAGTCACCATCCTCTCCAAAGTCCTCCCCCATCCAACGACAAATCCATGTGATCTCCTCTTCGGACAGATCATGCCTCCTATCAACCCTGCTAGTATCGACGACAGGGGCTCATAATAATCAACCATGTCAGCCCAGATGATCTCAGTCCCCTGAATGTCCTCATCATCGAACACTCATCGGCACTCCTCCAATCCCTCTCCCGCATGTTGAGCATACTCTACAATCTCTCCAATTATCAGAATCCTAAGAATCCGGTGTACATCCTCAAGTGTCACTGTCATCTCTCCGGTCGACAAGTGAAATGTGCAGTGCTCACTATGTCATCTCTTCGCCAGAGTAGTCAACATCCTAAGGTTCGCCCAAATCTCAGGCATGAAGGTCACGTACCATAGTCCAACGAATCCAAGAACCAAGTAATTGGTCTCGGTCAAATAAGGTCGTAACATCTGTGTCACGGGAAACCTCTCTCACGACATCATCATGTCTAGCTCATCCTGCAATCAATATCACAAGCACTTTAATCAAGCACTTAACTAAGCTACCTATCTATCAAATCTATCAAACCAGTTACTTAGCTATCCTATCAATAAACCTATCCTATCATCTCTTTTGAGATTCTATCAATCTCGAAGAAGACCTATCAGTTGGCTAACATCGATCACGATGCTGACTCAATCTATCAGCTAAGTAATTTGACCAGTTAAATCAGATGCGCAACTTTATCTCTCAAAAGTGCGTCTTTATCATAGATGCACTAAAGCCCTAATTATATGTGCCATTTCATTCAAATGCGCAGAAACAGGCACTATATGCACAACTTTAACACAGATGCGCAAGATCATATCGGATGCATAGAACTCCCAATCAGATGTGCAACATCGCGATGTATGCGTAGTACTATTTATCAAATGCAAAAACAAATTATATGCGCCAATGCAAAGATTATATGCACAGAATCGAGATGGATGCACAGAAACAATTCTGCTGCGCATGCAAAACCGTAGACTTTTGACCTAGAATTTGACCCTAATAAATGTACTTCGCACGAAATTTAATGCATACATACCGGAGGTTCGTAGTCCTCTGGGCGCCCGAATCAACGGATCCTCTCAAACATGTGGCTAGCTACCGGAATCTACTGCATCTTCACCGACTGCTCTGCTCTGCTATGCTCTAGGGCTCCCTATAATCTCTCTTTAAATGACAAGTGTGCAAATGAATAGAAAAGAGACCCCACATCCTTATTTATAGCCAAATCAACCCTAACTAGAGGTGTTTTGACTTTGCACACACATGCTATGTTTTTTATCCATTTATCATTCTCCATCACCTGTATTTTTCACATGCGAACCATGTTATTCATTCTTCTTCATCGTGAGATCGTTCGTTATCCTTTTACAAAAATCATCCCGACCAATCTCCCAAGGGGGCATCCTACCATTATCAAACTTGTACCAGGGGCAAACTGGGGCATGTATCATCTCATAAAATTTTTTATTCTTTGAAACAACATGATAAGACACATTGTCTCAAAGAGGGGCAAAATGCATACACCTAAAAATGGCTTGAGATGAATTAAATAAATATTTCATATTTATTTTATTCTTATTTTTCTATGAATAAATAAACATACTAATTTATTTATTTGGTTCACGTTCATCATATCCTTCTACCGATCAAATATCTTAAATTCCTCTAAGGTCATCTCTAATTAAATAATCCTAAATTATTTAACTATTGCCTCTAAGACAAAGTCCTATGTCTAAAATCCACATCACTCATCCATGTCATCCTCCACATCATTGGACACCTCATCATGTTGCATCAATAATTAAATATTATTAATATTTAAATAAGTATTTATCCTCTCAACATGTGCCCTGTTTCCTCTCAACCATTCCCATGGTCAATGTTGACTTTGAGACACTTGTCTCATAAATCCTATATTCCCTCTCACATTCCAACAACCAAAGACTCCTTCTCTATGTTCTTCTCATGGTCTTCCACCTTTACCTCATTGGTCCTTGTGAGCATCACACCATGTGGCTCCTTGTCCCTCCTATTCCTCCATCTTGTCATCGTAGTAGGAACATCTTCCACCTTTATCTCTCCTCACCCAACCAATTTGATCTTGACCGTACATGTGACAAGACTTATTCTCCAACCGTGGATCTTTTGACACTTGGATTTGAGCCCTCCTTGGCCTATAAAAGCAAGCTCCTCACCTTCATTTTGCATCACAAGAGCTATAGTACATACATGCTGCAGAAATTCCATCAAGTATCCAAGCATGCCTTTGGCCCCCATTTGCATATCAATATCATAATCTCCATTGTTGCATAATCATCTAGCTTCATAATATCATTTAGTTACATATCAATATCATATCCTCATCATTATCAATATCATGGCAATAGCTTTATCCTCATCATTATTTTAGTTGCATTATAGGTTTATTCACATTGCATTTGAATCCACAATTCCATTCAACTCATTATCATCTTGAAAAGCAAAGAAGTACAATTCTGAGAGCAATATCATAATCAACAAGATCTTGAGAAGCAAAGAAGTACAATTCTGAGAGCAATATCATAATCAACAAGATCTTGAGAAGATAGGAGACAATGGAACACAAAGGATAAATCAGTTTGCAAGGTATAATACATGTTTTCTATATTTTTCTTAGTTTCATTGGTGAATTGAATTTGAGTAGGAATTTAGAGTAATTGTGGTATCTTATTAGGTTCTTACACTTGTTTCAAATTATCAATCACACAATCCACAAGATACCGACACATGGCAATAATGCCACCTCAAAATGGGACGTCTACATTTTCAAATGTTGACTTGACCATCCAAGTCACCTTTCAAGTGGGATGACATGTCAATATGCCACCTCACACTAAATGACAAAACCGAATGACCAATATTAAATATGATATAGGCAATTAAATAAATATACAATCAAATAATAAATGCTAGAAAATTGCAAAGGTTGAGACATTAATTCCCAACATATAGGACTATAACATTAGAGCTTTCAAACAATATATAACAAGCCCGCGATTAATGTGAGAAATTTTATGGATTGTATAAGCCATTTTTGAAAGGAAGCAAGGTATGTGGAACACACTTCCTACACCGATCTAATGAGGAAAGTAGTAAGCAAATTCTTTTTAAACTTTACAGTTGCAGCAATATGAAACATATATCAGAGATATTACAGTAGCAAACACAAACACAAAGAATGTAGACATAGAGAGAAAGAGAGAGAAGATATATCGTGGGGAAAACCTTTTCAGGTAAAAAACCCCTCTCTAAAACCCGCACAATGTATTATCAAAACTAAAATGGTTTACAATACACTTGCAATGCAAGTTCTTCCAAGAGTCTTCAAATGTCATTTTTGGAGTAATTCTGGCAGCATAATAGTACCTACATAAACACTATGCAACTACAATTCTAAAACTTCACATTTTATAGAGATACAAGGCAAATTCTAGAAGCATCTTGGGATAGGCGTCCACCTTGGCCACATGACCATTTTCCCACATCAAAGGACACTTGTCCAAGCTACAAATACACCTCTTACATCTGTCATAACATGGTAGATTTGAATTCCTAAGATAGAGCACTCTACTAAAAATAGACTATGACGAATGCTCTTACGCATCTTACAACTGTCATAAATTTATGCAACAGAACAATCTTGCATGTTGTAAGAGAATTTGTCGTACAATGCTAAATATAACATATTCCTCTTACAACATATCATAGCCGAACTTGGGCGCCCAAAGATGCCTTTCCCTCATGCAAAGATACTCAACGACACTTGTCATCACTCATCATAAGAATCTCCAAACTTGGCTCTTATGCGTCATAGATTTTGTCATATGGAATATTGTCTTCCACACACCACAAGATGCCGACACATGGCATATTAGTGCCACCTCAAATGGGACGCCCAAATCCATGTAGGTTTGACTTGACCATTCAAGTCACATTCCAAGTAAGATGACATGTCACAGTGCCACCTCAACTATGTGACCAAACTGAATGTGCAAGTAATTATAACATTAGGCAATAAATAATTATACAAATAAATAAATAATGCTAGGAAATTGCAAAGGTTGACAACTTATTTCCCAACATTCTCCCACTTGTCGAACACCTTGCAAGAGCCCAAAAGAAATGACAAGATTTAATTGCTAGGGGCCAGGAGGCACATAGACTCCAAACACCATCTGAACTTCTCTGTGCCCACTGGTTTAGTCAATGCATCTACAACATTCTTCAAAGTGTCTACTTTTTCCAACATCACCTTCCCATCCTCTACCATATCTTGAACAAAATGAAACTGAACGTCAATATGCTTTGTTCTGGCATGAAAGGTAGGATTCTTTGCTAAGCAAATCACACTCTGACTATCACAACAGATAGTAATCTGTCCTGCATCAAAACCAACATCTGAACACAACCTCTTAAGCCAAATGGCTTCCTTACAAGCATAAGTTGCTTCCATGTACTCTGCTTTTGTCGTGGACAAAGCAACCACAGGTTGTCGCTTACTCATTCAACTAATGGCACCACCAAACATGGTAAACACATAAGCACTAGTGGATCTCCTATTGTCAATGTCACCTGCCCAATCAGAATCCACAAATCCACGAATACTCACAGAATGTTGAGATCCAATAGGACAACCATGATAACATAAGGAATACTCAGAAGTACCCCTCAAATATCTGAACACTCTCTTCATTGCATCCCAATGGACCCGTCCAGGATTAGCCATAAACTAACTAAGGACTCTCATTGCTTGGGCAATGTCTGGTCTTGTACAGACCATAGCATACATCAAGCTGCCAACAACACTAGCATAAGGTACTCTGCTCATATCCTCTATCTCATAAGGATATTTTGGACAATCATCAACAGATAACTTTGTCCCCATAATAACAGGAATAGTTAATGGTCTGCAATCCACCACACTGAATCTCTCCAACACAGTGTTAACATACTTACTCTGGCCTAACCAAAGTTTTTCGTTTGCTTTGTCTCTTCGGATCTCCATTCCAAGAATGTACTTGGCTGCCCCTAAGTTTTTCATTTCAAATTGTGCTGACAACTGAGACATTAAATCACAAATCATATTATTACCATTCCCAATCAACAACATATCACCAACATACAATGCAATAATGAAAATACGATCATTGTCTAACTTGTAGTACACACAATGATTTGATTTCGATCTCAGAAATCTAATAGACAACACAAAGGAATCAAATTTCAAGTACCACATCCTAGGAGATTGCTTCAATCCATACAAAGACTTCTTTAACTTGCAAACCAAATTTTCTTTACCTTTCACTATGTAGTGCTCTAGCTGTGACATGTAGATTTCTTCCTCCAAGTCACCATGAAGGAAAGTTGTCTTCACATCCATTTGTTTCACTTCTAAGTCATAAGCTACTGCAAGAGATAACAAGAACCGAATAGATGTCAGCTTTGCAATGGGAGAGAAAATTTCACCATAATCAATTCTCTCTACTTGTGAATACCCTTTCGCAACCAATCTAGCCTTATACTTCTCAACACTGCCATCTGCACCAAATTTCTTCTTGAACACCTATTTGCATCCAACAGGTTTATGTCCATCAGGCAAAGGCACCAAGTCCCATGTTTTATTCTTTTCTAAAGAAGCCATCTCATCTTCCATGGCCTTCTTCTAGGAACTTGCATCTTTCATGTCCATAGTCTTTTTCACAGTTCTAGGCTCATCAATGTTAGAAAGAAAAGCAAAGGCACAACTAGAATCAAGTAATGAATAACCAAACCTATCAAGTTGCTTCCTGATTCGTGTGGACCTCCTCAAAAGCTGAGCTGGAGGTTCTACTTCATCTTTTGAACTATCAGAGCTACTAGAGCTCTCCTCATCATCAAGTCCAACAGAGTCTTTCGGTTCAGTCTTCTCAGGGGTAGTAGGAAACTGAAGCACATCCTCTTTCTTTTCCTTTTCATCTGGTTGTACAACAATAGGAGGAGTTACCTCTCTAAAGATAACACTTCTGCTATACAAGACTTTTTCAGCCATAGGATCCCAAAGCTTGTACCCTTTCACACTGACACCATAGCCAATGAAGATACACTTAACTCCCTTGTTCTCCAATTTTGACCTCTTCTCCTTAGGCACATGTGCATATGCCTCACAACCAAAAACATGAAGATGTCTCAATGAAGGCTTCTTACCAAACCACACCTCTATGGTTGTCTTATCAACGAGTGCTAAAGTAAGAGATTTGTTAACCAAATAGCAAGTAGTGGCTACAACTTCAGCCCAAAACTTTTGTTCGAGGCTAGCACCACTAAGCATACTCCTAGCCCTCTCCATCAACATTCTGTTCATCCTCTCTGCAACTCCATTTTGTTGCGGGGTATAAGGAGTTGTCTTATGTCTTTCAATCCCATGTTCTTTACAGAACTTGTCAAACTCTGCGGAACAAAACTCACCACCGTTATCAATTCTCAAACACTTAATCTTTTTACCAGTCTGATTCTCAACAAAAGATTTAAACTCTTTGAATCAACTAAAGACTTTAGATTTGCTTATGAGAAAATAAATCCATGTCCTTCTACTGTAGTCATCAATGAATGATACAAAATATAAAGATTTAGAGATCAAAGGAACATTCACAGGACCAAACACATCAGAATGAATAAGATCCAACACACCAGAAGACTTATGAAAACTTGAGTAAAATTGAACACGGTTTTTTTTCCATAAACACAATGTTCGCAA
This sequence comes from Cunninghamia lanceolata, assembly GCA_027924645.1. Lineage (NCBI taxonomy): Eukaryota > Viridiplantae > Streptophyta > Pinopsida > Cupressales > Cupressaceae > Cunninghamia > Cunninghamia lanceolata. The sequence continues at coordinate 573,620 of BSBN01001640.1, read as the reverse complement.
AAGTTGAACTCAAGATTACAATCATTTAACCCCTCAACGAGATTTTTATTTTTTAGGGCTCTAAGACCCTTCTCACCAATGTGACCAAGTCTATTATGCCACAACATTGTCTTTTCAGTAGGAGGTTTCATTTCCAAAGCATGAGCACCCTTAGGTACCTAGAAAACACTACCATCAGAAGTAGAAAAAACATTCTTTTTCGCTGCGTGTTCCAATGGTGAGGATGAAGAATCTGATAGTATTTTCTTCAAAATAGAAGAACTATTGCACTGGGTAGTGCATGCATCCATCTTGTGACTTTTCAGAATCAGAATCAGAGTTCTTTTTCTTCTTCTCCTCTTTGCACTCCTTTTAGAAGTGCCTAGTTTTTCCATAGTTCCAACACACTGCCTTGGACTTTCCAAGAGATTTGGATCTCCCATGGGATTTAGATTTTCCCTTTTTAGCTTTCTTGTCTTTCTTTTTCCCTTTTTCTTTGGGTCTTCCACGAACCGCAAGAGCCTCTTTGGCCGATTTGGATGACTTTCTCTGCATCTCTTCAGATAACATGGAAGACGCCACTTCATCCATTTTGAAAGTGGATGTGGTACTACCGATGGCCATAACAAGATGATCCCACGAGTCCGGGAAAGAATAAAGCAAGGTCATGCAACAATGATCCTCCTCCATTTTCACACCAACAGATGTCAACTGTGCAACTAGGATGTTGAAGACATTCAAATGGTCTGCAACGGATCTTCCATCCTCCATCCTCAAAGAATATAACTTCTTCCTCAGGAATAACTTGTTCACCAGGGACTTGGCCTGATAAACATCTCCCAGCTTCTTCCATAGGTCTTTCGCGGTCTTCTCCTCATGGACATTTAACAAGACAGAGTCAGCCAAACAGAGTCTCACAACACCTTAGCTTTTTGATCCTTGAGATCCCATTCATCCTGTGACATTGCTACTGGTTTTACACTAGAAATTGCTTCCCATAGGTCTTTATCAACAAGCATGTATTCCATTTTAAGCTTCCATAACTCGAAATTGCTGCCATTAAACTTTTCAACCTCTACTCTTCCAGATGTGCCTGTCATCTCCTTCCTGCAACAAGATTACAGAATACTTTGCACAGACTCCCACCCAAACTAAGATCAACTCAAAAAACCCCTACCCAACAACTAGAACCAAAGGTGATCAAGCTCTGATACCAACTGAAAGGAAGAAAGGTATGCGGGACACACTTCCTACACTGATCTAATGAGGAAAGTAGTATGCAAATTCTTTTTAAACTTTACAGTTATAGCAATATGAAACATATATCGGAGATATTACAACAACAAACACAAACACAAAGAATGTAGACAGAGAGAGAGAGAGACAAGATATATCGTGGGGAAAACCTTTTCAAGTAAACAACTCCACACTCTAAAACCTGCACAATGTATTATCGAAACTGAAATGGTTTACAATACATTTGCAATGCAAGTTTTTCCAAGAGTCTTCAAATGTCATTTTTGGAGTAATTCCAGTAGCATAACAGTACCTGTATAAACACTATGCAACTACAACTCCAAAACTTCACATTTTATAGAGATACAAGGCAAATTCTAGAAGCATCTTTGGATAGGCATCCACCTTGGCCACATGGCCATTTTCCTGCATCAAAGGACACTTGTCCAAGCTATAAATACACCTCTTACATCTTTCATAACATGGCAGATTTGACTTCCCAAGATAGAGCACTCCACTGCTAAAAATAGACTATGACGGATGCTCTTACGCATCTTACAATTGTCATAAATTTCTGCAACACAACAATCTTGCATGCTGTAAGAGAATCTATCATACAATGCTAAATATAGCATATTCCTCTTACAACATGTCATAGCCCAACTTGGGCGCACAAAGATGCCTTTCCCTCATGCAAAGATACTCAACGACACTTGTTATCACTCGCCATAGGAATCTCCAAACTTGGCTTTTACGCGTCATAGATTTTGTCATATGGAATATTGTCTTCCACACACCACAAGATGCTGACACATGGCATATTAGTGCCACCTCAAATGGGATGCCCAAATCCATGTAGGTTTGACTTGACCATTCAAGTCACATTCCAAGTAAGATGACGTCACCGTGCCACCTCAACTATGTGACCAAACTAAATATGCAAGTAATTACAACATTAGGCAATAAATAAATATACAAATAAATAAATAATGCTAGGAAATTGCAAAGGTTGAGACACCTTATTTCCCAACAATTTTGTAATGCAACAATGTAAACATAGCCTTGAAGAAAGCTTACGAGGAAAACAAAGATAAACACACAATCATAGGACACGTTTTAAAAATATATTTAAAAGCACCTTCATAATATGCATTTTTGGTTAAATGATGAGAACAAGGCATCTTGATTAACTATCCTGAAGCTGATTATTAGACTAGAGCCTATAATGACAGTTTCTAGCTTGAGTATTTGAATCTAAGTGGAGCCGATCATGATTACTTAAGATTGGAATTGGACATAGGGAAGTGAACCTTTATTATACCTCAAATTAGTATGAACTTCTATGCACCTTTTTTCTAAATACAAAAATTGTGCACTACACTAAAAATATCCACCCAATATAATGAAATTTTACATTTCTTAGTTATATAACTATGCTAGTTTTGGAAATGTAAGAATGTATACAAATTAATATTGATCATTTTGGAGATTGTTAATCCTTTAAAGGTGAAATCATGAGATGTTATGGAAGAAGATGCTTATATTCTAGGCTATGGTAAAAATAAATTTCTCAAGGTAACATATTATTCTCTTTTGAAAGTAATTTACAAGGCTATGAATGTGGTTAGTATTTTACTACTGATGCCATGTTTTTGTACTTGACCGCATATGGGTTCCATGGTTTCCTAGTTTATGAGATTTAGTATATGAATTTTGTTTAAACCCCCATGGATGTAATGTGGTGCTCACTCTATCAATCCCTCTCAAAATAGTTGTTTAATACCACAAAACTCTATTTAAGAGGGAATGTTGGTTCCATGATATTGAATTATTGGTTAGAAATTGATAAGGTGGGTGGTTGGAATCATAGATTAGTGGTCCTCAATATTGATACAACTACAACGATGAATGGAAAGTAGCGTCTATCAAGAATTGTTAATGATATGTTTGGTAATGGTCATATTCCTTTATAAAATTTCATATTTAAGTGGTATGATTAGGCATTTTTATGGTATAGTGCTTAATTAGGATTGGAATGTGTGTTAAAATTGAATAGAAATCTCTTTGTTTTGATGTTTGGATTCAGATATAGGGAAGGAAGGTTGTGAGAAAGAAAGTCATGCAGTTGTAAAGGACGTTATATTTACAACTAATACAAATTGTGACAAATGCCCTAGAGATGTTCAATCTATTTTATGAGAGGAGTAAGGGTAAAAGGAAAATATCTACAATTTTGGTGTAGTTGTAATGTTACAATTTCATATATATACCCCTTTGATGATATAGAAGTTGGGATGGAAAGCTCTTAGCATTTCTTATTTGTATTCTTGTGTACTCAGACTTAAGCATGCTAGTACAAAACGAGTAATATGACATAGGAAGTGATTTTAACAAGTTTAATAAGATATATCATAGGAAACTTAAAGTGAATAATACTTATGCAGGTGTTTCAAAACTTGCATTTATTGGTTTCTTTTTTTCTTTAAAAACTGCCCTTTAAGAATGTTGATGTCACACACTCATTCCTGGGGCCATTGGATGTATTTATTTTGAACAAAATAGAATTTTTAGAAAGTGTTAGGATGGTTATGGAGTAGAGTATAAAGATTTTGGTGTGTACATTTGTTTTAAATCATATTTTGTGATCCATCATTGGAATAACTAGATCAAATTTATAAGAAGATTGTAAATTTTAATATAAATAGGAAATACCAAGAAGTGACAAAAAACAATAAAAATAAAAAATACAAATTACAAATATTTTAAAAGATAATAATAATGAAAGGAGGGATGAGATTAATAAATGAAACCTATAAGAGGAAAAGTTAAAAGGTGAGAGCAAGAGTGTGAAGCAATGAGACAAAGGTAGAAGAAGAAAAGAGGGTGGGGAATGAGGCAAGGAAGATGAGAGAGTAATAAAAGAGCATTGAGTCTGATGGAAAAAAGAAAAGGAGGTGTATCATGTCGTAAAATGTCCCCTAGAACATTTACCTCCTAAGTTTAGCTCCTAGGTCCCTTAGATTTAATCATGCATGTTAAAAATGAATCCCTGAGTAAAATCCCCTTAAACCCATGACAAATGGGACTTAGGGGCCACTCTTGAGCTTAAGTAAGTCCCAAAATAGGACCCTGGACTTGGGTGCCCACGCCCTAGTCTAGACCTATTTTGTCGAGACCCAAATTTTAAATGTCCACAAAGTGACCATTAAAAAGGTTTCCCTTTGTCGACCTATTTAATTTGAATTACGAATGTTTAACAGGAATGCATATTCAAACATGTTTAGGACTTCATTTTAGACCTAGATGGATAATACAAACTTGTGATCTTATGCTAAGGATATTCAAGGCTTTCATTGTGTTGTAGAGCAGTATTGTGTTGTGCTTGTAATTGTTTGTTGCAGATTTGTCTTCATCAATCCATCTCCTCATTGTGTGAAAGATCTTCCTCTCCCCATGAGAGCTTCACCTTCGAGGTGACATCTACTTTGAGTTTCAATCAATTTATCATATCATTTTCTTTTGCCTATGTCCGCCAAGGACACACACTCTCTCTAACAACGGTGTTAGAAGGCTTGAATACCATTCTGGGGCTTGACCGAGGCAAGCTCCTAAACACCACAACCCCCAACCCCTCTCTTGTGATTGTAGGTTATAGGTGTCATATCTTGCAGAGAGGAGTTGCAGGAGATCAAAGCAGGGCATAACGATTCCAAATATAAAGAAAATAATAGAAAATATCCCTGATTAGACACAGGCGCCTGCTCTTTTGTCCTCCAATTTGGCAATTTTGTCCCCGAAGTTTCCACCTTCCAAAATCTAAAATTTGGTATGTATCTAATCTACATTTAGTACCTTCCTGTGTGAGCATTTGTCGAGTTTCGTCCGTTTGTTTACAATTTTGCATAATTATGGTTTTAGGCCTAATTGGATTAGGGTTTTAAAAAACTATCAATCTATTCTATCTTTCCAATCATCTCATAGTGACATCTGTTAGGGTTAGCCGGCAGAAGATATCAATTAAATGCAAATAAAGATTAAACAGAGAAATGGAAATACACAGAAATAATAACAACGAGAGACAAGTTTTAACGTGGTTCACCCAAACTCGGGCTACATCCACCAAACAGAGAGTCCAATATTATTATCCAGTAAATCAAACCAATTACAATCAGCAATCCCTGCAACTCAATACCACTGCAAAATGCTACAATACAAATACCAAAACCCTAACCCTTAGCCACTTTTTATCAAGCTTTTGTCGGTTACAAAATAGGGTTTTCTTATGTCGGTAACCCCCACAAGGGGCGCTGCCCCTTGACCCCGTAGGAATTTTGGGGGAAACCGCGCCGATAAAAGTGGGGTAAATATAACCTCCGAGTCTGATTAGGCTCCATATAACAACAATCTCCCACTTGTAGCTAAGTCCTCTATCACAGTTGTGACTTAGCTCAATCTATGTCCTTGAATGTATGTGTGAAAGAAGGGTTTTGATTGAATCTAATAAGCTATACACTATACAACTTTCTTTCAACCCCATTTTCATACATAATATTTTGGTGAACCTGTATTTTGCTAAACATTACATCTTGTTGAGTGTTGTAAATTAGATTTGCATTCATACATTTCATTTTCATCATTATACATTTGAAAATCTTGCATAAAAATTGAAAAAAAATAAAAAAATTAAGCATCCTAGGCTTGCATTAAGGCATAGTTCGCACTATTTTCATTGCATATCATTTAAATCTCTGATATGTACATCAAATTTGAGATTTTTTTTGGATAAGCTATGGGATGAGGGCCCACACCCATATAACATAATCAACCAAAAAATGAGAAATCTTCAGACCTGAAAACGGGGAGGAGAAAAGACAAAGAAAGATAGAGATAAAAATCCAAGGAGACTCCTGCATAAGACCAACACTTAGGAAACCAGCTTAACCAAGCTTGCACTCAACCTTTCTTTTGTTTCCATTTGCTCCTGGTGAGGAGCACTTCCATAGTCCACTGAGTTGGACATCATCAATAGCCTCCAATGCTTCCATCCTTAGTTTTTCTGCTTCGGATTTCCTTCCCTTGCGCTTGCCGCTCTGACCCAAGTTTGGTTTTGAAAGCTTGTTGTCTGGGAGATGGAGAGGATGTCTGAGAAAGCCATGACATCTGTCTGATCCAAAAGAAGATCCTGATCCTCAGAAAGAGTTGTCCAAAGTTCCTCATCGTCTAAAGCCACACCATTATCCTGTAGATCCATATCAAAATGCTTCTGAAGATCATGAGGTTCCACTGCCACAGTAACTAGATTTCCTGAACTCTCATCCTAAATGGGAGTCCCGCTAGCCAGGGGGACTGGGGAGCGAGGATCGAAGAACATACCATGATTTCTCCAAAGTTTGCCTCAAGAATGCCCTCCTTGTGGACCCATCTTTTGAGATTAAGGGTCCACTGACCATTGATAGATTTAGAATGGTAGCCAACAATCTTATGTCTGAGTTGATTACACCTGAAGCAATGCTCTGGAAGTCCTTCAAATTAATATATTACAGCCAAGAGCCAAGCAAAGAGTTGATTTAGACCATGTGAGGAAGCGGTCTGGAAATATCAACCAGGGCACAAACTCTAAAAAATCATCTGGGTGCAGGCCCCTCCTCAACTTTGATGAAGGTACTAATCTGATTGACTAAGGATTCAGTGAGACTTGAATTTCACATTACCAAAGGTAGATTGTAGAGGTGCAGCCAGATTGGAATGGAAGAAATTTGAACATTTGCAAGATCAAAAAGGGGGTCCAAGGGGTCATAAATAGACCAGATCTGCCAAAAAACCACAGACTATTATCCAGAACAAACCTGCAATCCTCAGAACTGTGAAAGGTGACGAGAAGAAAGCCAAAATTTAGCAACTCCACAGAGGGGGAGTCAAGTTGGCCCACGAATTCTTGCACCAGGCTTTGAATTTATCCACAGAAGGCCTCTGCCCCACAGATCTGAAAACCACAGCCCGTGAGCCAATGTCTGAGGAGGCCTCCATGATACAATCATCTAATATATGGAAGTCCATTAGCTCAAATGCCAGGTCCACCTTAGTATCACCCAAAAATAAGGATGAGATTGAATCAGACACCAACGAAAGGGGGTGGAGGATGTGGAGCAAGAGAAGTATTCTCCCTAATTGGCGCAGAGGGAGCCACATTTGGAGAGATAAACCCTAGAACAACTAATGGATTGCACATTAAAATCTAATCCTTGAAAAAGCTACTACAAGCATGGAAAGGATTCGCTGAGTTTTTGCATAGTCTACAATTCCTCTTCTCATGTTCCACCAGCCCCATGGGAGAAACAGGAGAACAATGCCCAGTAGTGCCTGGTGGAAGGGGATAGAAGCCCTTATCCGCAAACTCCACCTCACCTTGCAAGACAAACTTTGACTTACCTTTGCATTGTGCATCCGGTGCCCTCCTTCACACTCCCTTAGATTTATGCCTCGTGTGCCCATTTCCCTGCTCTTTGCCGTCATTCGCAGCTCCGCATTGCCTTCTATATATATATATATATATATATATATATATATATATATATATATATATATATATATATATATATAATGAAATAAAATTTTCTAGATCTGAGATAAATTACAACAATACATCATATCATAATCATTTACCTTGCATTTACATTATTTATTTGCTAGGGTCTTGCTTGAAATTTTGCATTTTTCGCATAACCTAGTAATTCCAAAAGCTAGGGTTTGTAGCTAAAATCTTGTTTTAGATTTTACTACTCATTTTAACACTCATTTAAATCTAATTTTGGATAGTGTTTCATCATTGTGTGTTTTTGCTTCTACATTTCAAATTTTGCATTTACACATTGTGTATTTCAACAAAAAGAGGCATATTCATTCATCTTTCCTTAAAATTTGACTTGCATTGAGAATTGTAGGATTTTTGCATCATTTTCAAATCTAATCTGAGTTATTTTACATTTAAATCAGATTAGATTCCATTCATTCATCATTTTGCATACTTTCATGCCTTAATTTCACTATTAAGGTTTCAAGAATCCTTGCATTTTTACTACATTCTGGCTAATCTTTCATCTAGCATTGCAAGATTGTTGTGTTGTGACAAATTTTGCTACATTATTGGACTGATTTAAGGATATTAGGTTGTTGCACTTTATCATCCTCTTAGTTTCATTATATATTTTGTGCATTTATATTGAAAAAAGTGAAAAATTTGAGCATTTTAGGTGCATAAACAAGCATAGATTGGTGTTGTTTCATTGCATTCACTCTAAATATCTTGATACATATATCATCAACTTGGCCTTTCTGTGTTGTTTCATTGCATTATGTCTGTTGTGGACTTTGTGTGTCTTTCAGTACTTGTTTCCCTCAAACAGGTGCTTGGGAGAGAAATAGTCTCACATCTAGGGTGTGCTATCATAAAACCTTGCATGAGTTGTCTTACTCCTCATCCTAATAAGAATATCCTTGTAAGGAGAAGTCTTAGACTAATGGGTTCTAGTGCTCCTGATAGCAATGGTGTTCCTATATCAGAAAATCCATTGAACACCTACTTTACAAAGGGAGAAACACAAACTTTGAAAGATATCATACCTCCTACAACTACAATGGAAGAACAAACATTTCATGACTTTGAAGATCCTATTGATATAATAACACATGTACCTGATCAACAAATAAGAAACTTGATAAAGAATTAGCGGATTTTCAAGCATTTGTGGAAAAAGAAAGGATAGCAGAAGAAGTTGTGCCTGTTGTTCATAATATAAGAGAGTTGTTAAAAGAAGGACAAGATGGTGTTAACATGCTCTGTGGCTTAGCGCATATAGTGAATCATAATGTTATGCCTGTGACTGAATGTGCGAATTTTATCAATAATATGTCATCACTGATTTATACACAAGTATCGACACCTATACCGACTACTGGAATGTTTACTTTTACATCATCAATTCTTACTACTAATGCACTTGCTTGTAGTAATGCTACCACTAGTATTGGAGTATCTAATGACATTAATTCACAAAATTATAAGGCTGTGGGACTCAATTATCAAAACCTAGCACCTAGGGTGACTTCTTATATGAATAATCATTCTCAACGACCTCTCCATTCCACCTATTCTCAACCACCTTTCACTTACAATTGTTCTCAACCACCTTTCGTTACCACTCACAACCAATCACCTCAAAATTTCATGACCACAGCTTCTAATTCCTCCCAACAACAAATCACATTCCCTAATGATGCCCTACTAAATGAACTCTTGCAAAGCATGACTTCCTTACAACAAAAGGTGACAAGCTTGACAAATTCTTCTCAGCCTATTATATTGACTTATCATGCTCATAATCCTCTATCTTATGCAATCCTGAGAACTCTTATGCCTGATAAATTTGAAACTCCTTGATTTGAAAAGTATAGTGGTAAAGGTGATCCTAATACTCATGTGGCAGCATTCATGGTGATGTGTAGTGATTTCTTCTTTGAAGAGGACTTGTTAGAAAAACTCTTCCCGTGATCCCTCAAAGATACAGCTTTGGAATGGCTCTTTGCCTCCAAATTCAATACATTCTTTCTCACAACTATTTGATCAATTCTTACAACATTGGACCTCAGGTCTCATTGATTGATTTAGTTCATTGCAAGCAAGGTGCATAAGAGAAGTTAATTGAGTTTATCAGTCAATATCATGCTCTCTATGCACAAATTCAATACTAGATGAATGATGAGGATGTTCAAAAGGTGTTTATTACAAATCTACAACCTAACATCTGTGATAAGATCCTTTTAATGAAGTATAGTTCTTTTCAACATTTATGCACAACTCTTCGCGATTATCAGCTTTCATCTAGTCAGTATGAGAACCAAAACTCATCGGCTCAAGGTGTCAAGCTCAAGCCGAAACATCTCAAAACAATTTTAAGAGGAACAACAAGAACTTTATTAAGATAAATGGGTAGAATTCAAACAACTTTTCACAAGTGTCTGCTATCACTCATCCAAAGGGAGCACCATTTCAGTTTTGACAACAACAAAGACAGTTTACTCCAATATCTGATTCACTACATTCTATTATGAATCAAGAAGTGAGCAATAATCTCCTAAAGCTTCCTCCTATCAAACTATTGGATAGTAATAGAATGCAAGGACCTCACTTTGATGCTAATGCTTTCTGTCATTATCATCGACAACAAGGGCATGACACTGAACGATGCATGCGTCTTAAACATGAAATTCAAAACCTCATCGACTTGAATGTAATATAGGTAACTAGTGTGAATGACAATGGAAATAAGTCAGTTGCCCCTCCGAACCAGAATTTACAGATCTTTACTAATCCATTTCCTAGGCATAGCGAGAACAATATGGTCAAGCAAAATACAATAGAATAGGAAGATGATTACCTTGACTATGATGAAATAATTGGTATGATAGAAGTGGATAAGGAAAAAATTGAAGATTCACCTCATCCACGGGGAAAAGGTATTTATGCTGAGGTTCCTCCGTCATTATCCCTTCAAGGATCAGGAGCTAACCAAAATGCACCAGATATGCAAATTGAATAGCCACGACAAGATATTATAATACAAGAAAAGGTTGCCATGCTAGAAAGTATTCCATTCCACTGCGAAAGGTTTATTCCTCAAAATAAAAAAGCAAAAGATCAGAAAAGAACAAGGAAACTATCATCAGTGGGAAATAACAATGATTCCCCTCCTCACAAGCAACAAAGTATTTCAAATATATAGGGATTGGAGAAACAAGCACCGCATGACCGTCCTGGAAATACGAATCAATCAGGTACGGACCACTCAAACTTGGTGCAAAACTTGATGGAGCAACTTTCTAAGATGCTCACAAGTTCGGACTCTTCTTCGATAAAATGCAAATATATATCTATATATGTGTTGTGTTCCCCCGTGATGTGCTATGTGTTGTTTAGGTCTCCTTGGATGACCCTTGATACTCTTGTAAGGTCAAGGATACCGAGAGACCGCCTCTGTTGTAACCATTCTTCTATTTGTATCATCATTCTTCTATATTGTCTCTCCTCTATTTTATTATTGTGTGTCATGCCTTAGGGGCATAGCATTGCGGGGGGTGTTTTAGGAGCATCCTCCTACATGGTGTTCTTAAAGAACTTGTTCTCCTCTCTCATTTTATTGTTTACCTTCTTCTAGTGATTCTACCTAGTCGATGGATGACGAAAACAAATAAATATTGATACGGACTGTGTGTCCCTTCAGCAAGTAAGCAAAACTGGACCTAGTCCATACATGACGACAAGGTTGATCTATATATATATATATATATATATATATATATATATATATATATATATATATATATCTATCCAACGCTTGACTAGTAGAATCACTGTGTGATATATCATCTTATGGCATTTCTTGTAACTAACATTTTACAATCCACTCAATCTTCTCTTGCACACTTTGATTGGTATCTCACCTTGTTTCTACACTCAGTTTCGAGGTACCTGTAGTATAGCCCAACAGTTATACTTGGCTCTGAACCCATAGTATAGCCTTGCTCCTTGATGTGATTGTTTTCATTTATAGATTTAATGAATTGCTTTGGTTATTATCTTAAGAGTAAGATTTCTAACCTCACTTGTTATCTTATCTTAGAATATCTTATCAATGTGTTTGTGGGAACATTCAGCGATCAAAAGCACGTCGCCTTGGGGGCATGGGCTTTGTGAGAGCTCTTGTTTCCTTCTGTGTTTTCTCTCTACCTTAACGTTCTTGATATCAGTACACGACATCAACCACCTTAAGGTGGGGGTATATATAATGATATCTGTCTGATGATTTTGGTACTAATGAAGCATGTTTGTAAGCCCTCTTCGCGAGGCAGGATGTTGTATCTCCAACATGAGTACACATATTTATTTATATTGCAATTAAAAACCCCTCTCCATGAGGTGGGACAGCATATCCTTTTATTAAGAATCCCTCTGTGCAAGGTGGGATAACGTATCTCTTGAGCCAGTGCGTATCCTTTTATTCAAAAGCCCTTTTGCAAAAGGAAAGATGGTGTATCTCTTGTGCTAGTGCACATCCTTTTATTACAAAAGTCTTCCACGGAGGCGAGGTTGGATCTTGAGACTATCCTCCCTTAAGCGTGTTTTTGGCGGTTGTTGTGGCATAAGCCCAACCGTCAAGTGTGTCTGTAGTGTGTTTGAGATGGTGGGACTTAGCAATAAGCTCCTTCCATCACCCATGTTTGTTGTGTTTAAGATGTATAGTATGTCTATGGCATGCTATACGACACTCATGTATTCTGTGTCTTCCGTGTGTTTTCCCTCGTGTGTGGTTTCAAGGGTGTAGCGATGAGCTCCTACCACACCTGGGCTTTGTTTGGCGTGTTTTCCCCTGTGTGTGGTTTCAAGGGTGTAGCGATGAGCTCCTTCCACACTCATGTTTCGTATGGCATGTTTTCCCCTGTGTGTGGTTTCAAGGGTGTAGCGATGAGCTCCTCCCACACTCAGGTTTTGTATGGTGTGTTTTCCCCCCTGGTGTAGTTTCAAGGGTGTAGCGATGAGCTCCTCCTACATTTTGTGGTTTTGTGTTGCAATTTTATTTCCATGCATATATATATGAAAATGTTATATCATTGTATTCATCATGTTTTGCATGATTGCTCTCATGTATTCATTGTGTTTTGTGTGTCTTCAATACTATATTCTCCATGTCTTGCATGATTCCTACTATCTTCATTGTGTTTTGCATGTCTGCAATGTTTCTTCTAGTGCTTACCTGAGATTGGGGGCTAGAAATAGTTCCTCAATCTTTGTGTATGCCTTAGCTTCAAGTGCTTGGCGTGTTTTCAACTATACTTTAATGCATGTATGGGTTGTAAGATCATACATACATCAAAGTGGGGGCTAAATGTTATTTCGTGAAATATCCCCCTGGGACTTTTACCTTCTAATTTTAGCTCCTAGGCCCCTTAGATTTAATCATGCATGTTAAAAATGAATCCCAGAGCAAAATGCCCCAAAGCCCATGACAAATGGGACTTAGGGGCCACTCTTGAGCTTAAGCAAGTCCCAAAATAGGACCTTGGACTTGGGCACCCGTGCCCTAGTCCAAACCTATTTTGTCGGGACCCAAATTTTAAATGTCTGCAAAGTGGCCATTAAAAGGTTTTCCTTTGTCGACCTATTCAATTTGAATTATGAATGTTTAGCAGAAATGCATATATAAACATGTTTAGGACTTCATTTTAGACCTAGATGGATAATGTGAACTTGTGATCTTGTGCTAAGGATATTCAAGGTTTTCATTGTGTTGCACAACAGTATTGTGTTGTGTTTGTACTTGTTTGTTGCAGATTTATCTTCATCAATCCATCTCCTCATGGCATGAAAGATCTTCATCTCCCCGTGAGAGCTTCACCTTCGAGGTGACATCTAATTTGAATTTCAATCAATTTATCATATCATTTTCTTTTGTCTCTGTCCACCAAGGACACACTCTCTCTAACAATGGTGTTGGAATGCTTGAATGGATTGACCAAGGCAAGATATTAAACACCACAACCCCCACCCCTCTCTTGTGATTGCAGGTTACAGGTGTTGGATCTTACGAAGAGGAGTTGCAAGAGATTAGAGTAGAGCATAAAGATTCTAGATCTGAAGAAAATGACAAAAAATGTCCCTAATTAGACATGCATCTACTCTTTTGTCCTCCAGTTTGGCAGTGTCAGGAATCTCTGAGTAGGTTACAGTCTGAAGCATATTTTGATCCAAATCCCTCAAAAAAAGGACTACATTAGACAAGGGCACCCGCTCTTTTGTCCTTGAAGTTTTCACCTTCTAGAATCCAAAATCTAGTATGTATCTAATCTGCATTTAGTGCCTTCTTGTGCAAGCATTTGTCGAGTTTCATCTGTTTGTTTATGATTTTGCATAATTAGGGTTTTAGGCCTAATTGGATTAGGGTTTTAACAAACTATCAATCTATTCTATCTTTCCAATCATCTCATAGTTACATCAAACCTATAGCTGAGTCCTCTATCACAGTTGTAACTTAGCTCGATCTATGTCCTTGAATGTATGTGTGAAAGAAGGGTTTGATTGAATCTAATTAGCTATACACTATACAACTTTCTTTTAACCCCATTTTCATACATAACAAGGTGAAAGTAATAAAAAGAAAACAAAAATACAAAAAGATTAAAAAAATAGAAAAAGGAGGGGGTTAAGATTTAAAAGTGACATCTATAATATGAAAATTTTATTGGTGAGAGAAGGGGGGAGTGAGAGAGCGATGGAATATAGATATGGATGTTTGCACTAGCATGCCAAACTTAGGAAGCTTTTTCCATACAACAAAGCTATTTTTATGGCCAGTGGTGATTTGGTTGATGTTTTTAGTATTTGCAAAGGGGAAAATTGCCACCAGAAGTCCTCTACTATCATTAGTGGTTATTGTTGTGGCACCTTCTATAATTGAAGTAGATGCAAATCATGTGTACTAGGCATTGCAACATACCCTACCAACAAAACTATAATAGGTAGGAGGACAAACTTAGGAAGCTATTGATATACAATAAAGCTATTTTTTTATGGCTAGTGATGATCTAGTTGATGGTTTTAGCATTTGCAAAATGGAAAATTGCTACTAGAGGTCCCCCTCTGCTATTGTAAGTGGTTATTGCTGTGGTACCTTTTGTATTCGAAGTAGATGCAAATCATGTGTAGCAAGCAGTACAATGCATACTCTACCACTAAGACTATAATAGTGAGGGAGGGATGATGGGAGGAAATTGTGATAAGAAAGAGGGAGGAGTATGAGGTAGCAAAGACCAGAGAGTGAGTGATAAAGGGGAATGATAATTGAATGTAAAAGATAAAAGGGGGAGAAAGGAAGAATTAATTAAACATGAAAAGGAAGTTAAGAGGGAAGGTGAGTGGATTGAATGACATATTTGGAAGACAAGAAAACTAGGATGAGGGAGAGACTAAAGAGGAAAAAATATAAAAACCCTTGCAAATCAATTGTGGTTTCTATATTAACATTGAGAGAGTTTAAAATAGGTTGCCACAAATGGCTTAGATCCCAACCCTCATCCCTTTTGAGGTTATTTGGGTGCCTATTAATCTCAATAGCTTTTGTTAATTTCTTTTTGTAATAATTGCTTTATTTTCACAAGAACTTTGGTGGCTTCTAGAGCAAACATGTGCTTGGTTTTAGACAAATGCTCAACAAGCATTGATTTTTTAAATGTAATCGTACCTGATGTCTATGGCATGCACCTTGATTTTAGTGTGTATAGCACAACCCATTTCACAAATGTAGGGAGTGCACACAAGCATTCAATTTTGTAGACAACATAGTTAAGAAGTGGTTCTCTTTGATCCTTTAGGGAAGGATTGAATTTATAACTCTTTTATGCAATTAAATGAAGATGGGATGCATTTTCTCTTCAAGATTTTAGAGATCTTTTTTGAGATGCCTCCAACATAAGGAAGAAAGGTCACAAGGTGTCAAAGGAATCTTTTGTCCTATTGTGAATCTTAAGACTTGTTTTGGCTTGTTTGAATGCTCTTGTGATGTGCTTATTACAATTTGAGAAATAACATTTTAAAATAATTAAAGTCTTCAAGATTCCTTTGCTGGTATGTCCTTAACAGCTTATGGTTTATCTGAACATGAGGATAAACCTTTATAAATCCTATATTGTTTAACCACTGGTGCCATTGTTTTTTTTTTTTGGACTGTGGTGTTGACGAGATGTTGCTTCCAAACTGCTAGGGAATCTTCAATTTCTTTTATCTTTGTCCCCAGGGTCAACACGTCCTTACGAAAACCTACTGCAACATTTGACAAGGTGGGTAATTTTATCATGATGCTAACACCAGCATTTTCTTTGTTGTACAATTCCTTAGAAACCAAATCCTTGAAATTTTTCTTTATTACTTGAATATCCTCCATAGTTGAATCATTTTCCTTAGATATATTTACTTCCATAGCCATGCAACCCACCAAAATCTTAGACTTGATATATTCAATTTATTTCAAGAGTTTCTTTAATTCATTAATGGCCTTCCTAATGATTGTAATTTTCCATTCAATGCTCCTTATCCATATCATGGCATTGTAATCTTTAGGTTTAATCAAAATCTTCTTAAAGATCAATGTATTAACATATATTTTTGGCATCT
This sequence comes from Cunninghamia lanceolata, assembly GCA_027924645.1. Lineage (NCBI taxonomy): Eukaryota > Viridiplantae > Streptophyta > Pinopsida > Cupressales > Cupressaceae > Cunninghamia > Cunninghamia lanceolata. Next base: position 557,185 of record BSBN01001640.1, on the reverse strand, counting down.
CCTCTGTCTCTGGCTGCCAAATTCTACACAATTTCGTCTTTCTTGATTACCTGAAGTTCATTTTTAAGTTTTTTTGTCTCCTCCTCATCTTTTTGGTATAATTTCACTAATTCTTCAATGCACAAGAGTCCAGTTATTATTATTTTCTCAACCCAAGCCTCACAAGTTCTCCTATAAACTTGATATTTGCTTAATTTCTCTATTGTGTCCTTATCAACACCTTGTAAATTTGCGTCATCTGAGGCTGAGGGTCCATCTAGTGGTTGAACTGAAATATTTAGAATAGTTTCAAATAAGATGTTAACATTTGGACTTGTTCTTCAAGATGCTCTCTATTAGCTTTTTCTTTCGATGTTCTTTGCATAAGCTTGGCAACTGAGATTTGAAAATTATGGATATCCCCAAGTCATGAGTTAAAGAGACAAGATCAACCATAGACACCAAGTAATCATCTTCTGCAACTTCTTCCTTCTTCTTGTCCCCAATAGGTTTGGCTAGATTCTCTAAATATTGATTCCCTCAAGAATCAATCATCAATTTAGAAGAAATTTGAGCCTTTTTAGGCTTAAGAGTGGTTCCATGTAGCATTTTAGCCACTGTCAACATCTGGTTCGACCATTTCTCTATATTTTCTCTATTTGTATGCCACCTCTTTTAACCACTGAGAAGCTCAGAGGTAATTATACAAGGACTAAAACTAGAGACAAAAGTGATAGGAGGCAAAGTGAACTTTGGGGATGAAGGTTCAGTAATGTCATCTTGGTTAGGTGATGGAGGAGGAGACATATGGACAATATTATATGGATTTGGAGATGATGGAGGCACTGCAAGAGAAAGCACTTGGGGTGAAGATGGATTTATATTAGGAGTTATAGTCTCTTCCTAAATCTCTTCTTGTGCATCTTGATTAGCTTGCAGTCTCTTTATTTGCAATTTAGTTCTAGCCCCAGAATCATCCTAGGCACATGAGCTCTTCAAATCTACCCCTTTATCAGGATCTTCACCATCCCCTCCAACAACTATATTTGACCCTATTTTGGAAGTGTTGATATTAGTTGTAGTTGTAGGGTGTCTCAATTGTTTTCTTTGTTTATTTTCCTCCTTTAGATGAAGTCCCTTATGGCTTGGTGGTAGTGTGCTATGCTTTCTTGTCATCAAGCCACTTGGATTTATTTAAGACAAAGAAAGACCTTTCTTTGATGTCCTTTACTTCCTCATCACTCCATTTGATTGGTGTAAGGGGTTCAAACTGAAGAGAATCCAAGTAAACATTATCAATCATTTCTAATCCATCATCTTCAACTCCTTCAACATCCCATCCCAGTTCATATTCTCTCATTTGTTGTACTGTTAATCTGGACCAATTCCTCTTTCTTACCTCAAAATCATTTTCACAGTCCTCCCAGTAGTCTTCCAAATGAGGACGATAGAAATATTTAGTTCCTAGATATAATTATCTTTCACATATTTTTTGCTATCATATTGATACCTCATGTTGTGAAGATGCATTGTCATCTTTACTAGGGATCTTTCTACATTATGTGCTTCAGCTTAAGATGGACAACTGTAATAAGACAATCCTATTAGAAATAGATACCCTGCTTTTTCATGTTTATGCATTTCTTGTTCACTAACTCCATTTGTCGACATAGCTCAATAAGAACTAGATGATCACTTGGATATCAAGGTAATTTGGATGGATACTCATCAAAACGACCTATCCTTATATAAGAAACTCTTGGAAATTGAATCACATAACTTCCAAGTTGTTTGATCAAGTTTGTAGCTTCAGGGGAAATCTTTGTCCTGCATTGGCATCCAATTGCCTAATAGTCAGCATGGTAAATGCATCATTTAGCCTCCTGAAATGTTTATTACTATTGTTCAACTGTAATTGGGGGTAAAAGTCATAAATTTGAGCATTTTCATCATAGACTCCCACTTCTTGCAGTCCAAGCCAAGAATGCATGCTAGCAATGACATTAAAAAATATGAGGTCATGTAGAATTCTTGAGTTTTCTAGAAATTCACCAATTGCCGATGAAGATTGTCATTGATTTATTTTCCCCAGTTAATATATTGTGAATTCCACCCTATTACCATGATGAATTGACACATCTAATATTCAAAAGAGTTGGTCTCTTTATCTCTATTAACCCTGTACAGTAAGGTTATAATGTCAGATACATCCTCATTAAAATGTGACCTAAGGAGGATCTTAGGCAACTTAGCGACATTGTTTAAATAGGTTTCCTTCCTCCCAATGAAATAATTAGTTGCTTGTTCCACACTCATGTTTTCATACTCATCCCTAACAAGAAGCCTTAGCATGGTGCTTATTGAGTGCCCATCCAATTTTGCTATCACCCAGTTATTTGCACTTCTTACTTCTATGTTCTTGGGATCATAGTGTTTAACACAAGATAACACTAAATAAATGGATTGCACATAAATTAGGAAACCACCAACATGAGCCAACCCACTTTGGAAAGTAGCCTCGGCCATTTCTAACCTTTGGTTTTGAGACATACAGAGCCAAATTTCATCTAAATCAATATGCCCTAATTTACTATCCCCCACTTTTGATAAAGAGTTTTCTAAAACTCTCTCAAAGCCTTGGTAGGCGTATTTCATTTTGGGCATGTAAATTTTACTTGGGTAGAGGAGAAGTAAGGTAAGTTTTTTGAGAAGGAATTTGGGTAGGTAAATGCAAGTTTACAGAAAATTAGGGCAACAGAATAATTGCATTTTTTGGCAAAACATAAATCTTAGAATTAAAAGCTAATGAGTAGTGGTTTAATTACTTGGAAATCCATATTTAAAGGAGTTGGTGAGCAATTCAAAACGGTTGCAGTAGAAGCAGGGTCTCAATGAACATGAATATCGGCTCCCTTTTTGCTTTAGAATCAAGTGTTTGCCCGAATGGAATAGAAGTGGCCTTATAACACCACATTTTCCTCTTTTTCCCCTTTTTTAGAGGTTCCCAAGAAACTTGGAACAAATAAACTTATTACTCTTTTCTTCTTCTTCACTTTATCTTTTAAGTGTCAAGGGTATATCAAGAACTGGGAACTTGTCGGAGGTTCCTTAGGTTCCTAGAACCTATGAACTCTGACATTTTCTTCATCTTCCCTTTTGTCTCCTTATGAGCTCTTGAGATATTCAAAATCTATGTGTTCTGAATTGTCGGTGGTTCTCCAATAGTTAGGAACTACTATGCTTTATTGATTATTTCAAAGCTTTGGTGGGTACTGGGAACTATGTTGTATCATAGAACTTTGTCAGGGGTTCCTTAGGTTCTCGAAACCTATAAAACTCCTGAAGCTTCTTCTACTTCTTCGAGTGTTGCGGCTTTCCTTAACATCAAACCATCTACTTTTCTCTTTCAAGGATTTCGATGCGACCAAGAACTAAGTGCCATCTTGGAAATTTTTTGGAGGTTCTATAGGTTCTCAGAACCTATAGAACTCCCAAAAAGTCTTATGCTTCTTTATCAATATAATCAAATTCTCATCTATTAGGAATTCATTGATAAGCAAGAACCAATATGTTCTCATCCAAAAAGTGATTTTCAGTGATTCGATATGAGCTGGGAACATAGCATTGACTAGGAACCTTTTGGAGGTTCCATATGTTGTCGAAACCTATGAAACTCCTGAAAAATCTTTGAATACTCCAACTTCTTTTAATATAGCACCATATGTTTTCTTTTTCAAAACTTTTGATAGTGAACTAAAGACTAACTTGGAACTTTTCAGTGATTTCTTTAGTTCCTGGTACCATAGGAGTTCCTAGTAGCATGGAAAGCGCCAACAACTTCTTAAAAAGACCAAAAATATGAAGTTCCTAACTCACCAGGAAACCTCTAACAAGTTCCCGATAAGGGTGAAAGATCCACAAGGGGAAAATACTAAGAAAATCTTAAAAAAATTGAAAATGATTTGGGAACATAGGCATTTTGCACAAGGACAAGGTAAATCATGACCCCTTTCTGACATTTTAGTTGACTTAATTTGCATTGCTTGGCTATATTAGTTGGATTATATTTTTGATTAGTGTGGAACATTATGTTAGTACTATGGACATTTATGGTTATTATGATTGGACATTATGCTAGATGATACCTTGGACATTTATTATAATTAAACTTTATGGATTTATGTGGTTGGACTATGTGATTTAATTAAATTTGAGTAGATGATTTTTAGATTTATAATTATGTGGGAAAGGAAGAGTTAAAAGAATTTGATACCTATATGTTAGTTATCAAAATGTTATCATGAATGAAAATTGATTATTTAAATTATTTTTTATATGCACTAAGTTGCCTCGGCTATATTATCTTGACATACTAATGTTCAAAATTAAGTGTGCAAGTGGGTGGCGAAGATTCTTTAAGTGGTTTCAGAGACTCCATGAACCCCTATGTTAGACCAATTAGCCTAGCCTAACCCATGAAAGGGGTTAAGGCTAAAGTGTGGTGTAAAATTATTGTTTTATTTTTAATTTTTATTTTTGTGTGATGTAAAATTTTATTATTTTTATCAATTCTATTTAATTACATTTATGTGGTGAGAGTCAATTTAATTATTTATTTTATTTTAATTATTTCTTTAGTGGGATGAGGATAAGTGATTTAAATTAATATTTTAATATTTCTTTTATGAGAGGATTTTATTTCCTTGTTTTATTTTGGAAAGGAAGAATCTTTTTGGGAAAAAGATGAAAGGAAATTGCTTTCTTTTCTACTTTTCCCTCCTTTTTGATTTTATGGAGTTTTATTTATGGGAAAATTGGAGAAGGGGTTTTATACTTTTTTTATGCATAAATTTGAGAGGAGAAAATTTGAGAAGAAAAGAAAGATCTTTGGGCTTGAATATTTTAGAAAAAATTTGAGTACAAGAATTTGAATTCAAGAGCAAGGGTTGGATTTCATTTCTGGTTTTAATTTTGGGCTCACCCTAACTTAGGGAGCTGAGGTAACATTCTAGATTTCTCGCATTTTTTTTAAGTTTGTAAAATTTATGTAATTGTATGATATTTTCATATTTGTATGAGGTTTTGGGTTTTTCTATCTTTTTATCAAGTTTGTGGGTTTTGGGTTGTATGGGAGCGACTCTCCAAATTGATGAGATCCTCACAAGTCTTGGGGGTTGAGTCAAGCACAAACCTCTCTTGGGGAATGGTTACTTGTTTAATTTGATTCATTGATGGATATGGGATTGGTGTATTGTGGGGGTTCTAGAGATGTATATTGGTATGATTTGTTGTGTTGATGTGTATCTATGGAGGTTGTGGAGATGTATATTGGTATAATTTGTTGTGTTGATGTGTATTTGTGGAGGTTGTGGAGATGCATGTTGGTATATTTTGTTATATTGAGGTGTATGGAGGTTTTGAAGGTGTGTGGAGAGGTGGAGATTATTTTTATGTTGTGTTGGTGATTGGTGGTGTTGGGGTTTGAAATCTTTACATTGTTGAGGAGTTTGTTGCAAATATGTGCCTAATCGGTGTTGTCATTGATGTCAGCATATCCTTGTTGTCATTGGTGTCAACTGTATCCTATTTTGTTGCCTATTTAGAAGACTGAAATGTTGAGGATATTGAGAAAATTAATGAAGATAAATGTATGCTGACCATATAGCTGTGTAGAGGATTGTCTGAAGTAGCTCCAGTTAAGATTTGAGAGTTCACATGAAGATTTGAAGAAGCTATGGCCATCTGAGTAGAACTAGGTTTTGCAGTGTTCAAAAGAGACAGAGTGACATGAAATTGGTCCAGATTGCTCCGCAAATGAAACACTATGATATGCGGATCTAGAGACATGTTTGGGAAGTTAGTGTGTGTCATCAACTCAAGTGGTTCATGGTTTGGAGGTCCACAAACAATCTTTCTAGTGTGACAGTCATGGCAGACAATGTTCTTAAGGTACCAAAAGAAGATGCAAGTGATTTTGTTGATTTGGAATAGTGTGAATGTTATTGCTAAATTCAATGTGCTTGTGGAGGTCTCTGGATCGTGTGCCTGCTGTGTTGGAGGTCCACATTGAAGATTAAGCTCGTTGTTGAAGATTTCTTCCTTGATGTTGATGTTCTTCCTAGTCTTGACCGACCGGATGATTCAAGCGTGTTGCGGATGATCTAAAAAAAATTCTATGGAGTGTGGCATGTTGATCAAGGAAGATTTGAGTCCCAGTTATGTTTGGCTGATAGCTTAGTGATTCACATTAAGTCAAATGCTTGTAGTGCCGACCTTGATGTTTATTCCAAGGTTGATGAAGTGTATAAAGGTGTGTAGTTGAGTTGTGGAAAATCATCTTTGTGCGAAAATGATAAAATCCTAAGAAAGGTTTAGTGGTAGTGCAGAGAAGAGGAGGAGCAGAAGAACAAGAGCAGTAAAGGATGAAGAGATAGTGAAGAAGTGTTTGGGGGCAGAGCATAAGTTTTGTGAGCTTTCAATGAGACTGAACTAGGCATGATGAAGATGATATTTCTCAGTTAAATCTTTCTGTACTAAACATAAATTCCTGTAGGTAGTGAGCCTCTTTGAGCAATGAGCTCTGGATAGTGCGCCCGAAGGCAAGTGCCTTGCCATTTCTTTCAAGTACTTTTAACAGGGTACGGATCTTGTGGGTTAACCCCCACCGTGGTTTTCTCTTAACTAGGTTTCCACGTTAAAAATCTTGGTGTCAAGTGTGTTCATTTTGTTTCTACTCATGTGTTGTTGATTCATGCTTTAATGTTTACATCATTAATCCATTTGTAAGTTGTAAAAGAAGATTGAAGTAAGAAAAGGTTAATTTTGTGGGACAACTGATTCACCCCCCCTCTCAGTTGTCTGGCCTAATTCTAACAATTGGTATTAGAGTCAGTTCCTCTAAAAGAAGCTTGACTGCTTGAGGAGATCCAAGATGTCGACTTACAAGAAGGAAAGTCTGAGATTTGATGGAACAAATTACTCACTTTGGAAGGTACGCATGTAGTGTCATTTGGAATGTATGGGTGATGCCTTTTGGTTGATAACTAAGAATGAGTATAAGATTCTGAAGAATGGTCCTACAACTCTAGATGAACTCAAGGAAGCTGAATACAATATTCGAGCTAAAGAAGCATTGTTGAGTGCCCTGAATGATATAGAAATGACAAATGTCCTGGAATTCAAAACTGCTCATGAAATCTGGAAAAAATTGGAAACTCTATATGAAGGTGCTAAACATGTCAAATGTGCCAAGCTATAGAGCCTGAAGGGTAAATACGAAAGGTTGATGATGAGTGAAGATGAAAACATTACTTCCTATATGCAGAAGGTAAATGAACTTGTGACCGGTATCAAGAGTGTTGGTGGAGTATTGGATGAATCAGAGATTCTTGCCAAAGTGCTCAGATCCTTACCTCTAGCATACAACCATAAAGTTGCTGCCATTGAAGAGATCAGGACTGTGACAACTGTTACAAGGGATCAGTTGGTTGGTAAGCTTTCAACATTTGAAATGAGTGAGTTTGGTGATTCTCTTCCTAAGTCCAAATCTGCATTTAAAGCCAGTATTCATAGAAAACAAAGATATGATTCAGGTGAAATCTCTTCAAGAAGATCAAATAGATTTGACAAGACAAGGAAGGATCTTGAAGATGATGAAACTGAGTTCCGTGAACTTGAAGCCCTTTTTGCCAAAAGATTGCCAAGAGGATCCGTTAAGTATAAAAGAAAGTTGTCATTCAAATGTTTTTCTTGTAATAAGATTGGTCATTTTGCCTCAAGGTGTCCGAAGAGGGGTTCAAAGCCCCTAACAGACCTAGAGTTTAGAAGAAATGCTACTGTGTCCAAGAAGCTAGTGAAGGAGTCACAGATGATAAATCTGATCATGGAGGTTCCACAGAAAGTGATTGGGTGTTCATTGTTATCAAAGAAGAAAATCTGGTGCCTACTAAATTTGCTAGTTATGCAAATGTGGAAAGTGCCTTGGCTACTCAGGTTGTAGAAAAGGATGAATGGGTAATTGACAATGGATGTTCTCATCATATGACTGGTGATAAGAGTAAGTTTGTAAGCTTTGAAAAATATGAAGGTGGAATTGTGAAATTTGGAGACAACTCAGCTGGTAGAATCTGTGGCAGAGGATCTATCTCTTTTGATGGTAACAATAACACTAATGATGTTCTGTATGTGGAAGGATTGAAGCATAGTCTTCTTAGTGTTGGATAGTTGGTTGACAAGGGTTATGATCTCCGATTCAATGATGGAAAATACAGAATCTTGGAAAGCTCCGGAACTGAAATTGCATCTGGTACTCAGACTAGAGGTAACATCTTTCATTTAAGTAGTTCTGGCAAAAGTTGTTTAATTGCTCAAATTGATCAGAGTTGGTTATGGCATAGGAGAATGTGTCATATGAATTTTGATAACATTGTCAAGATAAGCTCCAAGAGTAAAGAACAATTTTCAAGTGGACGGTTGGAACTTGTGCATACTGATCTATGTGGTCCTTCTAGAATCAGGAGTGTGCAAGGAGACATATATTTTATGTTGCTGATTGATGATTACTCCCAAAGGATGTGGGTAAACTTCTTGAAAGAAAAATCAGAAGCTCTTGACAGGTTCAAGGTGTTCAAGGTTATGGTGGAAAATGAGATTGGTGAGAAAATAAAGTGTCTAAGATTTGACAAAGGTGGAGAGTTTACCTCCGGTGAGTTTGATACATTCTGTGAAAAGCATGGAATAAAAAGATAGTTATCTGCTCCTAAGACTCCTCAACAGAATGGAGTTGTGGAAAGAAAGAACCGGACCATTCAAGAAGATGCTAGGACCATGATGATGGAAGCAAATGTTCCACAAGTCTATTGGAGAGAAGTTGTGAGTATTGTTGTCTATACTCTTAACCTGGTACAGATCAAAGGCAATTCTGATAAGACACCTTATGAATTATGGTTTGGTCATCCTCCTACTATGAAATGTTTTAGATTTTTTGGTAGTAAATGCTATATCAAAAGAGATGAGGATCTAGGAAAATTTGATGCAAGAAGTGATGAAGGAATATTTCTGAGTTACTCTACTCAAAGTAAGGCATACCGGTGCTTTAACAAGAGATTGAAAAAGATTGTTGAAAGTGCTAATGTCAGAGTTGATAAGAGCAAAGAGAGATCTTTCAAGTCTTGTGGATATGATTCAGATGATCAAGATGAAAGTCAAAATCAAGGAAGGCAAGTTCAAACTCAGACTTAGATCTAGATTGATCCGAAATATCTAATAACTCAAGAAGTTAGTGCATATGTTAAGGAACAAGCTCAAGAATTAGAAGTTCAAACAAATCCCAAAACTCCCAGGTATGTAAGGTTGAATCATTCTGAAGATCAGATCATAGGAGATAGAAACAAAGGTGTTCAAACTAGAAGAATTGTTGAAGATCAAGAGGAGATTTGTCTGATTTCAAAGATTGAACCAAAATCAGTAAGTGAAGCCTACAATGATGAATATTGGGTAAAAGCAATGGAAGAAGAATTAATGCAAATTGAAAAGAATCACACTTGGGATCTTGTTCCTAGACCTGAAGAAAAAAATGTGATTGGAACTAAATGGGTCTTCTGGAATAAACTAAATGAGGATGGTGAAGTTGTGAGAAACAAAGCAAGGTTGGTGTGTAAAGGATACTCTGAAGTGGAAGGAATTGATTTTGAAGAAAATTTTGCTCCGGTGGCAAGAATAGAAGCAGTCATATTATTTCTTGCATTTGTTGCTTATAAATATTTCAAGGTTTATCATATGGATGTCAAGTCAGCATTCTTGAATGGAGATTTGGAAGAAGAAGTCTACATTGAGCAACTAGAAGGATTTCAGTTGTCCGATCAAAGAGATATGGTGTCCAAGTTGAGGAAAGCATTGTATGGACTTAAACAAGCCCTAAGAGCCTGGTATGTAAGATTAGATAAGTATCTGCTAAAGCTAGGATATAGCAAAGGCACTACTGACAGTAATCTTTACTTCAAGATTGATCATGAGCACATTTTGATTGTTGAGGTATTTATTGATGATATCATTTTTGGTGGAAATGAGAGTATGTGCAAAACATTTTCTAATTAGATGTAGAGTGAATTTGAGATGTCCATGTTTGGTGAAATGAATTTCTTCTTAGGTCTGCAAATCATTCAGTCAGATAAAGGTATCTTCATATCTCAATCTTAGTATGTGAGAGAATTGTTGAAAAAGTTTGGAATGGATGATTCAAATCTAGTGGGTACACCCATGGTAACTGGATGTAAGTTGAGTAAAGATGATGACTCCCCTAAGGCAAATCCAAAAATGTATAGATCAATGATTGGAGGACTTCTCTATCTGACTCAAACCAGACCTGATATTATGAATGCAGGTGGACTTGTTGCAAGATTTCAAGCTGATCCTAGAGAATCCCATGTTGTAGTAGTCAAAAGAATTTTCAAATATCTCAAAGGGACACTTGATTATGGCCTATGGTATCCAAAGGATAATAACTTCACTCTTCATGGATACACAGATGCTGATTGGGCAGGAGATGTGGATGACAGGAAAAGTACTAGTGGTGGTGCATTCTTCTTGGGAAGGAGATTGGTTTCTTGGATGAGCAAAAAGAAAGAGGCAATATCTCTATCTACTGCAGAGGCAGAGTATATAGCAACAACAAACAATTGCACTCAAGTTCTGTGGATGAAGCAAATGTTGAAAGACATCAGAATTGTGTTTGAGGAACCTGTTACAATCTTCTGTGATAATTCAAGTGTAATAAGCATCTCAAAGAATCCAGTGTTGCATTCAAAGACAAAGCATATATCAATCAAGTTTCACTTCTTGAGAGAGAAGGTTAATGAGAATGAAGTCAGATTGGAGTTTGTTTCTTCAAAGGATCAGATTGCAGATATTTTCACTAAGCCTCTACCCAAGGATACTTTTGAGTATCTTAGAGAGAAGTTAGGAGTTATTACCCCTCCTGATCAGAACTAAGATGCACTAGGGTGCCTCAGTCAGGTGGAGTTCACAGTCGTATCTTGTGATCTGGATCAATGTTAAGAAGATACTACTCAGGGGGAGTAGTCAGTATGCAAATTTTGGAGATCAGTCTGAAACAAAAAGGGGGAGAAAAGATTGAAAATATGTGCCCTTTGCCATTGATGTCAAAGGGGGAGAGAAGTCATGTGAAAAACTAGTTGCTGATGAAAGGGGGAGCAATGAAGAAAGTAGTTGCAGAAGTGATAAGAAAAAAGGGGAGAAGTTCTTGTCTTGATGGTTGAATCAGTTTTTCACATTGTATGTTGCCATCAATGATAAAGGGGGAGATTGTTGCAAATATGTGCCTAATCGGTGTTGTCATTGATGTCAACATATCCTTGTTGTCATTGGTGTCAACTGTATCCTATTTTGTTGTCTGTAATATTACCTATTTAGAAGACTAAAATGTTGAGGATATTTAGAAAATTAATGAAGATAAATGTATGCAGACCATATGGCTGTGTAGAGCATTGTCTGAAGTAGCTCCAATTAAGATTTGAGAGGTCCGCATGAAGATTTGAAGAAGCTATGGCCATCTGAGTAGAACCGGGTTTTGCAGTGTTTAGAAGAGACAAAGTGACAGGAAATTGGTCCAGATTGCTCCACAAATAAAACACTATGATCTGCGGATTTAGAGACATGTTTGGGAAGTCAATGTGTGTCACCAACTCAAGTGGTTCATGGTTTGGAGGTCCACAAGCAATCTTTCTAGTGTGACAGTCATGGCAGACAGTGTTCTTAAGGTACTGGATGAAGATGCAAGCGATTATGTTGATTTGGAATAGTGCAGATGTTATTGTTGATTTCAATGTGCTTGTGGAGGTCTCTGGATCATGCGCCTACTGTGTTGGAGGTCTGCATTGAAGATTGAACTCGTTGTTGAAGATTTCTTCCTTGATGTTGTTGTTCTTCCTAGTCTTGGCCGACCGGATGATTCAAGCATGTTGCAGATGATCTAAAAGCAATTCTATGGAGTGTGGCGTGTTGATCAAGGAAGATTTGAGTCCCAGTTATGTTTTTCCGACAGCTTAGTGATTGTCATTAATTCATATGCTTGTAGTGCCGACCTTGATGTTTATTCCAAGGTTGATGAAATGTATAAAGGCATGTAGTTGAGTTGTGAAAAATCATCCTTGTGTGAAAATGATAAAATCCTAAGAAAGGTTCAGTGGCAGTGTAGAGAAGAGAAGCAGAAGAACAAGAGCAGTAAAGGATGAAGAGATAGTGAAGAAGTGTTTGGGGACAGAGCAGAAGTTTTGTGAGCTTTCAATGAGACTGAACCAGGCATGATAAAGATGCTATTTCTCAATTAAATCTTTCTATACTAAACATAAATTCCTGTAGGTAGTGAGCCTCTTTGAGCAGTGAGCTTTGGGCAGTGTGCCCGAAGGAAAGTGTTGTCCCATTTCTTTCAAGTACTTTTAACAGGGTACGAATCTTATGGGTTAACCCCCACCGTGGTTTTCCCTTAACCAGGTTTCCACGTTAAAAATCTTGGTGTCAAGTGTGTTCATTTTGTTTTTGCTCATGTGTTGTTGATTCATGCTTTAATGTTTACATCATTAATCCATTTGTAAGTTGTGAAAGAAGATTGAAGTAAGAAAAGGTTAATTTTGTGGGACAACTGATTCACCCCCCCTCTCAGATGTCTGGCCTAATTCCAATAGAGGTATGTGTGGAGGTATAAGGTTTGGAGGTGATGGAATTATGTATCATGATTTGTGGTGATTCTTGATAGTTTTGTCCTCAAGAGGGTTGACTTTCCCCTTCCTCCCCCTAAATTAGATCCATGAATGATCCTTGTTTGTGAGTCAAAACATGGGAGTCTTGTTGTGATTTTAAGATTTTTGGATTTGTGTATTTGCAAGTTTGTTGTATGTGTATGTGAACCTTGTTTTTGGAGTTCTCCTCCTCGGGGGTGGGATGTGCATTGCAATCCCTATGGTAGGGTGGAGAGCAGGACTTGGCCATCTATTTGGTTGTATGTGTGCAAGTTAAAGGAAGGACTTCCAGTCAAGGTTGGAAGTTGAAAAGAGTTTCTATGTTTCTCAGGAAAAGAAAAGAAAATTTGTTTTGCTCAAGGATGTCTTTGTACAAGATTCTTGCGGAATTCTTTCATTGTGAACATAGAGTTTTTGAGAAGTTGTATTTGTTGTTGAAGGAGAACAGTTTGAGCATCGTATATGTTTTGTTAAATCTAAAAATGTTCCTTCCATCTTGTATACAATTATAAATTTGATTAAACTGCTGTTGGGAAAAGAAAGTAGAAATTCTTGTTGATTCTCTCATAAAAACTAGTAAACTGTCCCTAGAAAAACTAGTTTGTTTTGTCTTCATTAACTTTTGTTTTAGAAAGTGGGTCTAAAAATTTTAGGAAAAGTGCGCCTTTATGTTTTCTAAATCATATAAAAAAATCAGTGGTACCCAGATTCTATATTCTGAGATATAAAAATATTTGTGACTGGGTGTATGGGCTGTTAAAAAATTATCTTGATAAAAACTAGTCCATTGCATCTTTAATAAATTTTGTTTTTAGAACTGGGTTTCTTCTATATTTTAATTTAAGATGTGAAACCTAGTTGACTAAATCCTCACAAGAATTCATCCATACCGAGATTCTCAATTATGAGATATGTATGAATTAGTAACTGTCTGTCTTTATTATTTTTGAAGAATTAGAAAGAATATCAGTCTTAGAAATAAGAATGTAAAGGCAAAATTAGTATTGTTTTATTTAAAATTAATTTATAAGGAAATAGAATTATCTTTATTGCATAGAAATAAAAGAAAAGTAAATGGTTAATAAGAAAAGAATTGTTTTTTCGAGTTGAGCAAAAAGGAAAAGTTTTAGATATATCAGTATATTGCTTTATTTTAATTTGAGGCATTTGGAAACTTTATTGATTTAAAATTGTAAAGGAATATTTTATTTAGTTAATTTTGGAAATTAGAAAATTTAAATTGAAAAACATTTTTTGTTGTCTTATTAATTTATTAGAAAGAATTTCAAATTAGTTCTATTTTACATATATTTGAAAAACGTATTTACTTTTAGAGTTTTAAAGGAATGGATTATTTTATGATTTATTTTAAATAGGAAAGCAAGTTTTATTTGGAAAAGCAATTTTAGTTATTTCCTTTTTACTTTAAAGAAAGCAATCGTACTAGTTGAATAAAAGGAAGTTTGTTTTCATAATAGAAAAAAGGAATTGTTTTAATTTTGCTTTATGATTTTAAGGTTGAATTAAATGATAATTCTAATTTGAAATTACATTGATATAATTATTATTTTGAGAGATTGATTTAGGTTTATTTAAAATTAGTTATTAGGTTTATTTCAAGTAGAGAATTAAATAAAATAATTTTCAAATTATAGGAAAAAGGGTTTTAATTTTATCTAGTCATATGGTTAATTATAAGAAAAATAATAGTGTTATATTGATTCAAAAGTAAAATACATTATCTTATTCTATTTTTTTTTTTAAAGGAAAGCTTTGTTATACTGTGAATTAGGAACAAACTTTTATATTGGAATTTAGATAATGAAAATAGAGGTTAAGACTTCTTTCGAAAAGGATAGTAAAACTAGATTTGTGAAGCAATTGAATGTTTTATTACTACTTTATGAAATCATGAAATAGTACTATTATTCTATATTATTTGAATTAGATTATTTAAAGAATTGTTTAAGTTAAATTTATTCGTTAGTAATGATATTTATTTGTGCCAACAAATTAAGTAGATCTTACAAATTGGAATGTAGATCAGATTAATACTTCTAGTTATTATTAGTAAAATTATTGATCTTGTCAAATAGTTACACTGTGGATAATTCTTATGAAATTGTGGATTTGACGTTAATAAAATAAATTTCTTTTAGAAAATTATGACTAATGTAACTATTAAACTTTTCTAAAGTTCTAAACTAATTAAATGGATTATTAGGCTACTGGTAACTAGAGAACTCTCAAACTTGTGTGCGATTGTTACTCAAAATTAAACTTTAGGTAAACTATCATTGCAAGTTATACAAATTTTCCTTAAACCTTTCAAAAAAACATTTCCACCTTTAGCCCACTTGTATGGTTGACATACAGGTGGGCTTGTCATGGGCATGCCAAATATGAAGTTCCTAACTTAGTAGGAAACCTCTGACAAGAGAGTTCCTAGTGGTTTTAAAAGCTACAACAAGTTCCTGATAGGGGTGAAAGATCCAACAAGGGGAAAATACTAAGAAAATCTAAAAAAAATTGAAAATGATTTGGGAACATAGGCATTTTGTACAAGGACAAGGTAAAGCATGAACTCGTGACATAAATATTTGAAAATGAAGACTCAATGGCATAACCAAAGGTTAGGGTAACAACTGGCTCTATCTAGGGACAAGGACCTTAGGGATGCAACAGAACCATGTACTCTTTGAAACATGACACAGGAACAATTGTGGATTAGTCAACTCTGACATTCCACATAGACCCTCTCCTTGCTTCTAGAAACCTCCTAATCACTCTCACTCTTGTGGCAAAAGACAATTGAGCGAATGCAAGACTCGGGGGTTGTTTTGTTCTCTTGGGAGCAAAACCTCGCGAAGAGTAGCTGACCTGATCTAGGGCCTATTGTTGTTTTGGATTTTCCTTGTTCTCTCTGTTGTAGTTGTTGAAATGATGATATTGACCTGAAGGGTCACTTATGATTTGTCTCCTGTTGGGGTTTCTCTGATTCCAACACCTAGATGGGTGTCTATTTGTTTCGTTTATGTCTCTAGCACGTTCTAATCTACCCTCACGGTCCTAGAGGCATTGTTGAATTTATCAATCTTGTTCTATGACCCTAATGATGTGTTGTTGCTCTTGTGTGATTTTTGGTCTAGGGTTTATCTCTTCTAGTTCATCTAGAACTGCTTTGACCCACTCTTCTCTAAGTCCTAGGCACATTCATTTATTATTCTAAGAGAGATGGTGTTCTTTAACTTTCTTTGACCAAGATTGACCTAGGGGTTTAGAGTTGACCTATGGTTGACTTTTGATTGATGTGAATGTTTACCTTATGATGTTATCAAGAGTTTGTGGCTAGTGTGAATGTGACTACCATGTGATGACATCGATGGTTTGAACTCTTTGAGTTTTCCTAATATTTTGGTTTTTTGTATTTTTGTGTATGAATGCAACTATATGATATGTAAGCTATATTTTTGTATTTTTCTTGAATAAATAAAACAATTCTATATGAATGTACTTTATAATGATGTTTGTCTAATGCAATGTTATTCTATGTTTTTGTGTTTTTTGATGATTTTTAAAATCTACTCTAGGAAAGCAAGAAAAGATCTAAGGAAAACAAATGACTTAATCTATGAAAAGTAAATTTCCTTTTAATCTATTGCAATGAAATGGAAGCAAACTAACAATTTCTATCGAGAGCAAAATAACAAGTTACTTTCCTCGAGAGCAAATTTTCATTATCTAATTACTACAAAAACATGAAAGGAACCTAGAATAGCTTGGTGCATGAGCTTTGCACTACCCTCAAGAATCCTTTTTGTGTGGGATCCTCCTCGTCCTCTTGCAGCAGTTGGGTCATCATCTTGGCGGCAAGTGAGAAGATGGCAATTGAATGGCAATGATGCGAGCTTTTGAAAGCTTGGATTGAAAAGAGCTCGATTGCAATCTTACAAGTGTTATGAGAGCACTAATTGAGCACTATGGCTATGGAATATGAGCAATATGAGAGTATGAGAAAACTCTAATGAAGATTTTGAAAGCTTTAATGATAAAATAATGGCAAGCAAAAGGCACATGCATCCTATGTGAGCACCTAAGATGCTAATGGAGAGGAACCTAAAATATATGAATGGCTATAATTCTTCAATTTGCCTCCTTTAATGGTTGGAGGAGGAGGGTATTTATAGGTTGGATTGGCACAAGGGGGATGGAGATGATTTATGAATTAACTCTCATGATTAGAGAGTTGACTTGCTTGATTTATTAGTCAGACTTAATTGACTTGCTTGTGAACTCAATTGATTGAAGAGTGATTTGAGGTTAAAAGCTTATCACTCATAGAGGAATGGTTGTTAGGAGGAGTTAGGGAGAAGTTAAAATAGATCACATGAGCTAAACTTAGTTGATTGGGAGTGTTAAATGAGTTAATTATGGCCTCCTCTATGTTTAGCTCAAAATTGCATGCAAACTAGGTGAAAAGGAAGCTTTTTTGGTTCAAATCGAAGGAGAAACTCATGTTCAAAATCTGCAAGATTCACCATTGGGTCGCCCCTTTTACCAAGGCAGGTCGCTGGGCGTGACCCATGGGTGACCCAGAAAGGAAGACACCTGGGTGAGTTCTAACAGTTGTGTATGCTTATTGAAAGGCTGCAAAGATGATCTGGCACTAGAGTCAGTCTATAGAATGCAAAAAGGTAAGGTTGCATGGGGAGATCTAGCAATTAATAGGGATGACCCAAAAAGGAGAAAAGATGAGCAAAAATTGAGACATGGGTTTGGTTTGTTAGGCTATTTAGAGGCTTCCTAGGGTCAGAGACCTTCAAAACAGAGTGTTGAAAGGTGGAATTAGCATGAAAAGGTAAAAACTAAGCATGTAGGCAAGGCAAATAATGCAACAAAAGAAGAATCAACAAAGGGGATATTAAGAATGGTTAGAAAATTGATGAATCAACAGAGGAAAAATAAGACACCACGTGTCGCTAAGAGGAGTACTACTAAAAGGGCATTATTATTCATGCTTCCATGTATGTGATTAGGATTACATATCATCATGGGGTCCTTGTGCAAACACGTGCATGTTTTTAATGCTTACATAGTTGCCCCCTCGGGGATGGTAGTCTACATGAAACGTAGGTGCCGTTTCGAAATAGGCCTTACCTATTGTTGATTTCCCGCAATTGTACCTACAAAAACTAGTGTCAATTTGATATTTGAAATATTAATGATAAACAATGAAATTACAAATGAACAAATATACTATGAGTCGCATCACAAGTTCACCTAGTTGTTTGCTTCGCCAAGGTGACCTGTAAGGATGCAAACATGCAAAGTGGGGTGTAAAACCACTACAAAAGATAAAAAGAAGAACAAATTCTTCTTTTATTGTAGATTTTGAAGAACATATTCTATTTTTAGAGATTTTTGAGGTTTTGTAAATCTTTTTGAAATTTTGACTTTTTTAAATTTTTATGTTTTTCTGAAGTGTTTGTTAAGGTCTATCTTGATGACTTGAGGTCCTTGAAAGGCCCATGTTTATTGAAAGGATTTATACCCTTGCCCCCTTGTATGGGGAGACTTACACACTTGAGTGCACAATTTTTCTCTTTTGACTCCATTTGGAGGAGTGACTTATGCTCAGACATTGTTTTACACTTATTGTTACAAGACCTGATTGGATGATATCTATACATAGCTTTAGTTGACATCTTATACTTTACTTTCCCTCTTGTGCATATGGTTTGCTAGAGCTTTTATTTTTCTTGAGAGAATGCATACCTATGATGATCATGCATGGATGATGTAATTTGGTTTTGTCTTTTTATGATATGAATGAGATGCAATGTGTTTGGATGCAATTCACAAGTATGAAATGCAAAGTATTGTGTTAAGGGTTATGAATGCCATGTGATGTTATGACATGTTTTATTGTTTTGTGTGTATGAAATGAATGCAAGTGGAATAAACAATGTGAATGCTCCTTAGTAGGATTTTTGACTTAGGGGATTGTGGGTTAACTTGATATAGGAGACCTTTTAAGCCTTGGGATGGGATTAGGAACTCAAGTGGGAATGGGGAAGAGATGGAATGTTTCTAAATTTTTGACTTCACTAAAGGCTAAACACTGATCCTTATCTAGACAAGACGCGATGACAAGCAATCAACTTAGACAAACAACGAACTTTATTAGCACTCACTAGACTTGGATCGAACTATGGCCAACAAAACAAACCTAGCATAAAGGAAAATCTCCTAAGTAGAAGATGGCCCTAAAGGTAGTTAGACTCTAGTATAGCTTGGCTAGTGCATGTGTGTGCTTAGTACCTCACTTTCTCTGATAGATGTCACCCTCGTAGATTCGAGCTTAGACTTATCTCCACCTGAGAGTACATACATCAGCAATCGTCTCTTTTTTTGTATTTTGATTCTTTTTCACTCTCTTTTTTGTACATTTTTCTGGATTTTTTTACAATACTTCTTTCTTTGACTTTTCTTGATTTTGAGTTGCTGGTACTTGGATGCCTTGAAGATTTCTTGAGATACTTTGATATCCTGCTATGATTTTTCTTTTTCTTTTTATTTTTCTTTCATTTTTTAATTCACTCGTATCTTTTTTATTGCTTCCTAGAGAGTTATGATCTTCCTAACATTTTTGGCCAAGAGAGATAAGGGGTTGAGCATTACTTAAAAGTTTTTACTACCTAGTCTAACTTCCCTTCTACTAAGGAGGAATGGGGAAGGTATATTTGCAAGCTTCTATTGAGTACTATAGGTTTGAATACTAACTTTTCTTAGACTTGACATCATGATTTGCTAAGACTAGAGTCAGTGTGAAGCTAAAAGCTAAGCTTTGATTAGAACCAATGGGGAATGTAATAGGGGAATAATGATGAGTGGTAAACATGATTTATTATGGGATCTCAAAGGCTCAAAGGGTCAACCTATAATTAAGCAACCTTAGACTCCTTATTAAGACAAAAATTGAACAAGACCATGACACTCACAAAATGCATGATGAAGAATACAAATTTTTAATTTTTCATGATTTTATGCTTTTTTATGGATTTTTGAATTATTTGATTATTTTTGGGATTTTATAGGCTTTTACAAAGTTTTGAGATACTAAACTCTTCTCCTTCCATAATGCACAAGAGGTAGCATCATTTCTGACATCTTCCTTAACTATGTATGGACCTATCCAATTTGGTCTGAACTTCACTTGAAAGTCTTCGCAAGGACACTCGAAGACTTGGTGTAAAAATGTTTTTGTATTCATTGAGGAGTTTTGTGTACTCACATATTTCATTGTTTGATGATTTTCCCCCTAGCTTTATCATTTTTTGTTCTTGTTTAGTTTCATCAGTTTTGAACTTTTGAGGGGCAATTTAAAAATTCATGATGACTCTCCTAGTTTTTGTGTGGGTTCCAGTTCTTCTTTTTGTTTAGTGTTGGTCTCGACTATATGGATGCTCATATCTGGCCTGATAGGAATGGCTGCTAAGTTGAATGGAGTATAAGACTTTGTTGAGTGGGGATCGAAGGGAAATCCCCCTGTTGCCCCATTTCCTATACATTTTGAGGTCTTGGCTATGTTTGCAATTTGTTTTGATGTCTCTTTTTCAAAAGTGTTGATTTTGGGGTCATTGGTGGTTTTTATGGTCTTTCCCTTCCTTTTGACTTGTTCAACTCTATAAAGAATAAAAGGATTAGGGTCTCATTTGATGACGTGGGTTTGTCCCATATGTGAGAAGTGTATTTCTTGAAATAATGTGGAGGGAACAACCCTCATCCTATGGATCCAAGGCCTTCCTAGGATCATGTTGTAAGTAGTTTCTTCATTGATGACATAAAATTCAGTTGGGAGAGTTTTGGGACCCACTATGATTTGAAGATTAACCTTACCCATGGTTTGAATGTTTGGGTTATCATGAATTCTAAGGATGGAAGTTTATTTTGTGATTTGAGTTTTGTCATAACTCATTCTTTGAAAAAGAAAAAAGGAGACCATGTTGATTGTAGACACATCATCTATCATCACACATTTAATGGAATAGGCATGAACTTGGACTATCAGATGGAGGGGGAGATCACCTTGTATAGCTATATCATCATCTAAAGGTAACTTTCAAAATCAAATGTTGAAGAAGAACACTTTTCATTTGGAGTGTTTTGAACTAGATGGTTTAGATCTAAGGCATTGAGGAGAGTGTTCTTGTGCAAAGGAGAACTCTTGAGAAGTTCAAGCATGTGAGAAAAAAATAAATTGTTGGAGGTGTCATATGATTGTTTTAGTCCTTGGGTGACAGAAATTTCTTGATCTTTATCTAATTCTACAAGACCTAAGGTGTTTTGTTCAAAGGCATTTTGATGGCTTTTGGGACTATTTCTTTCATCTTGTGAGAATGTGTCCATGAATGTTTGTTGTTGACATTTTGGGAGGTTTAATATGAAGTGATGGTACTCCCGACATGATTTGATATCATGCCCCCTTCTCTTGTGAAATGGGCAATATTTATCATGATTGTTATCTCGAGGCTTATGATGATTGTTGTAGGACTGCTTGTTGATTTTCAGGGGATAGTTGTTGGCATTTTTGTTTCCCAAATTTGTATGACTATTGTAGTCACAATTGTTGTTCCCCAATGGTGAAGTGTTTGTTGAACCATCTATGTTTCGATTGTTCGTCAAAGATTTGTTATTTCTATTATGGTTTATCAACCTTCCATTGACATCATACTCCCTTTTCCACTATCAATAGCGGCTTGGTCAATTCTAAGGGCACTTTCAAGCACTTCTTCGTATGATTTGTAAGGGAGTTTTTGAACTCCTCATATGTCATTATTGAGAGAATGTAAGAAGAGATCACAAAGTTCCTTATGATCCATGTCTGGTGTGCTAGTTGAAGAATAGAGAACTTTCCTCCATTGTGTGATAAAGTGTGTGACTAACTCATTGTTTTCTTGCTTGATCATTAAAAATTATTGTATTTCTGTCTTGGTCAGTTTGTTTATGGCATAGGAAGTGACAAATTGATCGATGTGTTGCCTAAAAGAGTGGATCAATGCTTCTAGAAGTCGATAGTACCAATCTAGAGAAATACCCTCCAAAGTCTTTGAAAAAAAAAATTCTACCACCCCATCCCAAGGAAGGAGTGTTGAATATAAAGAATATTGAGAGGGGGGGTGAATCGGTATTCTTAAAAACTTTTCATTCACACATTTATTAATCCATTTACCAAATTTAATAATATGAAAGCAAAGTAAACACAAGAAGAGAAGCCACAAATTCATAACACATAAACACCAGGATTTTACGTGGAAAACCCAAAAAGGGAAAAATCATGGTGAGTGTTAGCTCACAGTATTATGATAGCAATACCAAATTACATGAAGGCTCACTGCCCAAGGACTCATTGTCCAAAGGAGCGCTCACTACAATTGGCTCACTGCCAAATAGAAGAGAAGATAGAAGAAGGATTGGCTCACTTCCAAGAGATGATTGATACAGGTGCATCTATAAATGTTGTGGTGTAGTTCCAATTTACTTAGTATACAGATTCAAATGACTTCATATTGTCTACCCTACTTTTCTACTCTGCTTTACATATACTTATGTCCTTCTACCTTTACTTTCCTTTTTCTAATTACAAAACTGCCTTATGTTGCACAATCATGGAATTAGCATTCTATTCGCACACTTCCACACTCCAACATTGAAATCCATCGAGTATATATATTTGCAACAAGATTCATATCACAATTAGGTCAGCAAGCCAGACATGAAACGTGTATACCAATTTTATACCTTGTCGGCTTGATCTTATGCACAAATAGTAATGCAAACCCAAACTTGAACATACAAGAGTCTTCATATAGGTCGGTACCAACCATTCAACCACTCAGATTGATTATTCAAACAATATATCTTTTCCACATATAGATCTAACATGTCTTTTGGCTTGTCCCTTAAGAACACATTTGGCCATTCCATCTGACACATCATAACTTCCATTGCGGACCATATGAAACTCTAAAAATCATAGACAATATTCATTGTGGACCTCTTAGCGTACCTTCAAAACCGTGGAGCATAATATTCTTTCATAGAGAAATGTGGATCTCAGAACTGTTGTTCTGTCATAGAGAAATACTATCAAACTAGAAGCCGATACTGGAGAACTTGTCAAATATAATTTGATGGACCTCAAGCTAGCGCTACAAATCTGAATTTAGATGCTTATGACATGTGTCTACATTTTCTTAGAACTGCAAATCAAAATACTCAACAGTGGAGGAATGCGGACCAAAATACTCAGGTGCTTTACATTGTTTCAGGCTTAACTTTGTTCATCTAGACTTAGACAATTCACCATATGACTTCCAGAGGAAATCAAAACTTGAACTCTGGAAAATGTGATCATCAAATATCTATGAACAACATACCTAAACTGCATATAATGATCTTCATCTGTGGAGGCAGACTGAGCCAATCTCTGATACTCTGTAGCTTACCCATACTTAGCCATTTTAGGCTTTTGGAGCATAATCTTTCTAAGCCTTGTTGTCAAGCCAAATTGATCTGTCGGAGTAAAGTCTCTTTGCCTTGTTGGTGGAATCTCTTTTCCTTGTTGCCATCAATGACAACATTCAATCATTCACCAAAGCAGTGTCTCTTGCGAACAAGGAGTTTCCATACTACTGTGATGCAAGCCTTAATATGAGAGTTTTGGGAGATCAGGGAGAGGATGTGGTAGTAATACCTGAAAAATGTTGTAATCAAGAGGCTCCTTTAAATACTCAAGGTATGTTTCTAAGAGGGGGTTATGTGTAGAGGGTCTTAGTCCTCAAAACATCAACCCTTTAGGTGGAGCTTGTTGTGCTTGTTGAAAGGGTATACTAGTTTGTTGATATCCTGAAAAAGGTGGATAAATAGATGGTGTCACATTCATGTTTTGAAAATTGGGTGGAATTGTTTGTGGTTGATTTTTCACTATAGGAATCCCACCTATTTGATTAAGACTTGTCATGTTGGATGATGAGGGCAATGGAGGCTTGAATGTTTCATGGAAGTTTAGATGAGGGAGATTTTGTGTTGCCCCCTGGTTTGATTCAATCTTATCAATGAAAGGATTTTCCTATGTTTTAGGTTTTACCTCAATTTTGTTTTGGCAAACTTGTTCAACATTTCTAGCTTCAAGGGTCCTGATTTGTTGGACCAAGGATTCTACAAGGTTTGTGAGTGAGGCTTCGTCTGTTCTTTAAGTTTTACAACCTTGAGATGGATTGCTTTGTGTTGGGGTTTGACTAACCCCACTTGTTCTTTTTTATGATACTTGACATGTCATGGGTCTTTTATCTTGATGTGCTACATGGAGGAGTTCTTGTGCCTCCCAAGCTTCTTGTGAGCTCTTCTTTTGTTGACTCACCTCATTGTCCATTTGGGTTGTTGTTTTCATATGGCTTGTTATGAGTTAGCCTTGTTGATGGATGTCAGACCAAACACTCACTTGGCATGTTTTGATTTGGTCAATGTTGTGAGGATCTTGTTGGATTCCCTTTGATTCTTTCAAGTTTGATTGATTTGAGATTGAAGCTATTAGATCTAAATGTGTGCTAGTCCCATTGGAGGGGCAATTCCATTTAACTTTGTGTGACTTTGTCTTATTTTTGGGGTGTAGGAAACACCATGAAATGAATGAAATTAAGATGGACGTGAAAGTTGAACATGGAATGAAAGAAGCATGCAAAAACACAAAAGATCCCATCAGAAGTTTTTATTTTTCACGTCGGATTCACCAAAATATGTACTCTTCGAAATGTGATACAAGTACAATTGTGGATGAATCAGCTCTGACACAACACATGGACCCTCTCCTTTCTTTTTGCGACCTCCTAGTCACACTCGCTCTCGTGGAAAAAGCCAATCAAGCGAAGGCAAGACCCGGGGGTTGTTCTATTCATTTGGGAGCAAAACCTCATGAAGAGCAGTCAACCTGATGTGGGGCCTATTGTTGTTTTATATTTGCCTTGTTCTCTCTATGGTAGTTGTTCAAATGATGATAAGACTCAAAGGGTCACTTTTGATTTTTCTCTTGTTGGGGTTGCTCTTATTCCAACACCTAGATTGGTGTCTATTTGTTTCGTTTATGTCTCTACCACGTTGTAATCTAGTCTCGTGGTCTTGGAGGTGTTGTTGAATTTGTTGATCTTGTTCTATGACCCTAATAATGTGTTGTTTCTTTTGTGTGATTTGTGGTCTAGGGTTTATCTCTTCTAGTTCCTCTAGAACTGCTTTGACCCACTCTCCTCTAAGTTTTGCGCACATTCATTTTTCATTCTAAGAGAGATGGTGTACTTTAATTTGCTTTAACCAAGATTGACCTAGGGGTTTAGAGTTGACCTAGGGTTGAATTTTGATTGGTTTAAATGTTTACCTTGTGATGCTATCAAGGGTTTGTGTCTAGTGTGAATGTGACTACCTCGTGATGAGATCGAGTGTTTGAACGCTTTGAGTTTTCCTAATATTTTTGGTTTTTTGTATTTTTTTGTAAGAATGTAACTATATGATATGCAATCTATATTTTTTATTTTCCTTGAATAAATAAAGAAATTCTATATGAATGCAAGTTATAATGAAGTTTATCGAATGCAATGTCATTCTATGTTTTTGTGTTTTTGATGATTTTTGAAATCTACTCTAGCAAATCAAGAAAAGATCTAACTAATGAAAGAAAATGATTTAATCTATGAAACATAAATTGCCTTTTAATCTATTGCAATGAAATGGAAGCAAACTAACAATTCCTATCAAGAACAAAATAACAATTTACTTTCCTCAAGAGCAAATTTTTATTATTTAATTACTATAAAAACATGAAAGGAACTTGAAATAGCTTGGCGCATGAGCTTTGCACTACCCTCAGGAATCCATTTTGTACGAGAACATCCTTGTCCTCTTGCAGTAGTGGGGTCATCCTCTTGGTGGCAAGTGAGAAGGTGGCAAGTGAGAAGGTGGCAATTGAATGACAATGATGCAAGCTTTTGAAATCTTGATTTGAAAAGAGCTCGATTGTGAGCTTACGAGTGCTATGAGAACACTAATTGAGCACTATGGATATGGCATATGAGCAATATGAGAGTATTAGAATACTCTAGTGAAGCTTCTAAAATCTTTAATGATAAAACAATGGCAAAATGCGTCATGTGTGAGCACCTAAGATGTTAATGGAGAGCAAACTAAAAGCTATGAATGGCTATAATTCTTTAATTTACCTCCTCTAATGCTTGGAGGAGGGGGGTATAGGTTGGATTGGCATAAGGGAGATGGGGATGATTGAGGAATTAACTCTCATGATTGGAGAGTTAACTTGCTTGATTGATCAGTTAGACTCAATTGATTTGCTTGTGAACTCAATATGAGCTTAAAAGCTTATTACTCATGGAGGAATGGTTGGTAGGAGGAGTTAGAGAGAAGTTAAAATATATCACATGAGTTAAAATTAGTTGATTGGGAGTGTTAAATGAGTTAATTATGGCCCCCCTCTATGTTTAGCTCGAAATTACATGCAAACTGAGCGGAAACAGAGGTTTTTTGGCTCAAATCGAAGGAGAAACTCGCGTTCAAAATCTACAAGGGTTGCCAATAGGTTGCCCCTTTTACCAGGGTATGTCATCGGGGGTGACCCAAAAGGAGGGCACCTGGGTGAGTTTTAACAGTTCTGTATTCTTATTGAAAGGTTGAGAAGGTGATCTAACACTAGAGTTAGGCTACTGGATGCAAAAAGTTAGTGTCACCTGGGGAGATCCGATAATTAATAGGGGAAACCCAAAAAGGAGAAAAGTTGAGCAAAAACTGAGACATGGACTTGGTCTATTAGGTTGTTTAGAGGCCTCCTAGGGTCAGAGACCTTTAGAATAAGGTGTCAAAAGGTGGAATTAGCATGGAAAGGAGAAAACTAAGCATGTAGGCAAGGAAAAGAATCGACAAAGGGGAAATGAAGAATGGTTAGAAACTTGATGAATCGACAAAAGAAAAACAAGACACCACATGTCTCCAAGAGTATTGTTGAGAGAGCATTATTACTCATGCTTTCGTGTATGTGATTAGGATTACATATCATCATGGGGTCCTCATGCAAGCTCGTGCGTGTTTTTAGTGCTTACAAGCCTAGAGATCTTTAATAAGACTAGTGAATTCATCCACTGGGTAATAGAGTCTAGAACAAGGGTAAAATGTACAACTGAGAAGAAGGACTAGGAAAAAGACCAAAAACTCCTAATTCACCTATATACAAATATGGGGGACAACCCATTTCACTAATTATAGATTTTGAGATGTTGCCCACTATAAGGAAGGGGTAGATGCATACCATCAAGATATGCCAAGTAGAAAGAATTTCTTCTACATATTTTCCTGATCTAAAAGGGGCCCTTGCAAAGAGAATCAAATTTGTCATGGCTACCCTTTGGATCCTTCTTTTTATCCCATAGTAACACAAAATCTCCTATAGAAAAATGTCTTTGCTTAACCTTATTGTCAAACTGTTGTTTTACCCTAGCCTGATGCTCTGCAATCTTGTCCACCACCTAATGCCTTTGTCTTCCATCTTAGTCAGGTATAAAATCCTTTTGTCCAATGAATATTTAAACTTATTATTTTCCAATACACTTTGAAGCTGAAGTGCTAAAAATTCCAAAGGAATAGGCAATTTAGAATCAATTCCATAGACTAGCTCAAATGGAGACATCCCAATGGCTCTTTTACTTGTTGTCTTGTCAGGCCGTAATGTATCATATAATTTCTTATGTCAACTTTTCTAGTTATCCTCAACTAGCTTACGAATAATGGCTGTAAGATTCTTGTTACTGGATTTAGTCTGACCATTCCCTTGAGGATAATAGTCAAATGAATGTACTAATATGATATCATATTTATAACAAAATCTGGATACTTCATATGAAGAAAAGTTTGAGGCATTATCTATAACAATCTTATGATGAACACCAAACCTTACTAGAATATTTTCTTTAATAAAATCACATACCATTTGGGAGGATGTATGTCTGATTGGGATTGCTTCTACCTACTTTGTGATATAATCTATTTCCACTAAAATGTGAGTATATTTAGCACTGGATGAAGGATGAAGTGGGCCAATAAAGTCCAAACCCCACAGCTGGAATGTCTCCTCAATGACCAATGGTTTCAATGGTAGAGTTGTTGCAAATATGTGCCTAAGCGGTGTTGTCATTGATGTCAACATATTCTTGTTGTCATTGGTGTCAACTGTGCCTTATTTTGTTACATGTTCAAGAGACTGGAATGTTGAGGATGTTGAGAAAATTAATGAAGACTCAATGTTCGCGGACCATATGGCTATGTAGAGGATTATCAGAAGTTGTTCTAGTTAAGAATTAAGAAGTTCGCATGAAGATTTGGAGAAGTTATGGCCATCTAAGTAGAACCAGATCTTGCAGTATTCAGAAGAGACAGAGTGACAGTAAGTTGGTCCGGATTTCTCCACAGTGAAATATTATGGTCTACGAATCTAAAGGCATGTTTGGGAAGTCTGTTACATCCCCTTTTTGGATTCAATATTACTATTTACTTTTTCTTAAATAGTACAGTCATGTGGTTATGTTTTAATATCATAGAAAATGATGATATGACTAGAAAAGGTTAATTTTATGAAATCATGGAATTTTACTTGATTATGATCAATCTGATGTTATGAATTAAAATGTCTTTCCAATATGAAAATGAAATGATTTGATGCAAATGTGTTTTGATCAGAACGTTGGTACTCTGACCACAAATTGTATGTGAGATTGTCAATGACAGGAATAGATGGAACATGTTCGTCAGGAAGAAAGAAGAAGAGAAAGTATCTTTGAGAAAGAGAGAATAGACTCTGGAATAACCCATGGGTGCTTTCCACTAAAAATGAATATCAGGTAGATAAACCTAGTTTCCTTGAGTTAAGTATTGATTTCGGGTTAAGTCAATTTTAGACGAGATGTCAAGGTTTGCAAGAATAGTTCTTTCTTCTTTTCGTAGCTGTCGTAATGAGTATGGAAAATCAACAATTGTGTCGTAATACTCTGAATCATGTCAAATATGGACGACTGATATATATATATATATATCTATGTGTGTGTGTGTGTATACACTTGAGAATGAGTTGTATGTCATGTCTTGTTTAGTGGTTCGGCGTAAAAGTTGAAAGTTGTGCGTAAGTCAACCCCAAACCTTCTATTATGTTTACGCTCAAATCGTCATCATTGGCATAAAGCTCTACAAGCGTATGATGTAAACATTTACTTACGAAATTCAATGGATGTAGAATTATTTCTATTATGGGCTATTATCGTATAATAAAAGGTTTAAATAATGTTTTAAATCTTGAGGCCATTGAGTGTAATACCTTTGGTCGTATTGTAATGGAATATACAAAATTATATTAGTTATATTTAAATAGTCATTTTGGGTAATTCTTTTATTCTTTTATGATGTTAGTAATCAGGTAGTAGCTCGAAGGGCTCACTCAAGTCTTTATTATGTTGTCTTATATTCCAAATCAATCTATTAATTCTTGAGCTTCAAACTTTATGGATGTGTTGTCGGTTCAGCCATTATTTCTAGTTATGCATTTAATTTAAACTCATAATCGGTTATGAGTAGTGTGACATCTTGTCCAAACTAAAAACTACCACCTCGCATCATGTTGAGCTCCACTTTGTAGAGTAGTTGCGAATATAGTGCGAAACCGAACCATTTCTATGTAGTGGTCGCGGAAAGGAGGAGATGGTTAAGCCATGTAGGGTAGTTACCCAGTTGTTGAGGGTGTGGTTTAGAGAGTGGGGGAAGTTAGTTTTCTTTCGAAAGGAGAACAGGATATAGAGGAAGTAGGGAGTCAGTTCTTGGGAGATAGAGAACGGAGAATAGAAGCTGAGAGGAGGCCGAGCATGAAGTGAATGTGAGCGGGTAAGAAAAGAACGAGCTCTTGGACCAGTTTTCAAGCAGTCACTGGAGATTTTCTTCAGGTTTCATTTCATCTCTCCTCTACACTATCATGGTTAAACAGGAATGTTTTAGTAGGATTGGCTCCACTTTGTAATACGAACGAATTTAGTATTTCTTTGATGATGTTATATGTGAATTGATTACCAATTTGAGACCTATGTGATTTCACTTCTTTCAAAATGTAAATAATGTTATTTGTTCCTTGAACCACACCGTAGTCTTAAAGCTCACAGTTGTAACACACTTGTTCCTTGAAGAATCTTTGATGGTCGATTTAAAACTGTGTAGTTGCATTTGTTTAACTTTAAGAAGTATATGGATATGCGAAGAGCACATAGTAGACTGAGTTTTGGTCGAAAGCTAGCTATAAAGTTATCCCAAGCCGCAGTAGTCTAACCTTGGTCGACGTTGGAAGTGTCCTCAGTTGGCCTGCTGACTATAATTGGTTGGTCTTGTCATATTTAAAAACAACTAGTTTTATAAAAGACTTGAAGAATGTGTTATCCTGTCGGCAAATGGAAAACAACAGTGTGGAATGTATGACGATACATGTATGACTACTTAGTCTTCCACAAGTTCTGAATCTATAATTGGTTGGTCGACCATAGAGAATATACTTTTCTTGTTGCGAATGGTAACTAGTTTTAGTCCATTATTTATTGTATATAACTATTTTTGCTCTAAAAACATTCAAACTGTTGTGTCTTTGAAAGAGGGTATAGAGTTATTATTGGTTTAAAACAGTCAAACATGTTAAATAATGAAGTTTTAGAGCAGACACAATGAGTCTATAGTTAAGTGTTTAGTTTAACTTGCATGCATTCTTCTTGCAAATAGAAACATCATGATAGGATTTCTAAATGCTTAGTATGATAAAAGATTAAGCTATGTCAAAGATTCAATAGGTCGAAGAAGACTTTTAAGAGTATTTAAATTTTAACTCTAGGTCTTCAATTACTTGTGTTCTATAATTGGGTTATTGTTAAACCCCTTCCGGAAATACTTAGTTAAGTTTAGTGTCCTCTCTTGAATGGATAATTTAAAGCAGTGGACTAACTTAGAGATCAACTGTTAAACTTATAGCATTAACAGATTAACCAGTAAGCTAGAATCCCATTCTTTTAACATAGGGACGGAAATGTATCCATGAGCTAAAAAGAGAGAAGTAAACCCAATTGCCATGCGTTAATGCATGATGAGTTTGGAACACCAAGAGGTTATCGTGGTCGTTATATTGAACTTATACATAGGTAACTGTAGGATTGCAATTAATTCAAGTCGAGTTGGGGTGGGTGAACTTACTACTTGCGTTGACACAACGCTAATTATATTCAAATCCTTTGGCCATGGTAGTGCATGTGCCTCAAGTGCATTGATAGTTCACCATGACTAGATGGTGGAGCTTGTGGAGTAGTCATGCTTGACTAAAGGGTATCTAGGGGATTGCATGATAACAAGTTATGTAGGTCACAACACCAGTACTCAGATGGCTAACACCATTGGTTATCCTAAGTCTATCCTCTTTGAGTAGGGTAGGGCCATTTCTAGATAGGAAGGAGTGCGGGAGACCGACGGTTTGTGGTTGGAGGTTAAGCTCCTTGAAGATACTTTCTCTTCTATATTCCAGAGGCTTGCCAAGACTTGAATTTGGATGGTCGACAATCGAGATGCAGTGACTTTGGCAAGTTTCTATTTTGAAAATGTTCTAAGTAACTTTAATCATCATATTGTATAATGTTGTAGATGGATATATCCCTTTTGTATAACTTATAATTTCATGATTATTGTTAGTCGATGGATGAACTACTTGGTTTTAAAATGAAAAACAAATTATCTTTCTGCTTTAATTTTTTTTTTAAAATTATTACCTTTGGTTAAACTTAGTTTTTAGGGTGAAAACTAACTAGGTGTTACATATGGTATCAGAGCTAACTAGGTTCAGCACTAGGGTTGATGAGTCCACTAAGCTGATTAAGAATCAACATTATGTGGGTAGCTAATGATTTGATTTACTGTGCCAGGATGGTACATCTCAAGAAAACTGCAAGGAAGTCCTTCACTAGTAAGGAATGTTATCTACAAGCTAAGTAGAGACGACTTGCGATGATTATGACTATTGAGAAAATGAATGATGAAAATGACATTTGGCTGGATGATGTGGAAACTTTTGCAAATGCTCTGTCACGACTCAAACGAATGAAAAAAAAAACTCCTAGAGACATCTAGGATGGTAGCTTGAATTATGGTCAGTTGCTGCCCTATTAGTGTACCAATGATCACTAGGGTTTCCCGTATACCACCTAGAGCTGAAATCATTGTACTATCATCCGATAGCAAATCTGAGGGTTATACACCTCGTGAATATGTGTTGGACAATGAATCTAAAGGTTATACCCCTCTTGTAAATACTAAGTGAAACATGAAATGTGTCTGTCCTTAAAGAATGTATATACTGTTGTGCAAAATATAATAAAGACAAATTTTGGTTTGAGAATAACTATGGTTATGAGCAATTGATATGTTTTGATAATATTTAAATAATAAATCATAGAACTGATTAGTACTTGCTAAATCAGGTGAGAAAAAAAATAAACATGGATCAATCAAAGTTTAATGAGAGAGAAGATCGGGAAGGTCACAACTCTCAGGATAACTCCACTGATAAATTAGACAGAATTCTTAATATGCTTGCTGAAACTAAGGTTGGGCAAATTGGAAAAGAAAGTGAATGAAACCGGGAATATGGAGGGTGAAAATGAGTATTCTAATAATGCAAGTAAAAGTAAGCAACGAGAGCATGGAACGTCAAGTGAGAATCAAGAGAATAGTGAATCTCAGAGGGAGACAAAAGACAAACTTGCATTGGAACTATCTAAGGATATGAAAAAGATTATTCCTCCCAAATTTGATAGAATGAAAATTGGTGATGCAGCAGAAGCATGGCTAACAAAAATGGAGTACTTTGAATCAGAAATTATTCTGAGATTACAAAGGTAGTGTGGGGAGCATATCAGCTATCTGGAGAAGCATCCACTTGGTGGATGAACAAGAAGATGGAACTAGATTTAAGCCCCTTGAAGGTGACATGGAATGAATTTGTGGAACTTTTTCAAAAAAGTGGTTAACACAGCTCTACTTTGATCAAAAGCTAACAGATTTTCAAAATCTCAGGCAAGGTGATTTGTCTGTGGTTGAATATGCGGAAAAATTTACTAGATTGTTGAAGTATATCCCTTAGTATCAAAAGGATGAAAGATTTCAGATAAGAAAATTCATTATGTGACTCAATCCTCAGATTGGCGGAGAGGTGGAGATGCATGGTCTGAACACAATGGACCAGGTATATGAGAAAGCAATTAAGCAGGAACAGAAGATCAAACCCATTTATGCTTATCATGAAAAGAAGCGTAAGAGATTTGATAATAACTTCAATGATCAGACGTATAAAAGGAAGAATGATAAAGGATATGGAAACAGGAGGTATGATAAAGGAAATTGGAAAAACAAAGGGGGATTTGCTAATGAATGAAGAAATGAAGACTTTAAGAAAAATGACAATTTTAAGAGGAATGGTGATGCTTTGAGTAGACCATCTGAGAAGAGAGGACCAATTGGAGGTTGTTTTTCATGTGGTGGAGATCATTATGCCAACCGTTGTCCTAATAAAAAGCAGAATGGACAGCATAGGAACACGGTACTTCCTTCATAGCAAGAAGCGTTTCAACAAAGGATTCATGCTGCCCTTGACAATCGACAAGCTAAGTATCAGATTACTCCCATTGAGATGATAGGTACTTTATTTGGAGTCCCTGTTTCTATTCTTATTGATACGGGTGCAACAGAAAATTTTGTGTCATCTAGAGTCTTAAGCAAATTTCCTAGAAGAGCTGGTTTTATGTCAAAACCATGGACAATTGAATATGCTAATCACTCAAAGGCTCAGGTAGAGCAATGTTTTTTTGAAGCTAAGATTGATATTTCAAACTTCTCCACCGAGGTAAATTTATATGTAGCACCTTTACGGTCCTACGACATCATTTTAGGAATGAATTGGTTATGGAGACATAGGGCCAAGGTGGATTGTTTTCATAAAACATTTGAGTGTTTGGATGATAAAGGAAACAAAGTTAATTTTCAGGGTATTCAAAGGGAAATAAGGATCGGGTCTATTTCTTCAAAACAATTAAAACAGGCTAGGTGTAAGGGATGTCAACTTTTTGCAGTCAAAATGGACCTAGTAGAGGAAGCTTTAGAGAAGTAAACTTTTGAGGAAAAATACTCTTATCTTCACAATTTCAATGATATTTTTCCTGAGGAACTACCAGGCTTGCCTCCAAAAAGAACCTTTGACTTTGCCATAGATATTAAACCAAGATCTGAGCCAGTATCTAAAGCTCCATATCGAATGACCACTACTGAACTTATGGAAGTGAAGGCTCAATTGCAGGAACTATTGACTAAAGGTCTAATTAGGCCAAGTGTATCACCATGGGGAGCTCTAGTTATTTTTTTCAAGAAGAAGGACGGAACCCTTAGACTATGTATAGATTATCGGATGCTAAATAAGGCAACGATAAAGAATAAGTATCCACTGCCATGTATTGATGATTTATTTGACCAAATGCATGGTGCAGTAGTATTTTCTAAGATAGATTTGAGATTTGGATACCATTAGTTGAGGTTGAAAGATGAAGATATTCACAAGACTGCATTTAGAACAAGATATGGTCATTATGAGTTTACTATGTTACCATTTGGATTGACTAATGCACCAGTCGCTTTAATGAATCTCATGAATAGTGTTTTCAGAGACTGCCTTCATAAATTTGTCCTAGTTTTCATAGATGAATTCTGATATATTTCATAAATGAGGAGCATAGACAACACCTTCAAATTGTTTTGTAACGATTAAGAGAACACAAATTGTATGTGAAACTCTTGAAATGCACTTTCTTTCAGAAAGAAGTGTAGTATTTGGGACATACTATATCAGCATAAGGGATATTAGTTGACCCGGCTAAAATAAAGGCTATTATGGAATGGCCTGTACCTTCCAATGTTTCAGAAGTATGAAGTTTTATGGGATTGGTCAGATATTACAGGAAATTTGTTCTAAATTTCTCAAGTATTTCTAGTCCAATCACTTCCTTGCAGAGAAAAGGGAAAAGATTTGTTTGGACAGACGAATGTCAATAGGCATTTGATTTATTAAAAGAAAAGTTAACAACAGCACCAATTTTGAAAGTCCTTGATCTTGAAGGGCAATTTTAGGTTATTACCGATGCCTCTGGAGAAGGGTTAGGAGGCGTGCTTATGCAAAATGGGCATGTAATAGCCTATGAATTAAGAAAGTTGAAAAACTATGAGCGGAATTATGCTCCTCATGATTTAGAACTGGCGGTAGTGATTCACGCCCTTCAGATGTGGCAACATTATTTGTTGGGAGAGACTGTTATAATAAAATAGATCATCAAAGTCTTCGTTACATATTTACACAACCTCATCTCAATGCAAGACAAAGGAGATGGTTAGAACTAATATCAAATTACGACTTTGAGATTGCTTACATCAAAGGTAAAGAAAACCGAGTAGTTGATGCTTTAAGCAGAAGAAGACACATAGCTTCTCTAATCTCTATTCATGCTAATTTTAAAGATCTAGTATTGCAAAGTTTATTTAGAGATGAATATTATGAACAGCTGAAGCAAGCTCTGCATATAAATCCCAAAGATCCAAGATATGATGGATCTGTTTTGAGTCAGATGGATTAATGAGATTTAAGGGAAGAATCTACGTTCCTAATTTTATAGAACTAAGAAACCTTGTTTGGAAGGAAGTTCATTGTGCACCTTATTCCAGACACCCAGGAGTAACAAAACTTTTAGCTGATGTCAAACCGCTATACTTCTGGAAAGGAATGAAAAGTGACGCTACAAGGTTTGTGGCAAGTTGCTTGGAGTGTCAGAGAGTGAAGGCAGAACACCAACATCCTACCAGATTGTTATACTCGTATGATATTCCAAAACGGAAATGGTAGGTTGTTAGTATGGATTTTGTTCAAGGGTTACCAATGTCTAAGAATAGACATGATGCAATTTGGTTTGTTGTAGATAAACTAACCAAGGTAGCACATTTTATTCCTAGAAATTTGACAGATGGAGCTCATATTTTGGCTTGGAAGTTTGTACAAGAAATATTTAGATTGCATGGGGTACCTGAAAAGATTATATCCGATAGAGATGCTCAAATAACCTCCCAGTTTTGGCAAACTTTATTTTCAGCACTAGGGACTAAACTCAATGTGAGCACCGCTTACCATCTTGAAACCGATGGACAAACAAAAAGGGTTAATCAGGTTTTAGAGGATCTTTTAAGAATGTATTTGGTGCAAGAGCACCTAATCTACAGTGGCCTCCATGAGGCTTTAGCTGTCTTAAAGTTTGTTTTTATGTTTTCAATGAAGTCCTAAACGGACATTAAATGTAATAAGGTCTGAATTGACCATGCTTTGCTATTTTTAGATAATTTGTTAGACAGTTGTTAAGTTGGTTAGGCGGTTACATCTCCCAGCTGCTTGGAGACAAGTCTGTACTACCACTATTGTGTAGTTAAATAGAGCAGCTCAGATTGATTTGAGCATAGATGAGATAGATAGGTCAGAAAGATTGTAAATCAATTCTGTGAATAAATAAAAGAAGTTTGTGTTCTGGTGTAATCGCAAGGGAAATCGTTCAGGGTCATTCCATTGGTGGATTTCTTTGAAATCAGTGGAATGACCTCCGTATCATTGAGTTTTATTTCTGTTCTGTAGGTTTTTTGCATTTTCCATGTGTTGTTCAATTAAAATGGTTGCAGGGGAGGAATCGTGCATTTTATGCGTATATGTCAAATGTATGTGGTGAATATTTTATGAGTATCCCATAGTCGCATATTAGGGTTTGCATAATGTGAAAGGAGTATCGGGATAACAAGTATGAAGTCTGTCGACGTTATGGTGTCCCACCGATGATTAAGCAATGTGTGTGTGAAGAAGAGTAATCGGCGTAAGGTTGGATATCGGCGAAGGAGTTTAAAGTTAGGCCGATAGTCATAGTCTGGCTGACGGTGGAGTTAGCGTTCAGCTTATCGGAGTGACAAAGGAGATCGGCAGGAGGCTTAAGGTGTTCGCCGATAGTGGAAGTCTTGCCGATAGGCAACTTGACTGATGCGAAGGAGTCGAAGAGAGTTGGTGAAAGGTCTAACCGATAGGTACATTGAGGGGATAGTATCAGCATGACCGAAGGCATCGGTATAAAGATTTTGAAGGTGGCCGATAATGCATGTTTTGCCGATAGAAGGGAAGAATATACTTTGGTATCGTTTGAACCTTGCG
This sequence comes from Cunninghamia lanceolata, assembly GCA_027924645.1. Lineage (NCBI taxonomy): Eukaryota > Viridiplantae > Streptophyta > Pinopsida > Cupressales > Cupressaceae > Cunninghamia > Cunninghamia lanceolata. The sequence goes on along the minus strand of BSBN01001640.1, from coordinate 520,060 downwards.
AAGAGGTTTTCTAAGCTATTTAAGCTTTCTTCTGTTGTATTGTGGGTTTTCATGGGTTTTTTCACCCTATTTGTAAGCTTCTCCTGGCCACTCTGCATCAAATTGGTATCAAAGCTCTAAAGATTCTGAGCGTGTAGATAGAGCACCAAAGGAGGCAATCTACACTAGGATTTTGGGATGAGCAGTTACAAGTTCACTCGCTACAATAGATGGACAGGAAGGTCTGTCAAGAGGGCCAAAGGAGATGGTCCATTGGTTGTCACCAAAAGTCTTGGGGAGAGAGGCAAGAGAGGACTCCCAGGTGAGGGACAAGAGTGTTGGTGTAGCAGGGAGGAGTGGACTTCAGATGATAGAGGTGCAATTTGGAGGCAGTTAGTCAAACTCCATTGATAGGAGTCACAGTTGGAGGATAAAGAGGAAACAGCGGAGGCATCAAGTCAAGGTTGAAGACAAAATGAAGTTGTTTGCAGCAGACCACATAACTCTTGGGACAAGAGTTTTTTCAACTTGGGGAGTATGGTGCAGGAGCACCCAATCTACAGTGGCCTCCATGAGGCTTTAGCTATTTTAAAGTTTGTTTTTATGTTTTCAATGAAGTCCTAAACGGACATTAAATGTAATAAGGTCTGAATTGACCATGCTTTGCTATTTTTAGATAATTGTTAGACAGTTGTTAAGCTGGTTAGGCGGTTACATCTCCCAGCCGCTTGGAGACAAGTCTGTACTACCGCTATTGTGTAGTTAAATAGAGCAGCTCAGATTGATTTGAGCATAGATGAGATAGATAGGTCAGAAAGATTGTAAATCAATTCTGTGAAGAAATAAAAGAAGTTTGTGTTCTGGTGTAATCGCAGGGGAAATCGTTCGAGGTCATTCCACTAGTGGATTTCTTTGAAATCAGTGGAATGACCTCCGTATCATTGAGTTTTATTTCTGTTCTATAGGTTTTTTACATTTTCCATGTGTTGTTCAATTAAAATGGTTGCAGGGGAGGAATCGTGCATTTTATGCGTATATGTCAAATGTATGTGGTGAATATTTTATGAGTATCCCGCAGTTGCATATTAGGGTTTGCATAATGTGAAAGGAGTATCAGGATAACAAGTATGAAGTTTGCCGACGTTATGGTGTCCCATCGATGATTAAGCAATGTGTGTGCGAAGAAGAGTAATCGGTGTAAGGTTGGATATCGGCGAAGGAGTTCAAAGTTAGGCCGATAGTCATAGTCTGGCTGATGGTGGAGTTGGCGTTCAACTTATCGGAGTGACAAAGGAGATCGGCAGGAGGCGTAAGGTGTTCGCCGATAGTGGAAGTCCTGTCGATAGGCAACTTGACCGATGCGAAGGAGTTGGCGAGAGTTGGTGAAAGGTCTGACCAATAGGTACGTTGAGGGGATAGTATCGGCATGACCGAAGGCATCGGTATAAAGATTTTGAAGGTGGCCGATAATGCATGTTTTGCCGATGGAAGGGAAGAATATACTTGGGTATCGTTTGAACCTTGCGAAGAGGTTTTCTAAGCTATTTGAGCTTTGTTCTGTTGTATTGTGGGTTTTCATGGGTTTTTTCACCCTATTTGTAAGCTTCTACTGGCCACTCTGCATCAGTATTGCATGGACCAGCAATACAGATGGGAGGAATATTTACCTCTTGTTGAATTTGCCTATAATAACTCCTATCATTCCGCCATTAGGATGGCACTGTTTGAAGCATTATATGGAAGGAAATGCAGAACTCCTATAAACTGGGACAAGCTGGAAGATAGGATAAGCAGTGGACTAGAAATGCTAGTAGATATGGAAGAAAAAGTGAAAATGATTAGGAAAAGGTTGGCGGAAGCCAACGACAGGCAAAAAAGTTATGCAGATTGCAAACAGGTGCCTAGACAATACTCTATTGGTGAGAAAGTTCTTTTGCGAGTGAAACCCCATAAAAGCTTAATCAAATTTGGTAAATCATCAAAGTTGGCTCCCCAATATGTCAGACCTTTTGAAGTCCTTGAGATTATCAATCTAGTGGCCTACAAAATTGCTCTACCTCCAGTCTTGTCCAAAATGCATAATGTTTTTCATGTTTCTTACCTAAAGAAATATTTTGTAGGTAATGACCACGTTCTTAAATGGAATTCTTTACAGATACAAGAGCCAGGAGTGGTTGTGATCGAGCCACTCAAGGTGCTCGATATGCGTAAACTCTATTTGCGTAATCGAGAGGTTTTGCAATGCAAAATTCTGTGGGACCAATATGGTGAGGATAGCAGCACTTGGGAAGATTATAATGACATCCACCAAAGATTTCCTTATCTTTTCAAAAACATTAATGTTAAACTATAAAAGTTTGTTTTATGTTAAAATTTTGCTTGGTAAACTCAATCATTGGGGACGATGATTCTATAGGGGAAAGATATGTTACATCCCCTTTTTGGATTCAATATTACTATTTACTTTTTCTTAAATAGTACAGTCATGTGGATATGTTTTAACATCATAGAAAATGATGATATGATTAGAAAAGGTTAATTTTATGAAATCATGGAATTTTACTTGATTATGATCAATCTGATGTTATGAATTAAAATGTCTTTTCGATATGAAAATGAAATGATTTGATGTAAATGTGTTTTGATCAGAACGTTGGTACTCTGACCACAAATTGTATGTGAGATTGTCAATGACAAGAATAGATGGAACATGTTCGCCAGGAAGAAAGAAGAAGAGAAAGTATCTTTGAGAGAGAGAATAGACTCTAGAATAACCCATGGGTGCTTGCCACTGAAAACGAATATCAGGTAGATAAACCTAGTTTCCTTGAGTTAAGTATTGATTTCGGGTTAAGTCAATTTTAGACGAGATGTCAAGGTTTGCAAGAATACATCTTTCTTCTTTTCGTAGTTGTCGTAATGAGTATGGGAAATCGACAACTGTGTCGTAATACTCTGAATCATGTCATCAAATATGGATGACCAATATATTTATATATATATACACTTGAGAATGAGTTGTATGTCGTGTCTTGTTTAGTGGTTCAGCGTAAAAGTCAAAATTTGTGCGTAATTCGACCCCAAACCTTGTATTATGTTTACGCTCAAATCGTCGTCATCATCATAAAGCTCTATGAGCGTATGATGTAAATGTTTACTTGCGAAATTCAACGGATGTAGAATTATTTCTATTATGGGCTATTATCGTATAATAAAAGGTTTAAATAATGTTTTAAATCTTGAGACCGTTGAGTGTAATACCTTTGGTCGTATTGTAATGGAATATACAAAATTATATTAGTTATATTTAAATAGTCATTTTGGATAATTCTTTTATTCTTTTATGATGTTAGTAATCGGGCAGTAGCTCGAAGGGCTCACTCAAGTCTTTATTATGATGTCTTATATTCCAAATCAATCTATTAATTCTTGAGCTTCAAACTTTATGGATGGGTTGTCGGCTCGGCCATTATTTCTAGTTATGCATTTGATTTAAACTCATAATCGGTTATGAGTAGTGTGACATCTTGTCCAAACTGAAAACCGCCACCTCGCATCATGTTGAGCTCCACTTTGCAGAGTAGTTGCGAATTTAGTGGGAAACTGAACCATTTCTATGTAGTGGTCGCGGAAAGGAGGAGATGGTTAAGCCATGCAGGGTAGTTACCCAGTTGTTGAGGGCATGGTTTAGAGAGTGGGGGAAGTTAGTTTTCTTTCAAAGGGAGAACAGGATATAGAGGAAGTAGGGAGTCAGTTTTTGGGAGATAAAGAACAGAGAATAGAAGCTGAGAGGAGGCCGAGCATGAAGTGAATGTGAGCGGGTAAGAAAAGAACGAGCTCTTGGACCAGTTTTCAAGCAGTCACTGGAGATTTTGTTCAGGTTTCATTTCATCTCTCCTCTACATTGTCATGGTTAAACAAGAATGTTTTAGTAGGATTGGCTCCACTTTGTACTACGAAGGAATTTAGTAATTCTTTGATGATGTTATATGTGAATTGATTACCAACTTGAGACCTATGTGATTTCACTTCTTTCAAAACGTAAACAATGCTATTTGTTCCTTGAACCACACCGCAGTCTTAAACCTCACAGCTGTAACACACTTGTTCCTTGAAGAATCTTCGATGATCGATTTAAAACTGTGTAGTTGCATTTGTTTAACTTTAAGAAGTATATGGATATGGGAAGAGCACATAGTAGACTGAGTTTTGGTCGAAAGCTAGCTATAAATTTATCCCAAGCCGTAGTAGTCTAACCTTGGTCAACGTTGGAAGTGTCCTCAGTTGGTCTACCGATTATAATTGGTTGGTCTTGTCATATTTAAAAACAACTAGTTTTATAAAAGACTTGAAGAATGTGTTATCTCGTCGACAAATGGGAAACAACAGTGTGGAATGTATGACGATGCATGTATGACTACTCAATCTTCCACAAGTTCTGAATCTATAATTGGTTAGTCGACCATAGAGAATATACTTTTCTTGTTGCGAATGGTAACTAGGTTTAGTCCATTTATTTATTGTATATAACTATTTTTGCTCTAAAAACATTCAAACTATTGTGTCTTCAAAAAAGGGTATAGAGTTATTATTGGTTTAAAACAGTCAAACATGTTAAATAATGAAGTTTTAGAGTAGACACAATAAGTCTATAGTCAAGTGTTTAGTCTAACTTGCATGCATTCTTCTTGAAAATAGAAACATCATGATAGGATTTCTAAATGCTTAGTATGATAAAAGATTAAGCTATGTCGAAGATTCAATAGGTCGAAGAAGACTTTTAAGAGTATTTAAATTAACTCTGGGTCTTCGATTACTTGTGTTTTATAATTGGGTTATTGTTAAACCCCTTCCAAAAATATTTAGTTAAGTTTAGTGTCCTCTCTTGACTGGATAATTTAAAGCAGTGGACTAACTTAGAGATCAACTGTTAAACTTATAGCATTAACCAATTAACTGGTAAGCTAGAATCCCATTCTTTTAACATAGGGATGGAAATGTCTCCATGAGCTAAAAAGAGAGAAGTAAACCCAATTGCCATGCGTTAATGCATGATGAGTTTGGAACACCAAGAGGTTATTGTGGTCGTTATATTGAACTTATACATAGGTAACTATAGGATTGCAATTAATTCAAGTCAAGTTGGGGTGGGTGAACTTACTACTTGCGTTGACACAGCGCTAATTATATTCAAATCCTTTGGCCAAGGTAGTGCATGTGCCTCAAGTGCATTGATAGTTCATCGTGACTAGATGGTACAACTTGTGGAGTGGTCATGCTTGACTAGAGGGTATCTAGGGGATTGCATGATAACAAGTTACGTAGGTCAAAACACCAGTACTCAGATGGCTAACACCATTGGTTATCATAAGTCTATCCTCTTTGAGTAGGGTAGGGCCACTTCTGGATAGGAAGGAGTGCGGGAGACCAACGGTCTGTCGTTGGAGGTTAAGCTCCTTGAAGATACTTTCTCTTCTATATTCCAGAGGCTTGCCAAGACTTGAATTTGGATGGTCGACAATCGAGATGCAGTGACTTTGGTAATTTTCTATTTTGAAAATGTTCTAAGTAACTTTAATCATCATATTGTATAATGTTGTAGATGGATAGATCCCTTTTGTATAACTTATAATTTCATGATTATTGTTAGTCGATGGATGAACTACTTGGTTTTAAAATGAAAAACAAATTATCTTTCTGCTTTAATTTTTTCTTAAAATTATTACCTTTGGTTAAACTTAGTTTTTAGGGTGAAAACTAAACTGGGTGTTACAAAGTCAGTGTGTATCATCAACTCCAGTGGTTTGTGGTTTGGAGGTCTGCAAGCCATCCTTCTAGTTTGATAGTCATGGCAGACAGTGTTCTTAAGGTTCTAGAGGAAGCTGCAAATGATTCTGGTAATTTGGTTTAGAGTGGTTGTTATTGGTGAATTCAATGTGCTTGTGGAGGTCTCTAAATCATGTGGCTACTATGTTGGAGGTCCGCATTAGAGTTTGATCTTGTTATTGAAGATTTCCTCTTTGAAGTTGATGTTCTTCCCAGTCTTGGCCAACCGGATGTTCATAGCGTGTTGCGGATGATCTAAAAATCATTTTATGAAGTGTGGCATGTTAGTAGAGGAAGATTCAAGTCCCAGCTATGTTTGGCCAATAGTGTAAAGATCCACATTAAGTTTAGCCAACCTTGTTGATCATTCCAAGGTTGATGAAGTGTATAAATACTTGTTGAAGAGTTGTTAAAAATCATCCTTGAGTAAAATAGATTAAATCCAAATAAAGGATTAGAAGCAGAGCATAGAAGAAAAGGAGCGAGAGCAGTGTAGAGTGAAAAAGTCAGTGAAGAAGAATTTGGGGCAAAGCAGAAGTTTTGTGAGCATTCCTTGAAACTGAATCAGGCATGAAGTAAATGTTATTTCTTAGTTAATTCTTTATGTTCTAAATAAATTTTGTAGGCACTGAGCCTCTCTTTTGAGCAGTGAGCTCTGGGCAGTGTGCCCAAAGGCATGTGCCTTGTACTTTTCTAAAGTACTTTTAACAGGGTACAAATCTTTGTGGGTTAACCCGCACCGTGGTTTTTCCCTTAACTGGGTTTCCACGTCAAAATCTTGGTGTCAAGTGTGTTGATTATGTTTCTACTCATATGTTATTGATCTATGCTTTAATGTTTATATCATTAATCTCATAGTAAGTTAATAAAGAAGGTTAAAAGCAGAAAAAAGTTTATTTTGTGTGACAATTGATTCACTCCCCCTCTCAGTTGTCCAGTCTAATTCCAACAATTAGTATCAGAGCCAGATCCTCTTATAAAAGCTTGACCGCTTGAGGAGATCAAGGATGTCGACCTACAAGAAGGATAGTCTAAGATTTGATGGAACAAATTTCTGTTTAGAAGAATCGCATGGAGTGCCATTTGCAATGCATGGGCAATGCCTATTGGATGATAACCAGTGTTGAGTATAACCCTCTAAAGAAAGATCCTTCAACTCTAGATCAACTCAAAGATGCTGAAAATAACCTTCAAGCTAAAGAAGCCTTGTTGAGTGCCCTGACTGATTCAGAAATGACAAATGTCTTTGGTCTAAAAACTGCTCATGAAATCTAGAAAAAGTTGGAGAATTTGTATGAAGGCGATAAATTTGTCAATTGTGCCAAGCTGCAAAGTCTAAGAGGAAAATTTGAAACTCTGAGGATGAGTGAAGATGAAAACATCACAATCCACATGCAAAAGATAAATGAACTTGTGTGTGGTATTAGGTGTACTGGTGGAACTTTCGAAGAATCAAAGATTGTATCAAAAGTGATCAAATCTTTACCTAATTCATACAAACATAAGGTTGCTGCTATAGAGGAGATCAGGACTGTCTCAAAAGTTACAAGAGATCAACTGGTTGGCAAAATTTCAGCTTTTAAATTAAGTGAGTTTGGTGATTCTCTTCCTAAGTCTGAATCTGCATTTAAGGCCAATGTATATGGAAAACAAAGATATGATCAGGGTGAAAGCTCTTCTGCAAGAGTGAAGATGTTGAAATTGAAAATACAGATCTTGAAGCTCTTCTTGCCAAACGATTGCCAAGAGGATTTGGTAAGTATGAAGGAAAATTGCCACTCAAATGTTTTGCTTGTAATAAGGTTGGTCATTTTGCCTCAAGATGTTCGGAGAGGTTTTCAAAACCAAACCCTAATAGATACAAAAATTAGAACAAATGTTACTATGTCCAAGAAGCTAGAGAAGAAGGAGTCACAGATGATGAATTTGATCATGGAGGTTCCTCTAAAAATGATTGGGTGTTCATTTCCATCAAAGAGGAAGATCTGGTGTCTACTAAATCATCTAGCTATGCAAATATGGAAAGTGCCTTGGCTACTTAGGTTATTGAGAAAGATGAATGGGTGATTGATAGTGGATGTTCTCATCATATGACTAGAGACAAGAGTAAGTTTGTGAATTTTGAAAATTATGAAGGAGGGCTTGTGAAATTTGGAGATAACTCAGCTGGTAGAATCCGTGGTAGAGGATCCATCTCTTTTGATGGTAAGAATAGCACTAATGATGTTTTGTACGTGGAAGGACTGAAACATAATCTTCTCAGTGTTGGACAATTAGTTGACAAAGGTTATGATCTTCAATTCAAGGATGGAAAATGCAGAATCTTGGAGAGCTCTGGAACTGAAATTACATCCGGTACTCAAACTAGAGGTAACATTTTTCTTTTAAGTAGTTCTGGCAAAAGTTGTTTGATTGCTCAGATAGATCAAAGTTGGTTATGGCATAGGAGGATGTGTCATGTGAATTTTAATAACATTGTTAAAATAAGAACCACTCAAGTTGTAAGAGATCTTTCAAAACTTGTGAAACCTAATAGCATGTGTAGAGAATGTCAATTGGGGAATCAGAACAAAATTTCATTCAAAAGTAAGGAACAAGCTTCAAGTGGATGATTGGAACTAGTACATACTGATCTCTGTGGTCTTTCTATAATTAGGAGTGTGCAAGGAGATAGATATTTCATGTTGCTGATTGATGATTACTCAAGGATGATGTGGGTAACTTTCCTAAAAGAAAAATTACAAGCTCTTGGAAAATTTAAGGTGTTCAAAGTGATGGTGAAAAATGAGATTGGTGAAAAATTGAAATGTCTGAGATTTGACAGAGGTGGAGAATTTACTTCTGGTGAGTTTGATGCTTTCTGTGAAAAGCATGGCATAAAAAAGATAGTTATCTGCTCCTAGGACTCCCCAACAAAATGGAGTTGTGGAAAGAAAGAACCGGACCATTCAAGAAGTTGTTAGGACCATGATGATGGAAACAAATGTTCCTCAAGTTTATTGGAGAGAAGCTATAAGTACTGTTGTCTACACTCTTAACTGGGTGTAGATCAAAGGCAATTCTGGTGAGACCCCTTATGAACTATGGTTTGGTCATCCTCCTACTGTGAGATATTTTAGAGTTTTTGGTAGTAAATGCTATATCAAAAGAGATGGGGATTTAGGCAAGTTTGATGCAAGAAGTGATGAGGGAATATTTTTGGGGTACTCTACTCAAAGTAAGGCTTACTGGTGCTTTAACAAGAGGTTGAAAAAGATTGTTGAAAGTGTTAATGTTAGAGTTGATGAGAGCAAGGAAGGACATTCTAGGTTCTGCGGATATGATTCAGATGATCAAGATGAAATTCAAAGTCAAGGAAGGTTAGTTCAAACTCTAACTCAGATTAAGATTGATCTAGAAACTCCAGGAACTCAAGAAAATAGTACAGATGTTGAGGAACAAGCTCAAGAAACAAAAGTTCAAGCAATTCCCAAAACCCCCGGGTATGTAAGAATGAATCATCTTGAAGATCAAATCATAGGAGATAGAAATAAAGGTGTTCAAACTAGGAGAATAGTTGTTGAAGATCAAGAAGAGATTTGTTTGATTTCAAAGATTGAACCTAAATTAGTAAGTGAAGCCTGCAATGATGAAAACTAGGTAAAAGCAATGGAAGAAGAATTGATGCAAATTGAAAAGAACCACACTTGGGATCTTGTTCCTAGACCTGAGGACAAAAATATGTTTGGAACCAAATGGGTCTTCCAGAATAAACTAAATGAAGATGGTGAAATTGTAAGAAACAAAGCAAGGTTGGTATGCAAAGGCTATTCTCAAGTGGAAGGAATTGATTTTGAAGAAACTTTTGCTCATGTGGAAAGAATAGAGGTAGTTAGATTGTTTCTTGCATTTGTTGCTTTCAGAGATTTTAAAGTGTATCAGATGGATGTCAAATCAACATTCCTGAATGGAGAGTTGGAGGAAGAAGTCTATATTGAGCAACTGGAAGGATTTTAGTTGTCTGATCAGGGAGATATGGTTTGTAAACTGAGAAAAGCCTTGTATGGACTCAAGCAAGCTCCAAGAGCCTAGTATGCAAGATTGGATAAATATTTGCTTAAGATAGGTTTTACCAAAGGTACTACTGATAGTAATCTTTACTTCAAGATTAATCATAAGGACATCTTGATTGTTGAGGTCTTTGTTGATGATATCATTTTTGGTGGAAATGAATGTATGTGCAAAGCATTTCCTGATCAGATGAAAAGTGAATTTGAGATGTCAATGTTTGGAGAAATGAATTTCTTCCTAGGTCTGTAAATTGTTCAGTTGGATAAAGGTATCTTTATATCTTAGTCCAAATATGTGAAAGAATTGTTGAAGAAGTTTGGAATGGAAGATTCAAAGCCAGTAGGTACACCTATGGTAACTGGATGTAAGTTAAGTAAAGATGATGACTCCCCCAAGGCAAATCAGAAAAGGTATAGATCAATGATTGGAGGATTGCTCTATCTGACTCAAACCAGACCTGACATCATGAATGTCGGTGGACTTGTTGCTAGATTTCAAGCTGATCCAAAAGAATCCCATGTTGTGGCAATCAAAAGAATTTTTAGATATTTCAAGGGGACAATTGATTATGGATTGTGGTATCCAAAGGACAATGATTTCACTCTTCATGCATATACAAATGCTGATTGGGCAAGAGATGTGGATGACAGAAAAAGTACTAGTGGTGGTGCATTTTTATTGGGAAGAAGATTGGTCTCTTGGATGAGTAAAAAGCAAGAGGCAATATCTCTGTCTACTATAGAAGTAGAATATATAGCAGTGGCAAATAATTGTACTCAGGTTCTGTGGATGAAAGCAAATGTTGAAGGACATCAGAATTGTGTTTGAGGAGCCAATAACAATCTTTTGTGATAATTCTAGTGTAATAAGCATCTCAAAGAATCTGGTGTTGCATTCAAAGACAAAGCATATATCTATCAAGTTTGATTTCTTGAGAGAGAAGGTAAATGAGAATGAAGTCAAGTTGGAGTTTGTGTCTTCCAAAGATCAAATTGTAGATATCTTCACTAAGCCTCTTCCCAAGGATACCTTTGAGTATCTCAGAGAGAAGTTAGGGGTTATGACCCCTCCAAATCAGAACTAAGATGCACTGAGGTGCATCAATCTGGTGGAATTCTCAGTCATATCTTGAGATCCGGATTGATGTTGATACTACTCTAAGGAGTAGTCAGTATGCAATTGTTGGAGATCGGTCTGAAATAAAAAGGGGGAGTAAAGATTGCAAATATGTGCCCTTTGCCATTGATGTCAAAGGGGGGGAGAATACATGTGAAAAACTAATTGTTGATGACAGGGGGAGCAATGAAGGAAGTGGTTGTAGAAGTCAAGGGGAGAAGCTCTTGTCATGATGGTTGAATCAGTTTTTCACATCATATGTTGCCATCAATGACAAAGGGGGAGATTATTGCAAAAATGTGCCTAATCAGTGTTGTCATTGATGTCAACATATTCTTGTTGTCATTGGTGTCAATTGTGCCTTATTTTGTTGCCTATTCAAGAGACTGGAATGTTGAGGATATTGAGAAAATTAATGAAGACTCAATGTTCACAGACCATATGGCTATGTAGAGGATTGTCAGATGTTGTTCCAGTTAAGAATTGAGAAGTTCGCATGAAGATTTGAAGAAGTTATGGCCATCTAAGTAGAACCGGATCTTGCAGTATTCAGAAGAGACAGAGTGACAATAAGTTGGTCTGGATTGCTCCATAGTGAAATATTATGGTCTGCGGATCTGAAGGCATGTTTGGGAAGTTAGTGTGTATCATCAACTCCAGTTGTTCATGGTTTGGAGGTCCGCAAGCCATCCTTCTAGTTTGACAATCATGTCAGACAGTGGTCTTGAGGTTTCGGAGGAAGATACAAATGATTCTAGTAATTTGGTTTAGAGTGGTTGTTATTGGTGAATTCAATGTGCTTGTGGAGGTCTATGGATCATGTGGCTACTATGTTGGAGGTTCGCATTGGAGTTTGACCTTGTTATTGAATATTTCCTCTTTGAAGTTGATGTTCTTCCCAGTCTTGGCCGACCGGATGTTCCTAGCAGGTTGCGGATGATCTAAAGATCATTTTATGAAGCGTGGTGTGTTAGTAGAGGAAGATTCAAGTCCCAGCTATGTTTGACTGACAGTGTAAAGATCCGCTTTAAGTTTAGCTGACCTTGTTGATCATTCCAAGGTTGATGAAGTGTATAAATACTTGTTGAAGAGTTGTTAGAAATCATCCTTGAGTAAAATAGATTAAATCTGAATAAAGGATCAGAAGCAGAGTAGAGAAGAAAAGGAGCGAGAGAAGTGTAGAGTGAAAACGTCAGCGAAGAAGAATTTGGGGCAAAGCAGAAGTTTTGTGAGCATTCATTGAAAATGAATCAGGCATGAAGTAGATGTTATTTCTCAGTTAATTCTTTCTGTTCTAAATAAATTCTGTAGGTAGTGAGCCTCTCTTTTGAGCAGTGAGCTCTGGGCAATGCACCCAAAGGCATGTGCCTTCTACTTTTCTAAAGTACTGTTAACAGGGTACAAATCTTTGTGGGTTAACCCCCACCGTGGTTTTTCCCTTAACCAGGTTTCCACGTCAAAATCTTAGTGTCAAGTGTGTTGATTATGTTTCTTCTCGTATGTTGTTGATCTATGCTTTAATGTTTATATCATTAATCTGATAGTAAGTTAATAAAGAAGGTTAAAAGTAGAAAAAGTTTATTTTGTGTGACAACTGATTCCCCCCCCCTCTCAGTTGTCTAGTCTAATTCCAACAAGAGCAACAAGATTGACTTTTCCTACAAATTGCTGACACGATTCATACTTTTTAACCCATCCATTTGCACCTCCAAACATACCAGGCCAATAATAACTATTTATTAAAATTTTAAAATCTGTAACAGAAAATGAAAAATGACCACCACAAGCCTCATTATGGAATAACTACAGTAACTTACCCTATTGCTCTTTGTCCACACACTTCAGGAAAGTCCCATATGTAGATTTCTTATACAATGAATTACCCCAAATAATATATTTGGTTTCTTTCAGCTTAATTGTTGTCTTTTGTTTAGGGGATAAGTGTGTAGGAAATCCATCATAAGGAAATAAGCAATATTTGAGAACCATTCATCCGTTAACCCAACAAACAGTATAAGAGGCAACTTGGTATTTTCTTCCATTGAGCCACTCGAACCATTCTCTACTATCATTTTACACAAGCCCCTTCCCCTTACTAATTTGGTAGGCTTTATGTCTACATCATATTCTTGTACCTTGGCAATCCATAAGGCTCTTTTATTCAAGCCTATCTCATGTTGTGTGAGAACTATTTTTACTACAGTATCTGACACAGATTTTTGAATGAGAATTCAAAATATAAAATATAAACTATTTGACTACCTTCACTACAGTATACACATGCTTTTCAATCATAGAATAATTAAGTTCACACTTCTTTAGGGGCACACTCATGAAAGCAATGAGTGCTTCAATATTAGCATCATTAAGTTGTGTTAGTATGACAAATAGTGTGTGATTTGAAGCATAACAATATACAATAAAACCTTTTGAGAATTAGGGTGGATAAGAACTGGAGCATTTGCTATAGCTATATTGATTTCCTAAAAGGATTTCTTACCCTACTCCGTCCATTTAAAGGTTGCTTTATCTTTCATCGTGTCAACAATATTTTTGGTTAACTAAGAAAAATCTAGCACAAACCTCCTCAAAAAGTTGATTGGACCAAAGAAAGGCCTAACACCTGGCTCACTTGATGGAAAAGATAACTATTGAATAGCCTTTACCCATTCAGGGTCAATCCCTATACCCTCCTTAGATGTACTATGTCCCAACAATTTACCTTTTGTAACTCCAAGAATAGATTCCTTCGGATTCTATGAAATGTCATGCTGGCAACAATGTTGTAACACGAGCTCCAGATGGTGTATATGATCATCCCTTTTCTTGAAAAGAAATGAGAATAATTTTATTTTTTAGATCACCAAATGAGAGGTCCATAGCTCACCGGAAAGTGTCACCTACATTTATCAATCCTAATGGCATCATATTATAAGCAAGTGTTCCCCAAGGAGTTGCAAAAGTAGTTTTGTGCTAATCTTCAAGAGCCACTCTTATTTAGTTATAACCCAAAAATCCATCCAGCATTGACATCATCTTCAAACCATAAGTGGTCTTCAATACGGTCCATAATAGACAATGGATAATTATCTATCAAAGAGTCCTAATTAAGATTGCAGAAATCGGCACAAACACGTATCTCACCACTTTTCTTCCTTATTGATACTCTATTGGCCACCCAAGTAGAGTGGTCAATTGGATATATAATCCTAGCCTTTAGCATTTTGTCGATTTAAACAAAGATGGGACCTACAACCTTTGGGTTAAACTATCTTTGCTTTTATCTAAATGGAGTTACTCCTGGCTTGAAGGTAATATGGTGCTGGAATTTGTTATTCATAAAAAATTTGAAATCATCATAGCACCATGCAAAGACGTCCCTGTACTTGCTTAATAATGCTATGAGTCTTTCCCTTTCATCTAATAAGTAGGCTTTACCAATACAAACTATTTTAAGATTATTTTCTGAACTAATGTTAACTTTTTCATATTCAAAAAAACTGGAGGCTTCTTCTTTTGCCTTATCTTTCAAATAATGGTCATGCCTATCAAAGAGAATTCTAGACTTACTAAACCTTTTGGAATAGTATTTCCCTTTAACTATAACACCTTTGGCTCTCCAACTTCCCATCCAGGTGATGATCCTTTGCTAGAAGATTCACTCCCTTCAAATAAAAGATCAACAAACGTATCAACTTTTTCTAGAAAAGTTATTATTTGATGATCACTATCAAAAATCTACCATTGTTGATCGTTGGTCTATAGATCAACTTGATTTTATAGGCATCTTTTTCAAACTCAGGATGTCAAATCAAGAGAGCAGCAAAAACAACAAGACAATCTACTTTAGAATTCTGAATCCAAGGGATTGCCTTGATTGAAAAAACATCAAAGAATTCAATACTATCCCACACTTGGTTCTGATAATGTTTAAGCTTGTTATTTTTGACTTGGAATTGATTCTTCACCTGTTTGACAACTAATTCTACATCACCCAAAGCTCTTAAATTTTTTATTCTTCTTTCCTTAGCTTCTTGCAAGTCTAGAAGAAGAGCTTCATATTCAAATGTATTGTTAGTATTATCAAATACTAATTTATAAGCAATAGGGGACTTTCTCCCTGTAGGTGAAATAAAAATAGTTTTAGCTCCAGAACTGAAAGAAGAATAACTCCCGTCAAATTCCATTGTCCATAACTCTGAGGATATCTTGGGAGAAGTAATTTCAAAAGCTACTCCATCATCATGCATGAGCATATATGTCCCAGGCCCTGTTTCTTCATATAGAATTTCAAACCTCGGATCTTCAGATTTGAGGACTGTATATTATACTTTGGGTTTGGGGTTTAGATGAACTTTATTTCCATTGATAGGAATTAATGCATGAGCCAATCCATCTAGATTTCACCACCTAAATCTTTACAAAAACTCTTGCTTAACAACATGCCATAGCTGGCAAGGATGTCAATGACTAAGATGGTGAGTTTCAATTTCTTTTGCGGGTATGCAACCAAGGTGACTTGGGTGTCTTTAAACTATCCTACTAGAGGGACTAGTTTAGACTCCCTGGAGTACACATTTTTGGAAGGTTTATTTAAAGAACAGCCTAATGCATGGGTAACTTTTGAAGGCATGACATTCAATCAAAGGAACTTGAATCTATGATACAATTGCTAAGCTTACAACCAGCTATATACAAGGAGACATAAAATGGATCAAGCTTATCATTGACTGAGGAACTCACAAAAGGAACATTATTTTGACAAGAGGTAGAAGGAACATCATTATCTTGTACATTATCTGACACTTGATGCACAGCGAAAGAAGAAGGCTTAGAATCCCCCTTTACATATTGAACTAGTCTCTCTAATTGGTGAGGATTTGATCTCAGATAATCAATTTGAGAGATTTGCACTTTTGTTTTCTTACAATGTTCAATAAAATCAAATGAATCATCAGAGGCAGCAAGAGATGAATCAAGAGACTAAGTACCTTGAGTGGCTTTATTTGATGGAACAACAAAAAATTAACCTTCTTGAGGATTCTTCTTCATTAGAATATATTTGGGTAAACTTTCCACACCTTTGTGAGCAGGATCAGCACTAGCTTTGTCTTTTTCTTCATTTTTATTGTGTTGACCTCTTGTAAAGACATTGCATGAATGGTTGTTGATATCATGAAGTATTCCTTCCTCGTCATCGGATTCATACTCCAAGAAGATCATAGAAGGTTGAACATAAGCTTCATTTGATTCATCATCTTGAGTAGTATATTCTTCAATCTTTTCACTTGACATATTCATTTGCATATATCTAGTCATTTATGAACACATAATGCCATCATGATCGGTGGTCAAATGAAAGTCACACTTGGCTGCATTGTGACGATTGCTAGAAGATGGATGCTCAATAGCTCATCTTTGTGCAGCAAGAGGAAGTTTGGCTTGTTTATTCTACAGGTATGGAGTATAATTCTTTCTTGGAATATCTTGATATAAAGGTGGTGGATTTTGTGAAAGTTGATTTTTGAGTAAAAGCAAATCATTGGCCAGTTTCTACACCATTAGATCTATGGTAGTTGGATTTGCAAACTGCCCTTTACCTTTTTGTATTTCTTTATTTCATTTTCCAACTATTAATAAGTCATCCTCTATTTCTATCACCATGGACTGGGCTACACCTAAATTAGCTACCTATGCTCTTCTTAAGTGAAAACTCACATCTGGAAGCTGAGCAATAATAAAGAAACATTTCTAATTTTTTGCAGTGGGTCTCTTGCCATTATCAATTATATTTACCACCTTATTAAAATGAGCTACAAATTCTTGCATGGGTTCATGAATTTCCTTTTTCATTTGAGTCAATTGCACTAAAAGCATGTGTTCATCTTCGACACTCTTGAACCTGTCTTCAAACCTTTGATGCATAACAACCCATGAATTTATAGACCCGACTAGTAAATGATAAAACCATTGAACTACAACTTTAGTCAAAGATTCTAGGAATAATCGAATAGAGACATCTTCATACTGTACTCCAAGAACAATACAAGCAGCAAAGAATGCATTAATATGTTCATCGATTGTGACTTTACCATCACCATTAAATTTAGGTAGAATCTTCTTTCACCTAGGGGGCGGGTCATACAATTGATTTCCCAATGCTAAGGCCTAATAGCTACACCCCATGGAACTGGTTGTTGTTAAGCCATTGTTGTTGTGGAATGGGTTGTTTATTAATAACAATAGGAAGAGAAGTACTATGTAATGTTAGGGCTTGATAGGTTAGAGAACCAACAACAACTCTAGTGGGCGAAGAAGGTCCTTTTGCAAATTTAAACTTTCTTCTAAAATATATAGGAGACGTATTTGAAAGATCAAGATTCTCTAACTTTTCAAAGTCAGGGTCCAAGATATCCTTTCTACAATCACCCCCAAACTAATGATTATTATTTTACTAATTGTTCTGTCTATTATTTTGTACTGCTTGCACAAGGTTACTTTTGTTTCTTCGTGGTATTGGAACAATTCTTTCTACAATCAGCACTTCTCTATGTTCTTCACCAAAAATTTGGGCATATCTCCTAATTTCATTACTAATGTCCTCTTCTTCATTTAACACTAAATAAACTTGATGATATTGCTAATTACATCTCCTATACCTCTAGGCGAGCGTCTTCAAATCAGTTTGTATATCCTCTTGCTCAATATTTAACCAATTGATATTTGGCTGCAAAACTGGCCCAAAATTACGCCATAAAACCATAATTATGCATTCAAACAGTAAATTTATTGCTAGTCAATATATTTATTGAGGGTGATTGTTCCTTGCAGGCTGTATTGGCTATTGCCTATTTCTTCTTTGAAATCTTGGAAGTGGAATCCTATCAATCACTATTCTGCCAACCACTATCTCCAACTCATCTTATTCTTGACCTTGAGCAAGTCTTTGAGCTTGTTGAATTTCTCATCCAAGATTTTCTTCTTCGTTGATTACTTGCTCTATTTGGTGGCATTGAATTCTTGACATTCTACTTCTCCAAGTGACTACACGGAAGTCAATTATTATATCCTCCATGTTACCACCCAACCAAGTACCGCTAGGTTGCAAGACAAGAGTTAAATCACTCTGGATACCATAAGTGTTCATCAAAAAGATCTTCTCTAAAAACATTAAGGCGACCTTCACAAGAAATAGTTAGTCTTTTAGATCCCCAGTAGAGTCACCAAAAATATGTTGGTATACAGATTTTGCACTATGATAAATATTCTGAAATCTGACTCTGTTCACCCCAATAAGTAGTGAAAATTGTACCAATAGTTGATAAGGTTGCTATAGTTTAACAACCTACCTCTGCATTAGAAGGGGAAACTCCCTCGTATGATAAAGTTTTTTATTTCTGTGGTATTTTTAACCCAAAAATACCAAAAGACTTTAAAAGAAAACCTAAGAATGGAGGATTTGAGAGAAACTTAAACAATAAACCTACAAATATTGACTCAGGTTTCTTGCATGTGAAAAACTATTATAACTAACTTCATTGTACCAAAAAAAGAATACTTCTTGAAACTTTTACAGTGAATATTACAAAATATTTGGACATGTAACGAGAAAAATATTAATTCCACAAATCTTTAATGCACATTAAAGATCAATGATAATGAATTTAAAATGTTTCAACATTGCACATCTAGTATAAATTTTAGGAAAAAGACTAAATGATTTCACAAATGGATTAAGGGACTATAAAGAATATTATTTGTTCAACATAAGAAGAACAAACAATACCACATAATTGGAACAAAGACCGCTAAAGTAACAATATTTGCCAAGATTTTTTTTGAAAATGTACAGCGCAAGAGGCCAGATATAAACGCAGAGGTTGTAGATTCTGAGGGCTTGCCGGTTCATAAGCGCTTGCATAGGGTAGATACTGTTGTGAATGTGGGCACGCCTGGGTGTGAGGGCACACAAGGAGTGGGCATTAAGGGTAAGGAGCTCAGTTTGGGTGTGAGTGTTGCGGATGGATCAGCTCCAGTCTTTGGTCTTTCTCCAAGGATTGCTTCTGGTGGGGCTAGGCTCTACTCTGGGACTTTTGGCCACCCCTAAAAATCATTCATTGAAACTGTTAATGGCTCTGGAACTCAAGCCCGCTCATCATAGGCAAGAGTTAGGCCACTGCCATCTACCCACTCTGCCCCTGTGGTGGTGTGTAGCCCTGAGGTTTTAGAGAATGAGGAGTTCTACCTGAACCATGGAGTCATGTGCAGGTTTAACATGATTTGGCCTTCTCTTCCTGATCTTCATTCCTAGGTCAGGGATTTGTGGAAACCCTTGGTGGAGGGTAAGATTGAGCTTTATCCCTGTGCTAGAGGTTTTTTCATTGCATCATTTGCCTCCTCTGAGGAGCAAGACTTAGTGCTGGATGGTAGGGTTTCATTGTTGAGGTGAGCATTCACTCTCTATCAAACCTTGGGATCGATCCTTCAACTCTCTTTCTGAGCCACTTAACATCAAACCAATATGGGTTCGACTTCCTTGGGAGGATTCTTGCTATGAGGCCATCAACAATGCTATTGGTCGCTTCTTGCAGGTAGATTCTACTACCTCAGATATGGGGCATACTACAGTTGCTCAAATCTTGGTAGATATTGACATCTCTAAGCCTCTCCATGGAGATGTATTGATGGTTGGGGATAGGCCTTAGACGCAACCCCTAAAAAGATATTTGAAGGTGATTGGGTGAGAATCAAAGAAGTTATGGCAAACCCTAAAAATAGACAAATGTGGGATTTCTAGCTTCGATAAGTGGAATTTGGGATATGGTCCTCAAGGAAGGAAATATGTAGAATGGAATTTTAGGGGTTCCAGTGAATTTTCAGAGGAAACAGAGTGAAAGCAAGGAAGATATGGCGAAAAAATAGAATTTTTTTTACTTTTTTTTGGCTAGAAATGATCTACAAATGGCTCTGGACAGATTCAATCGGTGATTTGTCAGCTGGTAATAGATATGGACCCCAGGTATGTTCAGCTTTCTAAAGGTTCAGGGGATTCACTCGGATACCAATGTTGTCTAACGGCTTACGTATTGGGGCAGTACCCCTCACTGCACAACTTAGGTAAAACTGATAATCGTTTTTCCACAAACGACAACTCTTGGTTTACCTCATGGATGGGAACTAGTCAATCAGGTAGGGGTCATTGCCCTTTTCGCTAGCAGGTCCTCTCAATGGGCCAGCTACTTCAGGGTTCCTGTGGTACTCCTCACAATGAGTTTTAGGGCTATTCCCAGGCACTTCCCACAGTTAAGTGGATAGGGATTATTCCCTGATCTGAACCTGCAATTGAAATGAACAATACAGATGCAAATAAAAAAGAACTACTACAATAATCACAGCGCCTGGAGGCCACTGCAAAAAAAAAGGGCAGAAATTCCACCCAGCGAGCCCAAGAAAGCGCTCTGATACCAGATGAGAGGAACCTCCACAACAATATAATGAAAAATGCGCAAAATAACAAAAAAAGCATAACAGAGAAGGAATTTATTGATCGCAGGCCACTTCGAGGGGGCAACCTCCTTTGAGCAAGCTCAATACAATAAACTCGTCGATGCCTTCATTGGCCTCAACACGTACTTATATACTAAGTCTAATCTAAACAACTATTACTCCCCATGAATGTGGGATAATACAATATACTCACGGGACGACTTACAAAGCATATGCATCCAACAACAATATACTAACAAAGTAAAGAGAAGGGTTAAACACGGGTTCAGGGGATTCACTCAGATACCAATGCTGTCTAACGGCTTGCATATTGGTTTGGATCAGGGAATAATCCCTATCCGCTTAACTATGGGAAGTGCCTGGGCATAGCCCTAAAACTCATTGTGAGGAGTACCATAGGAACCCCGAAGTAGTTGGCCCATTGAGAGGACCTGCCAGCGAAAAGGGCAACGGCCCCTACCTGATTAACTAGTTCCCATCCATGAGGTAAACCAAGAGCTGTCGTTTGTGGTAAAGCGGTTATCAGTTTTACCTGAGCCATGGAGTGAGGGGTACTACCCCAATACGCAAGTCATTAGACAACATTGGTATCCGAGTGAATCCCCTAAACCTTTAGGAAGCTTAACGTACCTGGGGTCCATATCTATTACTAGCTAACAAATCACCAATTGAATCTGTCTAGAGTTGTTTGCAGATCCCGTTGCAGATCATTTCTAGCAAAAAAAAGTAAAAAAATTTCTATTTTTTCTCCATATCTTCCTTGCTTTCGCTCTGTTTCCTTTGAAAATTCACTAGAACCCCTAAAATTCCATTCTGCATATTTCTTTCCTTGAGGACCATATCCCAAATTCCACTTATCGAAGCTAGAAATCCCACATTTGTCTATTTTTAGGGTTTGCCATAACTTCTTCGATTCTCACCCAATCGCCTTCAAATATCTTTTTAGGGGTTGAGTCAAAGGCCTATCCCAAACCATCAATACATCTCCATGGAGAGGCTTAGAGATGTCAATATCTACAAAGATTTGAGCAACCGTAGTATGCCCCATATCTGAGGTAGTAGAATCTACCTTCAAGAAGCGACCAATAGTATTGTCGATGGCCTCATAGCAAGAATCCTCCCAAGGAAGTCTAAGAGGAACCTCCTGCAACAATATAATGAAAAATGCATGAAATAACAAAAATAACAAAATATAGAAGGAATTTATTGATCGCAGGCCACTTCGAGGGGGCAACCTCCTTTGAGCAAGCTCAATACAATAAACTCGTGGATGCCTTCATTGGCCTCAACACGTACTTATATACTAAGTCTAATCTAAACAACTATTACTCCCCATGAATGTGGGATAATACAATATACTCACAGAATGACTTACAAAGCATATGCATCCAACAACAATATACTAACAAAGTAAAGAGAAGGGTTAAACACAGGTTCAGGGGATTCACTTGACTATCAATGTTGTCTAACGGCATGCGTATTGGTTCAGATTAGGGAATAATCCCTATCTGCTTAACTGTGGGAAGTGGCTGGGCATAGCCCTAAAACTCATTGTGAGGAGTACCACAGGACCCCCGAAGTAGCTGGCCCATTGAGAGGACTTGCCAGCGAAAAGGGCAACGGCCCCTACCTGATTGACTAGTTCCCATCTGTGACGTAAACCAAGAGCTGTCATTTGTGGCAAAGCGGTTATCAGTTTTACCTGAGCCGTGGAGTGAGGGGCACTGCCCCAATATGCAAGCCGTTAGACAGCATTGGTATCCAAGTGAATCCCCTAAACCTTTAGGAAGCCAAACATACCTGGGGTCCATATCTATTACCAGCTGACAAATCATAGATTGAATCTGTCCAGAGTCGTTTGCAGATCCTGTTGCAGATCATTTCCAACAAAAAAAAGTAAAAAAAATTCTTTTTTTTTGCCATATCTTCCTTGCTTTCGCTCCATTTCCTCTGAAAATTGACTAGATCCCCTAAAATTCCATTCTACATATTTCCTTCCTTGAGGACCATATCCCAAATTCCACTTATCGAAGCTAGAAATCTCACATTTGTCTATTTTTAGGGTTTGCCATAACTTCTTCAATTCTCACCCAATCGCCTTCAAATATCTTTTTAGGGGTTGCGTCCAAGGCCTATCCCCAACCATCAATACATCTCCATGGAGAGGCTTACAGATGTCAATATCTACCAAGATTTGAGCAACCGTAGTATGCCCCATATCTGAGGTAGTAGAATCTACCTTCAAGAAGCGACCAATAGCATTGTCGATGGCCTCATAGCAAGAATGCTCCCAAGGAAGTCTAAGAGGAACCTCCTGCAACAATATAATGAAAAATGCACGAAATAACAGAAATAGTAGAACACAGAAGGAATTTATTGATCGCAGGCCACGTCGAGGGGGCAACCTCCTTTGAGCAAGCTCAATACAATAAACTCGTGGATGCCTTCATTGGCCTCAACACGTACTTATATACTAAGTCTAATCTAAAATACTATTACTCCCCATGAATGTGGGATAATACAATATACTCACGGGATGACTTACAAAGCATATGCGTCCAACAACAATATACTAACAAAGTAAAGAGAAGGGTTAAACACGGGTTTAGGGGATTCACTCGGCTACCAATGTTGTCTAACGGCTTGCATATTGGTTCAGATCAGGGAATAATCCCTATCTGCTTAACTGTGGGAAGTGCCTGGGCATAGCCCTAAAACTCATTATGAGGAGTACCATAGGAACCCTGAAGTAGTTGGCCCATTGAGAGTGTAAGGAAATGAGAGCATCTCAAAACGTATTTCTAAGAACAGTGGTGTCTTCAACAGATTTAAAAAAATTTCATTCGCTTCAAAAATACACACAACTATGCCACAAAGCGGAAATAGACATAGAACATTTCCAACATTGACCCTTAGAGGAAATACAAGTAACAAGATCTAATTTCAACAGTAGAAATATTAAACATGAAAGACAAAATAGAAGATAGATTTACGTGGGGAAAACCCTTCTGGGTAAAAAACCCCACACTCCAAAAGCCCAAATCGCCATTGTATTATTCAGCAACAGAAAATACAGTTACAATACAGATCTGGCACTAAGCCTTTCATGGAGATTTACATCTTGCTCCTCTGGAAGAATAACTGACAGCATAACCCTGCACAAAGTTCTCTAGCACTCGGGTTACTCCTTCATACTGTTATCATGCCACAAATAGCATACAGCATAGGACATCACCCTACACCCGAACTCTATTCTCTCACTCCCTCGACCTCTATTTCTCCTTTTCTCAGTTCAGTCCCTTCACATACTGTTATCATGCCGCGTACAACATACAGCATAAGACTTCCCCCAAAGAAGAATAACTTAGCTAACCACATTGAACTCACAATCTAACTCTATCAAGCCAAGACTGTCCATCTCCAAACTTGTCTAACCGTCCAAGCAACCAATCGATTCAGTTACGCTTAGTCCAACCGTCTAAACTGTCATCTGACTATTCGCATTCGTGAGAACTCATTAGTCCCACATGCATTAGTCATCGGTCAATTTTCCAGTTTATATACACGACCACATGTATGATAACCGTCGGCACTTTTACCGACAAGACCAATCAGTTTACCATTCACCGACCATTGGGAAGACCTTGGCCAACGTCTTCATCGGAGTGACCAAAACCTTCGATGTGACTTCTTCCTCCTTCACCAACAATGTTCCTCCTACCAATGCCAAACACCATCGAATAGACCAATCTCATCAGAGACCATTCCACCATCCACACCGATGGTTCCTTGTCCCACCGATACCTGAGCCTTCATCCTTCATCGGTGTGACCAATGCACATCAGAGAAGAAACCCTAGACCATGCCGATAGTGAAAGTCAGCCTGATAGAGTAAACCATTAGCCCTTCATCGGTAAGACTCCGCACATCGGAAGTAGTCTACCAAGCTGCTCCGATAATGATAAGTCCCACCGATCTGATAGAAGCTTGCTACCATCGGTGTAACACACACCATCGGTGATAGTCTCTCAGATCACATCGACAGTTCACATCTTGCCGATGCAAAGAACAAACCACTATGAACACTGTGATCGCTGAGACAGAGGTCCACTCTTGTCAATGCCTGTAATCTGAGTCACAAGTAGTCAATATTCTCCCACTTGACGAAGGAATTATAGGAAACCATCACCACACAGAGACAAAGCTAATACTGCCACCACTCCACTGTGCTCACAAGCTACACAGAAGCTTTAACAAAACCAACTTCAAAGCTTTCAGAACACAACAATGAAACCACCCTCCAAAAACAAGATAGAACATTAGCTAGAACAATAATCAGAAAACTGACTGCACCCATCCAACTGAACAAAACCCACGTGACTGAAAATAGCACACACAGCAAGTGCTAATCCATCCAATCATCCATACCTTGAAGGTATTCATATCAGCAGACTCATGCCACCTACATATACACTCATCAAGTGCAAATACAAGCTCCATGTGTCAACCAATCAAAAAAGACCAAACACATCCAAGAACTCCTACTGCATGGGTAATGCAGATCTGAAAAAGATCATGGCATACAACTCTACCAATGGCATCACATAGAAAGTGTAAACATCATGTAGTACCAAGGAAACATCCACCATGATATGCAAAATCTATAAATCAATAACCTGTACATCTCACCACCAATCCAGAAATCTCTCAAGTTCTTCACACCCAACAATGAAAGAGATAATAGAACATTCATGCTATCACCCAAGAACATAAGTGAAAGCACATGACCACAAACTAGTGATCACTTCAGCTCCGAACAAAACCTCAAACCAATGTAATGTGAAACACACCAACAGAAAAATAACTAAGACCAAGAGAAACACTACACATCATATACCTGTAGACAATCCTTCGACATACACCTCTGAATGCCAACTGTGTCTAGTATGATCTTCTTCTTAAAACCCCAAAGAGAACACCATAACAACACCCAAAGTTATTCAATCTCATAGAGATCAACCAACAAATCAACATGGATGTAAGCTTCCCAATCCAAAGAAGATCAAACTAATCCATTTCCCATTTCAGGAAATCAGCCCATAAACCATCTCCTAACAATTCTCATCAATGAATGATATCTTAAACTCAAATGCACAAGGAGATTAATCATGCTATCCATCTCTCACAATGAATCCTCCAGAACCATATATCAGCAGTTCGAGATCCATATCTATGAAAGAAAGCATAAAACACCTGAGAGAAACAATGGGCAATACCTCTCAAGTGAAACTCATCGAGTAGACCAAGAGTGGGGAATGAGAATGTTCTTCCAAGATATCCAAGTCCCAATGACTTTATCCAAGAACAATCTCCTCTAGATCTTTTGTTGAATTCACATTCAACCAAGGTAAAGACTCCTCGAACTTCCTACTGCAAACTCTGATTAAGCACAGCATATACAGTCTCACCTTATTCTCCATGTATCCATGAGTACCTTCACCTCATGCTAAACTCCAACTGCATCACTACACCACTATGAAGTAATCAAGCAAATAATAAATGTACCCAAACATAGAGAAGTTACCAGACCACTATCAAAGCTCCAATCATCTGAATCAGGAACTTATCATGACATCATGATCTTACCATCCCCCTTAGGAGATTCCATGCTCCAGATGAACATAACCATGGTCTCAAGAGCGATGTATCATGCCAAAACTCAAAAGCAGAAATCTTGAAAATATCATGACATGAAACAAACCAAACTTTAAACCAACATCACCTGTCAAGCACCACCAACACCTCAGCCAAGGACTTCATGAATCCTCCATGACTTCAAGATGTTACACATCCTCAAATAATGCCCCTGCAAATGCGAAAGAACCCTTCTGCAGCAACAGGATCTAAGAGCTCCTCCTAGTAACATCTGCAACACTAAAGATCATTCACCATTAAGTGATGAATCTACAGTCATTGCTAAAGCTCCCACTGAACTGTGGCAACCGAGCTTTCCAAGCAACATGACCAAACATCTTCTCATCTAAAAATCTTCCAGGTCCACATATTAACATATCAATAAAAACAAATGGCACCAAGATCTCCAAACCAAGAAAAT
Source organism: Cunninghamia lanceolata (assembly GCA_027924645.1). Lineage (NCBI taxonomy): Eukaryota > Viridiplantae > Streptophyta > Pinopsida > Cupressales > Cupressaceae > Cunninghamia > Cunninghamia lanceolata. The sequence continues at coordinate 493,467 of BSBN01001640.1, read as the reverse complement.
ACAACATCACTGTCAAAAGCTTACACTGAACTGTGTATCCGGGCTATACATGACATCATGACACACATGCTACAAATTACTGACTATTCAGGTACTTTACACTATCCACCCTTTTATCCCAATGCAATCACACCAATGCACAAGCGACCACAAACAAGGCCAGCTAACAAGTCTGCATAATCACTGAACGATCTTATGTATATAGATAGTCCACATCCGAGTCATCTCACTATAGCTTAATAGGTGGTCAGCCCACAAAACTACATAACTCATAGATCCAATCAATGCACCACACAAACTCACTATCGCACTGAAAACTGCAAAACTGAGATCTCAAGAGGTAAATAACCATGTAGACAACATGACAAAAAACACCAGATTACTTACAATCCGATTTGCCAAACCAGTCCACGACCTGAGCACCATAGTCAAAGAATCCATAAAAGCATCACCACAGAAATGCTAAGTGACTTATCACGTACCAACACTCCCACAAGACTGCAACTATCTCATCCAGCAACACCCCAAAAATAGGGTCTAGAAAATAGCTTAACTGCAACTTCAGAAAACCACAAGTTTTTCTCTTGACCGTGTAAAACCTGCAAAATCACTGTGTTTGAAAAAACACCCATGCACATCCATACCCACTTCACATCTGGAAGACCAAGAATATGAATCAAGAAACATCATAACGGTTAAACCAGAAAAATGGATCATCATGAATATGCATAACCATAGATTTTAAGGAAAAACTATAAAACCCCTCAAATCCAATAAACATGAATCTGAGTCATGCAAGTACAAAATATCCATTTAAGGAAACAGTAGTTCAAGAACTTCAAGCCCACTTTTAGACCAATTCCTCAACCACCAACATGCACATGCATCCAAGAGAATCAGGCTATTACAGAAGCTTCCAGATCTTCCAATGATTAACTCCATAGCCTTTATGCAACTGGGGCAACAGAAACAATGCTTTCCAATACTAGGAACAAATATCCAGCATAAGCACACTTTTCCATGGCTGAGCAGCAACACAAACTTCTTCATATCTCAAGGAAGCCTCTCACACAGACACCCAATACGAAAGTTATTGCAGAGACACAACCACGAAGCATAATCCACCCCATGCAATAGGATTATACACTGTCAACTAAGAGCCGCATGCCACATCATGACCAGCTCCAGTCTCTTCATCTTCACCATCCTTCAAGCAATGCTGAAACAGAAAAACAAGATCAACTGCCAAACTTCACTCAAAACAAGGATCAAACAATAGATGATTCCTTTAGATTTCCTCAAGCCTGTCACACTAAGAAATCATCACAGAAGGAATACCCAGACCTTATAGACCAGGAACTCTTACACGCAAACACATGCAGTACACAAACGTACATATGTGAGCAAACAAAGCAGATTCCAGAACAAGGCTCTTATACCACTTGTAAGGAAATGAGAGCATCTCAGAACATATTTCTAAGAATAGTGGTGTCTTTAACAAATTTAAAATCTTTTCATTCGCTTCAAAAACACGCACAACTATGCCACAAAGCGGAAACAGACATAGAACATTTCCAACATTGACCCTTAGAGGAAATACAAGTAACAAGATCTAATTTCAACAATAGAAATATTAAACATGAAAGACAGAACAGAAGACACAGATTTACGTGGGGAAAACCCTTACGGGTAAAAAACCCCACACTCCAAAAGCCCAAACTGCTATTGTATTATTCAGCAACAGAAAATATAGTTACAATACAAATCTGGCACTAAGCCTTTCATGGAGATTTACATCTTGCTCCTCTGGAAGAATAACTGACAGCATAACCCTGCACAAAGTTCTCCAGCACTCGGATAAGTCCTTCATACTGTTATCATGCCACAAATAGCATATAGCACAGGACATCACCCTACACCCGAACTCTATTCTCTCACTCCCTCGACCTCTGTTTCTGCTTTTCTCGGTTCAGTCCCTTCACATATTGTTATCATGCTGCGTACAACATACAGCATAGGACTTCCCTCGAAGAAGAATAACTTAGCTAACCAGATTGAACTCACAATCTAACTCTATCAAGCCAAGACTATCCATCTCCAAACTTGTCTAACCGTCCAACAAAACCAATCGATTCAGTTACGCTCAGTCCAACCGTCTAAACTGCCATTTGACTGTTTGCATTCGTGAGAACTCATTAGTCCCACATGCATCAGTCATCGGTTGATTTTCTAATTTATATACATGACCACATGTACGATAACCGTCGGTACTTTTGCCGACAAGACCAATCAGTTTACCGTTCACCGAACATCGGGAAGACCTTGGCCGACGTCTTCATCGAAGTGACCAAAACCTTCAATGTGACTTCTTCCTCCTTCGCCGACAATGTTCCTCCTACCGATGCTAAACACCATCGGACAAACCAAGCTCATCGGAGACCAGTCCACCATCCACACCGATGGTTCCTTGTCCCACTGATACCTGAGCCTTCATCCTTCGTCAATGTGACCAATGCACATCGGAGAAGAAACCCTAGACCATGCCGATAGTGAAAGTCAGCCCGATAGAGTAAACCATTAGCCCTTCATCGATAAGACCCTGCACATCGGAAGTAGTCTCCCAAGCTGCTCCGATAATGATAAGTCCCACCGATCTAATAGAAGCTTGCTACCATCGGTGTAACACACACCATCGGTGATAGTCTCTCAGATCACACCGACAGTTCACGTCTTGCCGATGCAAAGAACAAACCACTGTGAACACTGTGATCGCTGAGACAGAGGTCCACTCTTGCCGATGCCTGTAATCTGAGTCACAAGTACTCAATAGAGAGGACCTACCAACGAAAAGGGCAATGGCCCCTACCTGATTGACTAGTTCCCATCCGTGAGGTAAACCAAGAGCTATCGTTTGTGGCAAAGAGGTTATCAGTTTTACCTGAGCCGTGGAGTGAGGGGTACTGCCCCAATACACAAGCCATTAGACAGCATTGGTATCTGAGTGAATCCCTTGAACCTTTAGAAAGCCGAACATACCTGGGGTTCATATCTATTACCAGCTGACAAATCGCCGATTAAATCTGTCCAGAGCCATTTGCAGATCCCGTTGCAGATCATTTCCAGCAAAAATAAAAAAGTAAAAAAAAAAATTATTTTTTCGCCATATCTTCCTTGCTTTCGCTCTGTTTCCTCTAAAAATTCACTAGAACCCCTAAAATTCCATTTTGCATATTTCCTTCCTTGAGGACCATATCCCAAATTCCACTTATTGAAGCCAGAAATCCCACATTTGTCTATTTTTAGGGTTTGCCATAACTTCTTTGATTTTCACCCAATCGCCTTCAAATTTTGCCACAATGTTCATTTCTTATTTCTGCTCCTTTGTCCCTCTTAGACAAATTTTCCCATTCTTTAACCACGCTTCTAAAATCCCCATTTTCTACTTCCCTGTCCCTCAGAAAGTGTCCAAAACCTAGTCAAACCCCAATTACCCATCAAAGTTTTTCCCAAATCCAAATTTTCCTTTACTAAAAAAGTTTTTGTTTTTGTTTTTCTACCCATTCCAAAAGAAAGAAAAAAATCCTGGTTATGGTTGTCACCCGCGCAGAAGCAAAAAATATGGAGGAGGAACTTGCAGCCATCAAGACCAAACTCCAAGATCTGGATGAAAAAATTCTTGGGCTCAATCTTCAGCATTCATCCATGAACAATAGATGGTAGCCAGACTCTTCTGTAGATATAGGGTTTTCTTCTTCCGGCAATTTTCGTGGACCGAAGCTTCATTTTCCTCGCTTCAATGGTGATGATCCGACTGGATGGATATACCAGGCAGAACAATATTTCAATCTACATAATACCTTTGATGTCAACAAACTCCCACTTGCCTCCTTTCATTTGGAACATGAAGCCCTTCAATGGTTCCGTTGGTACATCAAAGCTCATGAAGAGCCCAAATGGACAAATTTTTGCAAACTCATTTTGCCACAATTTGGCCCTAGTGCTTTTGATGACTTCATAGGAGCACTCACAAAACTACGCCAAATAGGCACTGTGAGAGAATATCAAATAGATTTTGAAAAACTAGCCAATCACACAGAGGGATTGTCTGATGAATTCTTCAGGAGTTGTTTTGTCAATGGTTTGAAGGATGCAATTCGTTCTGAGGTTCAAATTTTCTGCCCAAGCACAATGATGGAAGCCTTAGGGTTGGCTAAGTTGGCGGAGGACAAGAACATAGCTCAACAATGCTCCAAATCTAATTTGGTTTCATTCATAAATGTGGATCCCCAAAGCCCTCAGATAATGCTAGCTCCTAGAACAACTCCTATCAAGCATTTGACTGAAGCAGAGATGCGGGCACATAGAGAAAAAGGGCTTTATTATAATTGTGATGACACATTCACTTGGGGACATAGATGTGTTGAGCAAAAGCTTTATCTCTTGGATGTGGATTCGCTTCCTGAAACTAAAGTTTATGCAGATGCTCAGGATACAGTAGCTGATCAAGTTGAAACTCAACAGTTGCTTGTTGATCCTACTTCTCAAGAAGACCACCCAGAGATCTCTCTCCATGCCATAGCAAGAGTCACCACCCCACAAACCATGCAGGTCAAGGGTTACTTCAAGAAGCTCCCTCTTACAATACTCATTGATTCTGGTAGTACTCATAACTTCATTGACCCTCGCATCGCCAAACAGGCTGATTGTTTTGTTCATCCTTGCTCGAACTTTGAAGTCACGATTGCTAATGGGGGCACATTACCTTGCAAAGGGAAGTGTCGCAATGTGCGTATCTCTATTGGAGATTATAACCTGCACTCCGACATGTTTGCCTTGCCCTTAGGTGAATGTGATGTGGTTTTGGGTGCCCAATGGTTACGCACACTTGGACCCATCTTATGGGATTTTGCTGCAATTTGGATGCAGTTTTCAGACAATGGGCACAAACACACATTGAACGGCTTACAACTAGGGTCTCTCAGCATCATAAGTTCACATCACCTGGAAAATCTTCTTAAGAAGAATTCACATGGTGTCATTGCTCAGCTTCACTCCATTCAGATGCAACCCTCTGTGGTCTCCACTACTCCTTCGGCTCTACAACAAATGATGGTTATTTTGCATGTAGTACCGAAGTGGCGGCCATCCCTATTAGGGAATCATTTTTGCATCGGGGCTGCTCACTAGAGCCTAAAATATTTCCTGGAACAATGGGTCTCCTCCCCAGCACAACAGAAATGGATTAGCAAACTCATGGGTTATGACTATGAGATCACTTACAAGAAGGGTAAGGACAATATTGTGGCGGATTCTCTTTCTCGCACATGTGATGACCAAGCTTCTCTTTCAGCTATTTCTATGTCTATTCAAAATTGGTTGGAATCTGTCCCGCAGGCTATCTTCTATGAACTCTATGTTTCTCCATCGGTAGGACACTCTAAGCGGGCATGGCATCACTTCTTTTGGAAGGGAATGAACAGGACAATTCAACAGATTGTGGTTGCATGTGATACCTCAAAACAACAGCATCAATGGGCATAGTGGCTTCCTCTCACTGAATGGTGGTACAATACCTCCTACCACACTGCATCTAACATGACTCCATATGAAGCAGTCTATGGTCAGGCACCGCCAGCGCTCCTTCCATACTCCCCCAATAGTTCATGACTTCAGGCAATCGACACGGTTCTCCACACCCACGATCAGAGTAGGGATCATAAGCTAGCTCCTTCTTCCTGCGTTCATCCAATATTTCTTGTCTCTTGTCTAAAGAAATTTCTTGGCGCCAACGACAGAGCACAAACTATTTTTAACACAACTGGATAATGGAGGATCCATCCTTTTGGCGCTAGAGGTAATCCTCAATAGGGGCACTCGTCCTCTTTGCTCCCGCTCTATCACAGAGGTATTAATTCAATGGCATGGAATGCACCCAGAGATTGCTATAAGGGAACCACTCCTTCAGATTCAGCAAAAATTTCCACATCTTACGCTTTGAGGACAAAGCTTTTCTAAGAGGGAGGGGATGTTAGGAACCTGTGTTTAACCCTTCTCTTTACTTTGTTTGTATATTGTTGTTGGACGCATATGCTTTGTAAGTCGTCCCGTGAGTATATTGTATTATCCCACATTCATGGGGAGTAATAGTTGTTTAGATTAGACTTAGTATATAAGTACGTGTTGAGGCCAATGAAGGCATCCACGAGTTTATTGTATTGAGCTTGCTCAAAGGAGGTTGCCCCCTTGAAGTGGCCTACAATCAATAAATACCTTTTGTGTTCTATTGTTTCTATTATTTCATACATTTTTCATTATATTGTTGCAGGAGGTTCCTCTCAAACTTCCTTGGGAGGATTCTTGCTATGAGGCCATCGACAATGCTATTGGTCACTTCTTGAAGGTAGATTCTACTACCTCAGATATGGGGCATACTACGATTGCTCAAATCTTGGTAGATAATGACATCTCCAAGCCTCTCCATGGAGATGTATTGATGGTTGGGGATAGGCCTTGGACGCAACAACTTGACTTTGAGGGCCTTCCTTTTAGGTGTGGAAGATGTTTTTCTATTGGTCACTTGGCCTCAGGTTGTCCTCACTCATGCCACAAAAGTACAACAACTTGGTGGAAGAATGCACTCATGGATCACCTGACAGTTAGTGATTCTCTGGATGATGGCTCCTCCCAGGGAGATGACTCTTCCCAGGATATCGTGCATGCTCGCCCTGTAGTACCTGAGGGTGTGGCAATGGATATGGCTATTGATTTGTCTGATCATGTTAAGGACGCTGTGTCAGATCCTTCTTTGGCTCTTGTTTGTGGCCAGGCTATTTCGACCACTCATTTGGTCGTGCCTACTTCTGGTTTGGTCTCTTTGTGTGTGCCTTATTTGACTACAGCATCTAGGGAGGACCCCCCCCTCTCACCACGCTCTGAGGACTTTGACTTGGAGGTTTCATGGACTGTGGTCCAGCGTAGAAAGAAGGGACTCCCCAAATCTATCACGGATTTGTGCCCTAGGGCTAAAGGAGTTAGGTTTGCTTGTTTGGGATCTATTGTTGTTTAGATCCTCTGTTTAGTGTGTTCTTCAAGTTGTCTATTGGTTTGCAACCTGCTTTTATTTTCCTACTATCAATGTGCGTCCTGTGCACTATTTGGGTTGCCCTTTGGGTTGTTTGTTTCTTGCAGCTTGGCTGCTATTAGTCTGTTGTGTCTAACCTATTTTCTTCTGCCCTGGGGGCCTACTTTGTAAAGGGTTCAACCCCTTATTAGCTGCTTATACTAATAAAAAATAAACAATATCATAGAAAATATTAAATACTATGATTCGGATATCTTATATTTCTTTGTATAGAGCTATACAACTCAAACCCTTGCACTCCAAAATTGTGAGAGCCAAAAACTCCCTTTGATATAATAAAGTCTTATATATAGGCTCTTCTCTCTAACATGTAACTACTTTTATTTATAACTTCCATAAATAATATTAAAAGGTATTTCAGTCCATTATGAAATTATAATAAAATAAGTCTTCATTAAGTCATTAAATTGACTCGATTAATAATTTGAGAAATAATATTTTAAAATAATGAGTCTTCAAGATTCCATGGCTGGTACATCCTCCTTAACAACTTCTTATTTATCTGAAGATGAGAATAAACCTTTATAAATCCTACATCATTTAACCACCAGTACCATTGTTTTTTTTGTTTCTGAGACTATGGTGTTGAGGAGACACTACTTCCAAACTTCTATGGAATCTTCAATTTCTTTTATCGTTGTCCCTAGGGTTGACATGTCCTTACGAAAAATTACCGCAGCATTTGACAAGGTGGATAATTTTATCATGGTGCTGGCACTAACTTTTTCTTTGCTAAACAATTCCTTGGAAATCCAATCCTTGAAATTTTGCTTTATTACTTGAACATCCTCCAAAGTTCAATCATTTTCCTTACATATATTTACTTCCATAGCCATGCAACCCACCAAAATTTCAGATGATATATTCAATTTCAAGAGTTTCTTTAATTTAATAATGGCTTGCCTGATGATTGTGGTTTTCCATTCAATGCTCCTTATCCAGATCATGGCATTGTATTCTTTAAGTTTAATCAAAATCTTCTCAAAGATCAATGTATTAACATCTATTTTTGACATCTCCTCTGTCTTTGGTTGTCAAATGTCACACAGTATCCTCTTTCTTGATTACCTGAATTTCACTAATTCTTCAATGCACAAGAGTCCATTTATTATTATTTTCTCAACCCAAGCCTCACAAGTTCTCCCATAATCTTGATATTTGCTTAATTTCTCCATTGCATCCTTATCAACACCATGTATATTTGTGTCACCTGAGGCTGAAGGTCCATCTAGTGGTTGAACTAAAATATTTAGAATAGTTTTAAAATAAGATGTTAACATTCAGACTTGCTCTTCAAGATGCTCTCTAGTAGCTTTTTCTTTCTCTGTCCTATATACAAGATTGGCAACTAAGATTTGAAAATTATGGATATCCCCTTCATGAGTTGAAGGGTCAAGATGAACCTTAGACACTTGGTAATCATCTTCTGCAACTTCTTCCTTCTTCTTGTCTCCAATAGGTTTGGCTATCTATACATATTGATTCCCTAAAGAATCAATCATCAATCTGGAAGCAATTTGAGCCTTTTTAGGCTTAGGAGTGGTTCCATGTAATAGTTTAGCCCCTATATCAAAATCTGTTTGACCATTTCTCTATGTTTTCTCTTTTTACATACCACCTCTTTTAACCACTGAGAAGAGGGAATTTTAGAAGGACTGAAACTGGAGGAAGAAGTGATAAGAGGCAAAGTGGCCTTTGGGGATGAAGGTTTAGTAATCTCATCTTGGTTAGGTGATGGGGGAGGAGACATATGGACAGTATTATCTAGATTTGGAGATGGAGGTACTGCAAGAGAAGGCACTTGGGGTGAAGATGGAATTATTCTAGGAGTTGCAGTCTCTTCTTGAATCTCTTTTTGTGCATCCTGATTAGCTTGGGGTCTCTTTATCTGCAATTTAGTCCTAGCCACATAATCATCCTGGGCACATGAGCTCTTCAAATCTACCCCTTTATTAGGATCTTCACCATCCCCTTCACCAGTTGTACTTGACCTTGTTCTGGAAATGTTGATATTAATTGTAGTTGTAGGTGTCTCGACTGTTTTCTTTGTTTGTTTTCCCCCTTGAGATGAAGTCCCTTGTGGCTTGGTGATAGTGTGCTCTACTTTCTTGGCATCTAGCCATTTCTTGGATTTATTCAGGACAAAGAAAGACCTTTCTATAATGTTCTTTACTTCCTTATCACTCCATTTGATTGGTGTAAGGGGTTCAAACTAAAGAGTGTCCAAGTAAATAGTATCAATCATTTTTGAGTCATCATCTTCGACTCGATCAACATCCCATCCTAGTTCATAGTCTCTCATTTATTCTATTGTTAATCTAGACCAATACCTCTTTCTTACCTCAAAATCATTTTCACAGTCCTCCCAGTAGTCTTCCAAATGAGGACAATGGAAATATTTAGTTCCTAGATATAAATTATCTTTCGCATAATTTTTGCTATCATCTGGATACCTCATGTTGTGAAGATGCATTGTCATCTTTACTAGGGATCTTTCTACATTTTGTGCTTCAGTTGAAGATTGACAAGTGTAATAAGACAAGCCTATTGGAAATTGATACCTTGCCTTTTTAATGTCTCTGTATTTCTTTTTCACTGACTCAATTTGTCAACATAGCTCAATAAGAACTAGATGATCACTTGGATATCTAGGTAATTTGTATGGATACTCATCAAAACCACCTATCATTATATAAGAAAATCCCTTACATTGGCATCCAATTCCCTAATAGTCAGCATGGTAAATGCATCATTTAGCCTCCTGAAATGTTTACTACTATTGTTCAGTTGTAATTGGGGGTAAAAGTCATAAATTTGAGCATTTTCATCATAAACTCCCACTTATTGCAGCATAGGCCAAGAATGCATGCTAGCAATGGCATAATACAAATATGAAGTCATGTAGAATTCTTGAGTTTTCTGGAATTCACCAATTGCTGATGAAGATTGTCACTAATTAATTTTCTCCAGTCGATGTATTGTGAATTCCACCCATATTACCATGATGAATTGACACATCCAATATTTAAAAGAGTTTGTCTCTTTGTCTCCATTACCCTTGTGTAGTGAGGTTATAATGTCAAATACATCCTTATTAAAAGGTCACCTAAGGAGGATCTTAGGCAACTTGGACTTTCCTTTCTTGGCTTCTTGAACCAAGACTTAGCAATGTTGTTTAAATAGGTATCCTTTCTCCCAATGAAATAATTAGTGGTTTGTTTTACACTCATGTTTGCATACTCATCCCTAACAGGAAGCCTTAGCATGGTACTTAATGAGTGCCCATCCAATTTTGCTATCACCTAGTTATTTGCACTTCTTACTTCTTTATTCTCAAGCTCATAGTGTTTAACACAAGCTAACACTAAATCAGTGAATTGTACAAAGATTGGGAAACCGCCAGCATAAGCCAACCCACTTTGGAAAGTAGCCTTGACCATTTTTTACCTTGGGTTTGGAGACATACGGAGCCAAAATTCCTCTAAATTGATATGCCCTAATTTACTATCCCCCACTTTTGATAAAGAGTTTTCTAAAATTGACTCTCTCAAAGCGTTGGTAGGCATATTTCATTTTGGGCATGTAAATTTTATTTGGGCAGAGGAGAAGTAAGGTAAGGTTTTGGAGAAGGAATGGGCAGGTCAATGCAAGTTTACAAAAAATTAGGTCAACAAAATAACTGGATATTGGCAAAAACGTAAATCTTGGAATTAAAAGCTGATGAGTAGCATTTTACTTACTCGGAAGTCTATTTTTGAAGGAGTTGGTGAACAATTTGAAACGGTTGTAATAGTAGTAGGGTTTCAATGAACATGAATATCAACTCCTTTTTCGCTTTGGAATCAAGTGTTTGCCTAAATGGAATAGAAGTGGCCTTATAACACTGTGTTTTCCTCTTTTTCCCCTTTGTCGAAGGTTCCTCGACAACTTGGAACAAATGAACTTGTTCTTTTCTTCTTCACTTTATCTTTTAAGTGTTGGGGGTATATCAAGTTCTAGGAACTTGTCGGAGGTTCCTTAGGTTCCCGGAACCTATGAACTCTCCAACATTTTCTTTTTTCTTCCATTTTGTCTCCTTATGAGCTCTTAAGATGTTCAACATCTATGTGTTCCAAATTGTTGGTGGTTCTCTGATAGTCAAGAATTACTATGCTTTATTGATTATTTCGGAGCTTTGGTGGGTATCAGGAACTATGCTGCATCATGGAACTTTATCAGGGGTTCCTTAGGTTCCCGAAAACTACGAAACTCTCGAAGCTTCTTCTACTTCTTCGAGTGTTGCAGCTTTCCTTAATATCAAACCATCTACTTTTCTCTTTCAGAGATTCTAATGCCACCGAGAACTAAGTGTCATCTCAAAACTTTTTCAGAGGTTCTATAGGTTAACTCTCGAAAATTCTTATGCTTCTTTATCAATATAATCAAGTTCTCATCTGTCAGGAATTCGCCGATAAGCAGGAACCAATATGTTTTCATCCAAAAAGTGACTTTCAATGATTCAATATGAGTCGAGAACACAACATTGACTAGGAACCTTTTGGAGGTTCCATAAGTTCCTAGAACCTATGAAACTCCTGAAAAACCTTTGAATACTCCAACTTCCTTTAATATAGCACCATATGTTTTCTTTTTCAAAACTTTTGATAATATTGGGAACTAAAGACCGACTTGGAACTTTTAGTGATTTCTTTAGTTCCTGGTACCATAGGAGTTCCCAATAGCATGGAAAATGCCGGAAACTTCTTAAAAAGACCAAAAATATGAAGTTCCTAACTCATTAGGAACCTCCAACAAGAGAGTTCCTAATGGTTTTAAAAGCTCCGACAAGTTCCCGATAGGATTGAAAGCTCCGACAAGGGGAAAATACTTAAGAAATTTTGAAATAAAAAATGAAAATAATTTGGGAACATAAGACATTTTGCACAAGGACAAGGTAAAGCATGATCTGATGACGTAAATATTTGAAAAATGAAGACTCGGTGGCATAACCAAAGGTTAGGGTAACAAGTTCCTATTGCTTATTACAAACTAAAGTAGACTTTCATTATCACAAGTATTCACTTAATTCGTAAGTGTCATTAACACACCAATGAATAATCATATTTTAGTTATATAATTCACATGTTCGATTTAAAAAATTAACAATTAAACTGCTGAAATTTAGAGCTTGAATATAACCTAAAATATCAGTTGACATTCCAAGAATCCAAACCTCTTGTTTTTTTTCCAGCCTATCAGCTTTTCGGGGGAAGACAGCAGTCAAATTTTTCCAGCCTATCAGGTTCTCGCGGGAAGACTGCAGTCACAAATTGTCTTTTGCTACTTTTTTGTTTATTTTTCTTCATAAATAGTGAATGAATGAATGAAAGCTTTTAATAATGTCCACGAGGCCAAACAGCCTATGGGACCACTAGAAACCAAAACACCCAGCAAAAGAACCAAAGCACCCAGGAGAACGCAAAACCAAAACAAGCAGATCCCCACACAGCACCTAACTGAACCCCCTTTCCTTTTGGATCCTAGACCTTCTGCTATGAATCTTGGTCAAATATACTGCAAATTTAGCTATCCTCTCATCTTCAAACAAGTTGGTCAAAGAGCCCACATTCAAGGTATCACGATAATTGGCCCTTATATCCTTGTAAGCCGGGCACTCCATGATGTAATGTCAATCGGTCTCCACTAACTCCAAAGTGCAGAAACAACATTTTCTCTCTGCCCACTCTTCTTTTGGCCTCTCCCACCTTCTGGATTTTTTTGACTTGTTTTTCCTGTCGGGCTTAAATTTGACAATCTACCCTGCATGTCCAGCAAGTTTTTTTATGATAGTTGTCTATTCGACAGTGCCCATAGAATACAATGACATACCTTATTTTTTATGACAGTTATCCATTCAATGGTGCCCATAAAATACAATGACATACCAAATATATATCATCGTAATCCTATATAAATTTTGATAGTGTCCAAAATCTCTCCATTCATGTGATATGGTCTTTTTTAAAATTTTGATTATATTTTATGGCAAAATTATCTAAATGGTATGTGTTGATGTTTGTGTAGCTACAAGAGGTTAAGATCTGTATAGGCATTGGATGAAGGGGTGCCACCCTACCACAAAGGCACCTCCTCCCATAATACATATGCAAGATCAAATCAAGGATGAGGGATGGACAGCAGATCAAGCAAGAAACAAATATACAACAGTATATCTGATTTGGAAAACTTAACATGGTATCAGAGCAGGTTCAAGTTTACAGATGGAAATTAACATGCATGAAGTAGAAACTGGAGGAATGTCGAGCAAAATGAGGCCTTCCCCACATCCTTTGATGGTGCATTCCGACATTGGGAGGAAGTTAAAAAAAAAAAAAGTGTATCATTGGCGTGTAAGGAAGGAATAAAGAAGGCACCCACTTTCGCATTTGGTAAGCAGATGAGGAGATCCGGTTGCTTTCTAGCTGCCTCTACTCACACACTACGCAAGAGGCGGTTCCATCCCTTGCAAACCAGGTGGAAAGGGAAGAGGCATTCCAAGGGAAGGCGCTTCATTATCTCTTCCACCAAATCATCTACTATCTCCATTTTAGGATTCAAGATGAATAAAATGAATGGCCCATGGATCAACACATGATTTATTGAAGTGCCGTAATCGTGGGTCGTTGCAAAGAAAATGGTTATGATGACAGAATTGGCAAAATATGATGACAAATTTGAGATTTCTTTATTTCTCAGAACAAGGCGATGGTTGCCATTTCAGTACGTATTGGGTTTGGGAAAACAAAAAAAATGTTGAAACCAGTGAAGTAAATGTCAACACCATGATAACATTAAGTTACTGTAGCCACAGATTCCCTTACCCCTGTCATAGTTGATCACATGAAAGAGACATCTGCCACAACTGTAGAATGGATAATGACTGAGTTGTTGAGAAAACCTTTGCTAGCATTCTTCCGGCATGTACAAGTTGTTGGCAAGAGACTATATGGATTCATGGTTGTTGTCATTGATGGCAACAAAGGTCATCCCACATATCCGCAAGTCATGGTGTGTCTCTACCGGAAGTCAGAATGAAGATTGTTGTGGTCCGGTGAACAAGAACAGAGCATGTGGCAAGGTCCGACAGATTGGTCCGGATCTCTCAGAGGAAGTATCTTGGTGCAGTGCGGACTTGAGGAAGTCAAGAGGACTACCTTGAGTGGTATATTCCAAGGATTTAGCCTCCAGTGATGGACAAGGAAAAAGATATGAATAGTTGAGTACCGGATTCCTGAGTGACAGAGAAAACAGAGGAAGAACTGACTGACAGAACATCAGACTGTTTTCCGGATGTGTTACTGTTGATGGTAAAGGTTGTGAAGGCATGAATCATGTTTGGCCAACATGATTAATGATATCTACAAGTATATGCTTGATCCGCATTACTTGATGTGCAAGGATTCAGCCGACAGAACAAAGTTTGTGAGAAAATAGACTGTTCTGGATGCCAACTAGAAAGGTGATGAAATTACTTGTGCGGATATATATGCATGATGGATTTAGTTGTGAGAGTGGTAGTAGCGATGATGATATATGTGAATAAGTGCATAGCAGAGCAGAAGTAGTAGGAAAGATCCGGTATGTGAAAGGAAAGCAGAATAAAGAGAAGAGGAAAGATGAAGTGCAGCAGATCAGTGTACTGAGCCTAACCGGAACTGAACTCTAGCATATGTAGATGCTTCCAATCAGTTCAAGTATTGTATAACATTCTTTTGTAGACAGTGTGTCTCCTTGTAGGCAATGTGCCTCTTTGTGAGCAGTGTGCTCGAGCAGTGAGCCCTAATTGGCAAGTGCCATTTTGTAATTCCTTATTCTTCTAGCAGAGAATAATCTTTGGGTTAATCACCCCGTGGTTTTAACCCTTAACAGGGTTTCCACGTCAAAAATACTGTGTCATATGTTTCTCATTTCATGGTAATGTTTGTTTGTTTGATTCAATGCTGCATTGATTAATAAGAAAGTTCAAAAGAAGAAATAATTAGGATAACTGATTCACCCCCCCCTCTCAGTTATCAACAATTGGTATCAGAGCTAGGTTCCTCCTAATAGAGCCTAACAGCTTGAGGAAGATCTGGGAGTTCAAATGGATGCATATGGTTTAAGGGAGCAACTCAAGACTGCCCTTGAGGATCTTGAACAGTCAAACTCTGAAGTCAATGAATTAAAGGAAAGACTCAAACAAGCTGATGAATTCATGAGAGAACTAAAGGACAAATTAAGTCTCTCTATGAAAAAGAGAAAGGAGCTGCTCCAACAATTGGCAAGACAAAGTGAAGAAAGTAATACAAATGAAGAATTGACTGAGAAAACCAAGTTATGTGAAAAGTTATCAAAAGAAGTCATTATGGTAAGACATGAAATGGAATCAGGAGTTATAAAGTTTACTCAAGAGATTGAAGAGAAAAGAAAAGCTGAAGACAATCTAAGACAATCTCTTAAAGAGAAATCAGAAGATTGCCACCAGATGGATAGGATTATCAGACATCTTGAATCTGATCTTGAAGATGCCAAAGATAATGAAGAAAAACTTGAGGATCAAATTGTCTCTCTTAAAAGAGATCTTCAAACAGCAAATGAATATAAAGAGAAATTCAAGATAAGTTCTGCTCAACTTAAAGTTCTTCTTGGAAGTCAAAAAAGGGCAGATGACAAGTATGGTTTGGGATATGAGAAAGGAGAAAGCTCCGGATCTGGTCAAAAGAATTTTGGATCAGAAAATCCAAGGAATAGGCCTAGAAGACCTCCGGTAAGACAGCCCAATGCTCAAAGATATACATCCTTCAATGGATACTACCACAGCTGCAATCACTTTGGTCACAAAGCTAATCAGTGCAGAAAGAGAATGAATCAGACTAATTCATCCTTCTCCGGACAGTGCTTTAACTGCAAAAGGTATGGACACAAGTCTCATTAATGCAGAAATATGCAAATAAACAAATCATTCAATGGTAGATGCTTTGCATGCAATAGAGTAGGTCATATGGCTAATCAATGCAGATCAAGAGGTTATCAGTCAAATATGCAAGGAAATGTTACTTGCCAAATCTGTAATAGGTCCAGTCATAATGCAAAAGTCTACAGAAGCAAGAATCAGAACAAAAGAGGTCTGGTATATAATCAGAATCAAGACAAGGGGAAACAAAAGATGAATGCGGATGAAGTTAGGAATGAAATGAACAAGATTTGGGTGAAGAAAAGTTCAGAGAATGTAGAGGTTGGATCCGCACCAGACTCTGGTGCTGATATTCCTTCTGGAAATTAAAAGGTGAGCTCTGGCTCAGGGGGAGACTCAAAGAAAATCCTGTTCCCCCAGCCAATCAAGTGGTGCCGGATGTGGCACAAGATGCGGAGTAAAGGGTTTGTAGATATAAGTCTTGAGATGATCCAGATAAGATTTCAGAGGTCCGCATGAAGATGTGAAGAAGTTGTGATCGATCAAGTAAGACCTATTCCAGGAGATGCTCCGGAATGACAGAGGATTACAAAAAAAAAGTCCGGAGAGATCCGGAAGTGCATTGTCTTATTCTACGGATTAGACAGAGTGTTTGGGATGTCCTTGTGATGTGTCATCTTGATTTGTTCATGGTTGGAAGATCCGCATGATGTTCATAGATCAGGACTGGTCCGGTTCTTCAAGTTATCCGAATAAGGCAAACTGGAATAATGTAGGTCGAGCATTTATTGCCATCAGATATTAGGGTTTGCGGAGCAATATAAGGGATTTCTCATAAATCACTTACTCATTCTGCACTCAAGGAGAATCGAAAAGCGGAGCTCTGCAACAAAATTCATCAAGTTCACTGAAGATCACTTGCAGAAGTTATTACACATAGAAATCAATCCAACCACTCCGTATAACCAAAGGCGCATAAGGTATTTTCCGTTTTCAATATCTCACTGCAAATCTTTGAAATATGGCTACTCCAAATATAGTTAAGATCTCTGATAGACCTCGCCCCACATTCAAGAAATATCCATACAAATCTTTGGAGGTAGATCCCCTAGGAGCCTTCTCTAGTGTTCCGCATGGTGTATTACATACGGAGGACATTAGGGTTTACATACATGCGAATTTTGAAGACTTTGGAGAATCAAAATTGATGGATATCTATCACAAACAGTTGATAGACTACTCCTTTGAGATTAAACCTCAGTACAAAGCCATCCGGGATAAACACTTTGCACAGTGCATTCATTTCCCCTGTTTTGAAGAAGATGAATGGGTCCGGTATGTACTAAGTAGAGTGCATGACAATTTCCTATGGTTGAACAAGCCTTTCAAGATCACCAAAGATGCAATTAGGGTTGTAACCAGTCTGCACTCATCCGGTGGATTACCTGTTCTCAAGTCTGTCAAAAATCAGACAGTTAGTGATGCAACCGGATCTAAATTTGACAAGAGAGCTATGACAATTGAAGACATCACTGAACCGGATGTCAAATTTGCATCTATGATAATTGGTTACAAAATCTATCACTCGAGTAGGGAAAATTCAGTACCGGGAACTGCAATTTACACAGCTTATCAAATGCTAAAGGAAAATGCAGACTATGACTTGTGTGAGCTTCTTCTGAACCAACTTTTGGAAAATCTGCAGAAGATCAAGAAGGACAAGAAAAACTCCTTCAAGTATGGCAATTTGATCCTTTGTCTCTTCTTTTATTACATGAATGAGCTTCCCGGATCCAGTGGATGGATATGGCAGAATGACAGACCAGTTGCCATCCAAATCAAAGATTATTTGCATGGACTTGGGGATGCTAAAGCAAGAAAAACAGCCCTGTGGGGATATTTCAAGAACTTCTAGAGCATGATGCATGCAAGAGAAAGAATACCCGTCTCTTGTTGAAAAGTACAAAGACACAGTATGCTTTATGGTAGAAACATATCAGTGCCTAATGGAGGCAGTAGAACCAAGAACTGTGTTGATCATGCCCGTGGGGTATGAAGTGGATGAACAGATTGTGGAGCTGCATGTTCAACACATGCTAAGTCAGCCTAAAGATCCAAAGGCAGAAAGGTTCGGAACATTTGAGGAACTAAGTATAAAAATTCATGTTGAACTCAGAGAACCGGAGATCAAGAGGAAGGTTAGAAAAGAAGTAGAACACATAGCACAAGTCCTTGGGATCTCCATGGAGGCACTTGATGCTCATCGGAAGAAGAAGGAAGGGGATGAGAAAGAGAAGAGGGCAGAAAATAAAAGTGAAGAAAGTGTTCGGGTTGAAACCTCCACCCGGACCAGATCATCAAAAAGATCTGCACCTCCCACAACCAAAAGCTCAAAACCGGAAGTCCAGGCATCCGGCAAAAGATCCAAGACGAAAGCCACAAGGGCTTATGAGAGTCAAAGAGATGAAGAGGAAACTGAATCAGATGAGGGAGTAAAAGAAATAAAGAAGCAGAAGAAGAAAGGATCCGGTAAACCCTCCACAGGCCAAGACAAGGAAGAAATGGCAGAGAAATTTGTTGAAAAGCCCACCCTGTCTCTAGACAATGTAATCAAATCAGTCACTGTGGATGGGAACCTTCAACCAGTGGCCGAATTCTATGATGACTACAATGAGGCTGACCAAAAGATCCTTTAGGAAGCTACTATCAGGTATCTTAACATTTACAATAAAGCTTTTATTGAGATTATCTCCGAAATTCCCAAGAGTCTAGAGAAGGAATTAGAAATAAGAAAGAACAATGCCCAGGCAAAAGATCTTGAGATCCGGAAGCAGATAGCTATTCAGCTATATCCTCAAATTGATCCCAAAACAATGAACATAATATTCAAAGACTGCAAAGATGAGTTCAGAAGTAAAGCAAGGATGAATAAACTCATGCTTGGTGAGACTGACAAGGTAGCCATGGATACATAAGAGATCCTCCGGAAGGCCTTCAAAAGGTTTAATCTTCCTATTGTAGAGGACTTAGGTGCAGAAACAGCTGTGGACTTGGAATCCTCTGCTCCGGAAGAAGTGGCCCTTGAACAGTCTAACATCTCTCCTCCGGTTTCCCCTACAGTCTCCGGATCCAAAGAAGAAGAGAAACTACAAGAGAAAGGAGCAGCGGTGAAAGAAAAAGAAGGTGACAGTGCAAAGATTGCAGAAGGACAGAAGACTTCACCAACTGTCAGTGGTGGGAATGTAGAGAAAGAGAAAATTCCAATGGACAGCTCCAAGACTGCAGAAGAGAAGAAACATCTGTCTCCGGCAAGAGACACTGCACAAACTGTCCAAAAATTTCTGAGCAAAGAAGCAATAGAGATTGATGAACCGGAGTTGCTACAAGGCCCATTCAACTTTGATTCCCTCTCTCCGGTGCAGATAATGAAGATAGCTTCATTTGCTAATGCTAAGGCAAATGAAAAACTCCTAAAGTCTCATATGGAAGACTGTGAGTTGATAGAGGCTGCTTCCGGAGTGCTTGAAAAGATTATGCCATCGGTCCAAAAAGATCCGACAGCCTCCTCTTCCGGTAATCTCAAAACCTTAGTCAGCAGTGTTGGTACACATTTTGAATCCCTAAAAAAATCAGTTGAAGAAAAGGTCCGGAAGGAGTTTTTGGATAAGAGATTCTCAGAGGTACTAGGATTAATCTCTAATGATAGGAGAAATATGAGTATTGGAATAAAGAGCTTAGAAAATGCTCTTAAGGATGGCGGTGAAATTTACAAATTTTGTATCTCCTGGTCAAAAGCAACAATAGAAATTGATAAGAAAATAAAAGAGGAACAGGACAAACTATTTAGTTTGTCTCAAAGTTTTGATCCTCTCTCTTCCTCCATAGTAAATCAAGAATGTCAAACTATTGCAATCACAAATGCAATCAAGAATTTTGAAAAGGAAAGAAAGAATATAATTAATCGGATGGGAGAACTCAGAAGGATTATAATCCCTAAGTTAGAAACTATGCATGAGGCCATAAATGATGCCAAGACTACCGCCCAAACCAATGATCCGACAGATCTTAAGAGGGCAGAAGCCTTTGCGTTTTTGTTGAGTGGTCACATTTCAATTTTGGATAGAATGAAGCAAAGTTGGGCTACAGAACTCATCCAATTGAAGACATCCTTTGCAGACATTCTTCAATTTTTGTGAACATGTAATATACAGCCAAGTATAATAAAACTTTTGAAATTTTGGTGTGCGGACCCTACCTTTGCCATTGATGTCAAAGGGGGAGTGAGGAGCAGTGAAAAATGAGGAATCCAACTAAAGGGGAGTTTCGGAAATTGTATATAAAGATAGAGCATCAGCCAAGGGGGAGCTTAGTGTAAACACTTAGTCATTTTTCACTAAGTGTTGCCATCAATGCCAAAGGGGGAGATTGTTGGCAAGAGACTATATGGATTCATGGTTGTTGTCATTGATAGCAACAAAGGTCATCCCACATATCCGCAAGTCATGGTGTGTCTCTACCAGAAGTCAGAATGAAGATTGTTGTGGTCCGGTGAACAAGAACAGAGCATGTGGCAAGGTCCGACAGATTGGTCTGGATCTCTCAGAGGAAGTATCTTGGTGCAGTGCGGACTTGGGGAAGTCAAAAGGACTACTTTGAGTGGTATATTCCAAGGATTTAGCCTCCGGTGATGGACAAGGAAAAAGATATGAATAGTTGAGTACCGGATTCCTGAGTGACAGAAAACAGAGGAAGAACTGACTGACAGAACATTAGACTGTTTTCCGGATGTGTTACTGTTGATGGTAAAGGTTGTGAAGGCATGAATCATGTTTGGCCGACATGATTAATGATATCTACAAGTATATGCTTGATCCGCATTACTTGATGTGCAAGGATTCAGCTGACAAAACAGAGTTTGTGAGAAAATAGACTGTTCCGGATGCCGACTAGAAAGGTGATGAAATTACTTGTGCGGATATATATGCACGATGGATTTAGTTGTGAGAGTGGTAGTAGCGATAATGATATATGTGAATAAGTGCAGAGCAGAGCAGAAGTAGTAAGAAAGATCCAGTATGTGAAAGGGAAGCAGAATAAAGAGAAGAGGAAAGATGAAGTGCAGCAGATCAGTGTACTGAGCCTAACCGGAACTGAACTCTAGCATATGTGGATGCTTCCAATCAGTTCAAGTATTGTATAACATTCTTTTGTAGACAGTGTGTCTCCTTGTAGGCAGTGTGCCTCTTTGTGATCAGTGTGCTCGGGCAGTGAGCCCTAATTGGCAAGTGCCATTTTGTAATTCCTTATTCTTCTAACAGAGAATAATCTTTGGGTTAATCACCCCGTGGTTTTCTCCCTTAACAGGGTTTCCACGTCAAAAATATTGTGTCATATGTTTCTCATTTCATGGTAATGTTTGTTTGTTTGATTCAATGCTGCATTGATTAATAAGAAAGTTCAAAAGAAGAAATAATTAGGATAACTGATTCACCCCCCCCCCCCCCCCTCTCAATTACACAGGTCTCAGAGCTCTACAACAGGGTATGGAAATCCATGACCAAATAGTGGAAAGTGGACTTCAATCTGATATATTCATGGTCAGTGCCCTTATTGATATGTATGGAAAATGTGGCAACCTAGAAAAGGCACGGAAATTGTTTGACAAAATGCGTCCACAAGATGTGTTGTGGACGGCAATGATAGTAGGATATGCCATTCATGGCCGTGGCAAGGAAGCCCTTAAAATCTTTGTACAAATGAAACATTCTCGGCAATGCTAGACACTTCAAGGAAGCCTTTGGCTTTATCAGAAAGACGCAATTAGAAGATCTTGCTTCTGTGTGGGGGATTTTGCTTGGTGCTTGCAAAATTCACTGCAACATTGAAACTACAGAAGGTATGCCTAAATGTTTAAACTCATAGAGGAGTCACAAGTAGATCTTCTAAGAGAATTGGAGTCTAGATCAAGTGTACCAGCAAGAAATATATCTTTGACAGAGATAAGTCAAGGCAAGGATCTTGCAAGTGGTTGTGAAGTCTGGGACTCACAACTAAGAGGGACTCTGACAAACCAACAGAGGCAACCTTGGACAAGGAGGTCAAGAGGTTGATGCTAGTACTTGGAGCTTCAGAGGGAGTCACATCATCATGAAGATTCCTTGTTAATGTATTTTTCTCTGAGACGGAGAAATTTGAGGTGAAAGCCCTTGTTAATGCATTTTTCTCTGAGACGGAGATGTGGTTCTTTCCACCCTCTGGGAGTAGCCATGGTGGACGTCATGTTGAGTGACTCTATGACGATGTATTTTTCCACTAATGGGTGTAGCCATTGTAGACATCACGTTGAGAGACTCCGTGATGATTCTCTTGTACGTGTGTTTATCCACCCTCTGGGAGTAGCCATGGTGGACGTCATGTTGAGAGACTCCATGACGACATCACGTTGAGTGACTCCGTGATGGGCATTTGTGCACTTGTTTTCTTCCACTCATGGCAGTAGCCATGGACATCATGTTGAGTGACTACATGATGATATCACGTTGAGAGACTCCGTAATAAATTCTTCCCACCCTCTGGGAGTAGCCATGGTGGATGTCATGTTGAGGGACTCCATGACAACATCACGTTGAGAGACTCCATGATGAATTCTTTGTATTTGTGTTTTTCCACACATGGGAGTAGCCATGGCGGACATCATGTTGAGAGACTCCATGATGACATCACGTTGAGAGACTCCGTGATGGACACTTGTACATGTGTTTCTTTCCACGCATGGGAGTAGCCATGGTGGACGTTATGTTGAGTGACTCCATGACGATATCACGTTGAGTGACTGCGTGATTAACTCTTTTCCACACATGGGAGTAGCCATGGTGGACATCATGTTGAGAGAATCCATGACAAGACATGATACCCTTAAGTAGGACTCAAGGAAGACTTTGCTATACCTCCCTAGCTAAGAGGGAGTGTTGATGTTTGTGTAGCTACGGGAGGTTAAGATCTGTATAGGCATTGGATGAAGGGGTGCGACCCTACCACAAAGGCACCTCCTCCCATAATACATATGCAAGATCAAATCAAGGATGAGGGATGGACAGCAGATCAAGCAAGAAACAAATATACAACAGTATATCTGATTTGTAAAACTTACCAATATGGTCTTTTTAAAAATTTAGGCCATCAAATTTAGGCCCTTCCTGTAGGGCGCCAAATAAAAAGCTGGGAATTGTCGTCGAGAAATCAGAAGCATCACTTTACATCTCTCTACCTGAATTTGGTACTATACCTGATACCGGTATTATTAATTGATATTGAACTCCTAAATGAAGAAAAAGTTGCTGTTGTTTTTGTTGCTCTACTCGTCTGGCTCATTTCAAAATTAAATAAAATATTACAACATTGTTGAGCAGGTTACCCACTTGAAACGATGTGAAAATTATGAAAATAGTAACTGAGAAAATGTAATGAAAAAAATTATATATTACAACTTTATTGAACAGATTTCCCACTTGAAAAAATATCGAAGTGATAAGATTGGAAATGATTTTCGACAATTAATTGATATTGGACTCCTTAATAAAGAAAAAGTCACTATTGTTTCCATTGCTCTACTCATCTGGCTCATTTGAAAATTAAATAATATAATACAATATTGTTTAACAGATTTTCCACTTAAAAAGAAGTGGAAATTATGAGATTGGCAACTGAGAAAATGGCTACATAATGAAAAAAATTACATATTGCAATACTATTGAACAAATTCTCACTTGAAAAGATCTCGAAGTGAGATAAAAAATGATTTTTGCGCAAAACTTGATATTTATTAATTGTGAAACTCATAACTAATTTCCCACTTCTCTTAGTGATGAGAGTGAAAATGATATTTAGCAAAATATCAAAACTTGATATTTATTAATTGTGAAGCTCATAACTAAGTGTTACAGCTTCCTTTCTAAGCGAACAAATAGAAATTTAGACAATATAACTCTTGGAAGACTTCTTACGTCCCCGTTTTCTCTTAGGAATGGCTTCCAGTAGACAGTAACATGCATCAAGTAATTCCATATCCTCCTCGCAAGTTAAAATCTTTGCAGCTTCAGGATTTCTGAGGAGAAGCTTGGAAACAAGATACCCTGCAATGGACCATGTCTGATAAAGGTGTGCTTGCTTGCCTATGAAACGTGCTCTTTTTGTGTCATAATACTCTGGCCACCTATCTCTTGATAATCGCTTCTCTGCAACTCCCACTGCCTTCCTGGCCAGTTCTGGCCGATTCATTTTAATACAAGCTACTGTAAGCTGCAATATCGCAGAGTTTCAGCTGAAAAGGCTTAAATGAAATTACAAAAATCATTAACACTCTGCGTTACAAGCTTATATTTTATAACTAGACCAGGATTATCTTGCTCACCTGCCATAACAATGTGGGCCAAGCTCCTCCGTTGTGATATGACCAGGGCCTGCAGCAAGATACCAGGGGTTACCCAAAGGTAAGAAAACTAAGTATTTTGGAAAAGAGCACCTCATTTACAAATTGTTTTGAGCAATACTTCTGGTAAACCCAATTACAGTGAAGGTATGTTTGTTATCTGCTGCTAGGATAAGAAGAAAACGAGGATCTTGTCCATTTTTCACTATATTAGAAAATTAAAAAATGGAAAAATGAAAACTTGAGGCAGCAAGGGCGTATTGAAACAAAAACATGAAAAAGACATTCAATTTTGCACCAAGGGAAAAGAAAATTACGTGTTTTTGGGATCACTGCCTGTGATGATCTGCCATTCTTGGCCTTCAAGAGCTGGATAACATATTTTAAATGGCATGTCGGAAACTAAATCATTCCACTTTGCTTCAACAAAATCTAATACAGCATCTGACTGTTCTCGAGTAGAGAGATTGCTTATTATAGACCAAATATTCCCAAGAGAGAAAAAGCGGAAATCCATATGAGCAGGCTGTAAATTGCCAATAAAATAGCCCCCTCGATCAGGCATCCACTCTACCAGCCAAGGAGAGACCTGATCAGGGTAAATGTTGAACTTATTTACAGCATCGTATGAGTACTCTTCAGTTTTATACCGATAAATCTCATTTAGTTTTTTCATGTCAATCCAATAATACTCCCTAACGTGGAATGACAATGCAATTAGCCTATTATTTAATGCTCGTATAAGATCTGCAGAGCCATCTTCTAGTGTTAACATCTCACGAGCACACCGCAAAGCAGAGTAAAATAGTGCCTGCAAAATTAGAGGCTACATCAACAACTCTTGAGTTAACAAATAATTCACAATCTGTTGAAAATGATACTTAAGAACGAAAAATATAATTTACATCATATCAATAGGCATATTTCGTAATGTGCAAAACACAACCAACAAATTTACTTATTTTTGTCAATCAATACTTGCCACAAGGGGGGAATGTGTCACATCCATGTGGAAGGCAACTTATATGTTAGACATTACAAGAGGGCCAAAATAAATAAATTAAAAGAGATCTTTCTATTAAAAGATCTAATGTACATGGTAATATAAATATGATGTGTGTGTGTGTGTATAGAAATGACAGCTCAGTTCATATACTATTCCACACCTGCCAACGTCTATCATAATTATTACTAGTTCTATTATTTATTGATAGACTCCATTGCTACCAATGTGGATCCATTCATCTCTTCTTTTGGGGCCTCTCCGAAAGCTTTGATAAATACGGAATGGAGAATTTAGATGGAGAGTTTCAGCTAAATTTGGAGGAGAGAATCCACACAAGGATCTCCTTGCACAATCTCAATTGTCTCCAGTGTTTTTGAGGAAACTTAATGCTATTAAAGCTTTCTACCACAGGAGGAGACACAGTTATGACGAGGTATGGGAAGAGCAAATGCCATGCCATTACTAAGGAATGGCATCCCACCTCCCCTCCTCACCTCATTCATTTTGTTACAGTTCAGATAGGAAATGGCAAGCTCGGGGAATGACATGAATGCCATGAATGCCAGGTTGTGACCCATTTTAAGAGTTGGTTTTTG
This sequence comes from Cunninghamia lanceolata, assembly GCA_027924645.1. Taxonomy (NCBI): domain Eukaryota; kingdom Viridiplantae; phylum Streptophyta; class Pinopsida; order Cupressales; family Cupressaceae; genus Cunninghamia; species Cunninghamia lanceolata. The sequence goes on along the minus strand of BSBN01001640.1, from coordinate 467,364 downwards.
GTCAAGGGCAGGAGGAGGATGCTAGAAGTTGGATCGAGGAACAAAAGTCTTCATTTTACTTGCTCTTCTCTCTTGCTTGTTGTGAGTCTCAACTTCTATACAAATTGGTTGCTTTCAAAACTGCATATAATAGATGGAAGAAGATTCATTAAATACAAAGATCTGATGGGATTTGTTTTTGGAAGGAAGAGGTATTTTGTAACCTAGATTCTATAGTTTCTTTTATTCATTTTGGGAAATATGGGATTCCTTGCGCTCTCTAGACAAGCTCTCAAGATAGGAGGTTGGCATGGAGGTAGGACACATACAAAGCATAAAGGATAAGAGGAATTTCGAGGGGTCTGGTTACTGCCAAATTACCTTGATAGGGATTTGAAGCAGAGTTATTATTTTGGCACAACTATACGAGTATCTGCCTCATGGAGCATGTGTGTTGTTTATCATGCTCAATCCCATGACCTTCAAGACGCAGGTTCCTGGGAAAAGAAGACTCGGGACTGGTAATTATTGTGTCAAGATCAATTAGGGCATTAAATAATGATACTTGTTCCTCTGCAAAAACAAATGCATAATCTTACCTGCTCCAAGAATTCTCGTTGCCTTGATATTACCAGGATGACTGGTTACAAAGTGCATAGATGTGAGGAGGGGTATGATGGTGATGGTTCCAAGGAGTCGTCCTATGCAACAGAAGGCTAATTCCTTGTTTTAAAAGACCTCGTATTTAAACATGAATGGATACTTGTAAACATTTTAGTTCTGGGTATAGTTGGGAGGCTGAATAAACTGCTGCACTAATAATCAAGAGACTGGTAGTGATCTCGAGAGAGGATATTTATCTCTGATGTTCTCTCATTCTTAGCCGTAGGCTAGCTGCCAAGTAAGTATTTAAGGTTTGGTGTTAAAGAATTTGATAGCGGTTGCAAGATGTTAGTGAATAGATCTTTAAACTCCTTTAAATGAAATGCTATTCTTCATAAGTCAAAAGAGATTAAATGTTGAGTCCTGATAATAGATAGTTTAAATTTGGATTATAAATCTTAAAATTGCTTGTGTAGTAACATTGATGAATCTCCTATTGTTATGAATTAAATCTTAATACTAACCTTAAGAATGGAAATAGCTAGGGTGGGTAATTGTTCTAGCCATGATGGCTCTATTTTAGCTTGCACGCAAATTCCATTAACTTTGGAATTACTCATCTGCCATTTCTCACAATGGATAGACTCTAAGTAAGATTCTGATTCTTAGGAATTATGGGTAATTGTTTAAATTGGGATTGTTCATGCATAAAAACATTGTTTCCTAAGTTACTAAATCGCAAACTTTTGGGTCAACAAACTTCCCTAAACATTGGTGGTATATATTTGCTCAGTTCTGATTTGTGAATAAATTATATCTTAGTGGGAATGTTATACCACTATGCGCTAATGATAAAGAGAACATTTGATATTATTAGCCCTAGAGTATGACAGATATAAAGAGTTTAAAGGGATTAATTTATGTTTATTATCCCTGCCTAAATGAAACCATTATTTTGTCTTACCTATTGGGCTTGAGTGTGTGATGGCATCATTGTAGAATCCTCTATTACATCTAAGGGGAGGCTAAATATGCTACTTAGAACAATAATTTCTTTTAATGTCTTATTAGCATTATCTTGCTTGTTCAAGATTTACTTAATACGAGCCTTGGCTTATGGTTGCATAATATTGGAAATGATAACAACTTCATTTAGAGGCACTCAATCATACAGAATTGAACATATTTTGATGTTGCAAGTTAATGCTTGTGGTAATCCATTTTGGATTTGGAATAAAGGCTTTATATGACTACATGATGTCTACCAACCTCTTAAGAATAAGGACTCCAATAGTGGAACTACCATGTGACGTGAGGTACGAGAATTATAGTTGTACCAGTTTGTTGTATGATCATGTACTAGATGGAGGGACAAAATCATTCAATTTAATGGTGTGGTTGAGATTGAGCTAAGAGATAAACCATCTGTAATCATACCATATACTATATAGTATCTCTTGATACCTTATTGCTGACCAACAGGATCATATTTAGTTATAGGTGGTAAGTGTGAATATTGCATATTTAGTGAACTAGACTATTTTAAGAGTTTTGGATTGCGCTTAAGGTAAATAAAATTAGAAAGTTAAGATTATTATTATTACTATTACTATTGGGTGTAAATCTCCATATGGTGATCCAATGGATTCAATGTTATCAACTATCTTGGGTATGACTTAGGTATTGCTCATGCTTAAAGCACATTTATAAGTATTGCTGTAAGCCTTTGAGGTTTCAAATAGTTTTAAATGGCCTTGTGGGTGCATGTTGTGTTCCATTTAAGAAGGATGTCACAATATAATATGATTCTAATACTTGATATCATTGAATCATCTTATAGTAGGACATCACGTAGAGCCATATCGGGACTTTGCATAGTTGTTGTATTGTGAAGATATTATGTCTGTTGATGTCATGTGCTCTGTTATGACTGGATTTATTTTATATTGATTATGTTGTTATGCATATTTTTGTGTATGGAGTTGATCATGGGAATATTAATAAATGTTGGTATGAATTTGGATGACAATGAAACCCTGAGAGTAGGAACCTATGTGTATAAACCTTGAGAGATTAAAGTGAAGAGAACTACATGGGACTTCGATCCCATTTGGAAAAAGGTATGCAGGTAGTTCTTGGGCAAAGGATGCCCCTGGACCCAAGTCTGTAGGAGAGAGTTTAAGGAATAAATCCAAGGTTGGGGTATTCCTAAACTTGATTCTGTTTGGAAGTGGGTATGTAGGCAATTCTTGGGCGAAGGATGCCCCTAGACCCAAGTTTGTAGAGGAGGGTTAAGGGAATAACTCCAAGGTTGGGGTGTTCCTAAACTTGATCAACCTTCCCTCTTTAGTGCATTTCAGCTTGACACTGAAGCTACATCAAATGGCTATGAACTCACCTTCCCATTAATAGGTCCTAACTATATTGGCCTAAGCCGATAAAAGGCACTCCATTATCATCAAACTTATATACTCTGAGGTTTGTGGAGTTAGGCTTCCACAATCTACTCCAATCTTGGATTAACTTTTAGAGTCACTATCATCCTGGTCTGTCCCTAGTGTGAATGTATAAGAGTGCCTTTGGAGTTGCCTAACTATAATTATTAGAGTTGGGTGTGTTGAACACCATGGCATTATGTCTATATAGGAAGGTATATATCAACCTCAAGACTCTAGAGAGGTATATTCTTCCGAGTATTAAGGGCATAATAAACTTTGCCATGACATGATTTTGAATGAGTTATGGTAACTTGCTAACCTTGCATTTAATGATGATGTTGAATTAAGCTATTATGATCTAATGGTGTGAACAACTCTTATTACGTGTGGATGATCTGCCTACTTTAAATATGTGCCTAGAATGATGTTGAGTCGGGATGGAATTCCTTATGATTGCCTTTGTCAAATGTGGGTAACTAATAGTAAGTATTACAAAATATGGTATGGTGTTTAGCTTTATATCTGTTTCGCAGGTAATTGTATGTTAAGTTTTAAGATTGGTAATATCAATATGTAAATGTTATGTACTCAGAAGTAGAATGTTGTATAATATTACTACTAAGGGTTTGAATTTCTATTTAATAAATACTGTGTTTCCCAGTAACAATTTGAATGTATGGAATGACCACTAAGATTACTTTATGATTTTGTAATGTTTATGTATATGTGACCAGATAAAAGCCACTCAGGTGGGTTCAATGTGTTACTTGTGTTTTGACCAGTAATTTAGATCCCTGGACCTATAGGACCATTTGTATAGGTTTATAGATTCTTGTGTGGTAATGTAACCAGATTAACCAATCTATGGTGTAAACCCTTGGAACAATATGTTTTAGATCAATGTTCTTATACCTTCTAAATGTTAGAATGCTAAATTCAGATTGATATAGGAGCCAACTTCCTGGCATCACAACTAGGGTTGGATAAGGAACTCTACGAGGGCATAGGTAGAGAATAATTATTTCTCTTAATGTAGCTTGTCCAACTCATCCTGAGGTGATCACTAAATTTGTAAAACATATGACCCGCTTACAAATAAGCTTATTGTTGCTCCACCTTAACAAGAGTCAGGGAGCGTGCTCTACCTAAAGAAGTATTTGGCTGTATCATAGGGTTAGCAAGGTTTCACCAATAGCATGCAGGTAATAGATGCCATGAGCTGCCCAATTTCACAGGGTTTAGATAGACTTTCGCCAGTGGCATACAGGCGACAGATGCCAAGACTAGTCCGACTCTCATCAATGGTATGTAGGCAATGGATGCCAATATCTACCCGTCTCAGGGGTTCAATACTGGCATTGGGGTATTAGAAGGAATGTTTGTGCTTTCTGTGTTGTCTTTCTTGAGGTATGGTTTCATGGTTCCAATTGTTAAATCCATCTAGGTGATTGATAGTACATGTACTAGTCTTAGGTGAGGTAAGACTTTAAGACATCTTGATTATGTTTATACAATTATAAAATGAATCTAATGCTAAGTGGGCTATGGAAATCTTATTAATAGCCATATGTGTTGTATGTTGTTACACTTACACCTTTGTCGTTGATGACAAGTAGTATGGGATGCTTGATTGTCATCACTGTTGGTAGTGAATCGAGAAGAGGATGGGACCCATAGTGTAGCATGAGATGCACCAACATTCCTTCTCTGGCTAGATGTATTTAAGGGCTTATGTGTTAGTGAACCAAGTAAAGGGGAAGATGCTTGTTGTAAGGTTGTAGCTATTCTTGTTTGTTAGTTGGTCACTATGTGTACCTATGATGTATGTGTGAACTAATCACATTGTGTATGTGTGTTGTATGCATGAACTAGTCATTCTGTGTGTATGTGATGCATGCATGAGTTATTCACACTATGTATATATGATGCATGCATGAGATATTCATAGTGTATGTATGTGGTATGCATGAGCTAGTTACACTGTGTATATGTGACACATGCTTGAGTTATTCACAATGTGTAAAGGTTACATATGCTTGAGCCAATCACTATGTGTGAACTAGTGATGTTTTATATGAGCTAGTCATTATGTGGATTTGTGTGTGTTTGTACACTGATGTTGGCCTTGAACTATCATTTGATTGGAATGCATTTGCTATCATACTATTTTGTATGGATTGAATTGGAAGCATAAGATTCATTTAAAGGTTATGATTTAAAAGTGAGATTAGAGATCTCATATTAGAGGAGAGGATGATTTCTCTCTATTATTGGTGTACGAACTACAAAGCCTCTGATTCCTAGGAAGAGATACATAGGCAGGGCCATTATGAATGAACCCTCAAGGTTTAGGTCTAGGTCTAGGGATGACCCTGACATTGGGAGCTTGCCATATGTAGTGCAAGTATATGAGTTGTGGCACAGAATTGTTGTTGTGGCTATGGTTAGGGTGTCTATGAATGGAACTTCTAAATCAAATAGTAGATGCTTGGTCAATTAAGTTAGTACAAGCATAATAAATCAGTGTTCATTCCATTAACTTATCAACATAGCTTGAAGATAAGGAATGTTCGCTACCTTTTCTTAATTCTAACATATGAACGCAATTCCTTTCCTTCCTTAAATGCACGAGAGAGAGAGAGAGAGAGAGAGAGAGAGAGAGAGATCTTTGATGCTACTTGTGTCATACCATGACATGCTACAAAATATCACAAGGTGTATATAAACCATAAGAACATACAGATCTTTACTCTGTCATTCTCTCTAATCATGAAAGCATAAAAAACAGTCATTATGTTTAAATGGAAAGGCAAGAAACGCAACACAGATTCATTGCAAGACAAAACTAGACTAGACTGTAGTTGCAATCTTCAACACTATTGGACTGCAAGTTTCAACTCATTGGAATGCAGATTTTTCAGCATAGTCATAGTTTAACTGTGGATTGTTGTTCTCAGAACAGGGTGTGGTTGGACCACGGTTTTTGCAGTGGGCCATCTATTCTATATCTTGTCAACCAACCATCGTTCACTAGCAGACCACAGGTTTCCAAAAGTCTGCCCTACTGGCGAACCACGACTTTTCAGTTACTCTGGGAACACTAAAATTTAAAGTTTGTTTTCATTTTCAGGTTCAATGCATCACACAAGCATCACAAATACTTACCAGAACTCTAAGTTAGAGCAAATGTCTACCCCCAAATTAAAATCCCCTTCTTCCAAAATTTATCTACAACTCAACATATTCATTTAATACATATATCCTATAGCTTTCCATTGAAGCAATTTAATCACAGTTGCATTATCCCCAAATTTGCAACACTATACACTTCGAGAATTACCATTTCTCAAAATACGCAAAGGAGGACGAGATCTCACTATCTCTCCTCTACTTTTAACAATACAATATACATTACAAATCTTTCCAAATTGAAAAAATAAATGACAGCAAAAGACAGGTCTTCAAAAGCTTCATCACAAGGAAAACTTATTTGCCAAAAAGGTGAGATCCAAGGTCCAACAAGAACCTCGTGGCCAACGGGAGGACATATGGTGGCCTCAACCACCAAACCCCTAGCTTGGAGGATTGCTCAAGGACCAGTATTTCAGAAGACAAACACCCAAATCAGCAACATTTAGTCAATAAACATGAACACACAAACAAACATACAAAGGATTGAATTGAAACTATGAACCAAACACATGGTTAGATTTAGGGAAAATGAAGAAAACTATCCCCAAAAGAGCATGAAAGTCATGGAACTCAATACCCAGATGGAACACAATGCACTCCCATCACAAAAAAAAAAAATTCTCAAAGCATTCACATACACATCTACAAAAAAATACATCTTGATAACAACTCTACCACACAATTTTCTTTTTAAACCATCTTGAAAGATCAAGAGAGCTCTTGCACATCCCAAATACTACATTTATAAAACCCTATACAAAATACAAATGAAAAGGAATGCATTTCTTTCAACATTGCAAATGTGCAACAAATTAAAAAGCAATAAAAAGATGGTATGAAAGCCTACCTCTCAACTCCAAGTTTGCTAAGGGTGATGAAAAGCTCTCTTTTCCTCCCAAACCCTTCCCAAAATCTCATGTGTTTTCCAAAATTCCTATTTTTTTTAATAAGCATATAAATGAATCAGCTGACCTTTTTCAAGCCAAGGAAAGAGGTATAAAAGGGAGTGTCATGTCACTCCCCTCCATCCAACGGAATGGAGCCACATGGCAAACCCAAAACCCATGCACTCACCTAACAAATTCAATAAATGAACCATACCCATCCCATGTGAGCCACATGGTTCACCTTCCCAAGGCATGGAGGAGTGGAGTGCATTCCACATCTTAACCCATTTGAACGTTAAAATGGGTTGACTTGAATACTTGGATTCAAGTTCCCATACCTTATTAATTCAATGCTCCTCCCATGAGCTCTAGGGGTACACATAACCCTCTTACACATTGCAAGTTCCCAAAAGTACCCCATCCCAAGGTACTATCCCTTGGGACTTAAACACAACCTAAAAATCCCAAATCCGAGTTTCCTATTTTAAGGCAAATTTAAAACATAATAATTCATCTATACTACAATATAGACCAAAATAATAACATAAAATAAAGGGGGACATTACTAGGAAACACAACATGGCTATACAAGGACGGGTGGAGGGGGGATCAATCTTGGCCACAATTGACCAAGACAATTTGGTGTCACTAGCAAAACACAATCAAGGTCTCATTATTCCACAATGTGGAGTGACACAGTGAGTGATCCCTAACCTGTGGACCCATTGGCCAAATTTGTATTTGTTGCCCACTCAATTTACCTATTAAGTCCATCATGCTAATATATACCCAAAGCACTAACATACAAAATCAAGATACACATTTCGATGAGTATGAAAACAATATCATAATTACTATTAAACTCTACATCTTATTCCATTTCACAATTAATTTTTAACCGGGGGGGGTCAGTCTTGGCCAGAATTGACCAAGACAATTTGGTGTCACTAGCAAAATGCAATCAAGGTCTCATTATTCCACAATGTGGAATGACACAGTGAGTGATCCCTAACTTGTGGACCCGTTGACCAAATTGTATTTTTGGCAGACTCAATTTACCTGTTAAGTCCATCATGGTAATATACAGCCAAAGCACTGACATACAAAATCAAGATACACATTTCAATGAGTATGAAAACAATATCATAATTACTATTAAACTCTACATCTTATTCCATTTCACAATTAATTCTCAACTAACATCCAAACTATCATTTAATTAAATCTTATATCAATATTGGAAACAATATTAAATCTCTCATCCTATTTATCATAGTTAACATATAATCTAACATTTAAAATAACTTCTAAATCAATTTCATCATCAATATCTAAATCAATATTATAATTAATCATCTAATTAAATGTCATTTTATATTAACTAATTAAATTGCATCTCCTATTTAAATTAATCACAACTTCACACCAACATTCGGCCCCTAAGCACACATCATCGTCTAAACTCAAAACCAGGATCTTGACAGTGCATAATGATCAACCCATTGCAACGTAAAGAAAGCAACATACAATATGATGCAACAATCATGGATCTCAAAGAAGCAGAAAATCTATTTAATCATGAGTAGACATCTAACAATTATAAAGTTAATCCATGGGCATTTGTTATAATTTGAAAGTGATACTACATAACAAAAAAATATAATTTACAACAAATCAATAGCCATATTCTTTATACAAAATGAAGTAGACACTTTTTATGCAAAAATGTAAAAAACCTTAGGTATCACAAAATGTGCCTATATATATATGTGTGTGTGTGTGTGTGTAACGTCGGAAAATGTCCCCTTGGGGGCTTTTCCCTCATAAGGTTTAGCTTCCGGGTCCTTAGCATGCATTTAGGACATTTTAGTTCATATTTTGACATCCCGATGGTATGAGACCTAGGTTTCATGGCAAAGTGGACCTAGGAGGACCCCTTGAGCTGTACTCTGCCCAAAATAGAGGGGGAGAACTTGGGCGCTCGTGCCCTAGTCCTGCCCTATTTTGGGGCAGCCCTAATTTCCGGGTGTCGGTTTATGACCATTACTCGGGTCCTTTGCCGACACAGTAAGTTTGAATTACGAAAATCTTGGCGGGAGTGCTTGTAGTTGCATATATAAGCATGTTTAGGCTTTCATTTGTAAACTAGATGGCAATTGTGATGTTCAAGTGTTATCAAGGTGATTCAAGGCTTTCATTGTGTTGCAAGAGCAGACTTGTGTGGTTTGTGTTTGTATTTGCAGATTTGAGCATCAATTTCCTCATGGAATGAAGAGCATCTTCCTCCCATAAGAGCTTCACTATAAGGTGACATTATATTGTGTTTTCATCATTGATTCCTTTGGTTTTTGCCTCTGCCTCACAAGGGCACGCACTCTCTATCTGACAACAGTGTTCGAAGACTTAAGTGTCCTCCGGGGCTTGACTGAGGCAAGCCTCTAAACACCGCAACCCCCAAACCAAGTCTTGTGATTGCAGGTTACAGGTGTTGCACTTGGGAAAAAGTGAAGTTGCAAGGAGTGGCAAGCATCAAGGATTTGGGATCTGAAGAGAAGAGGACACCGAAGCATTTCTAGGACTTAGGCACTCGCTCTAGTGTCCTCCGCAGCTAAGTTCCTGGAAATAGAAGTTACAGGGCTAATCAGTGTCGGAAGGAGGTCCAGATCCCGCAAAGAAACTGGTACCTTGGACTTGGGCGCCCGCTCCAATGTCCCCAACTGTTACGCCTCGGAACCTCGAAAACAAGTATTTTGTGATTTGCCATTTCACTTCTGTCTGCAAGAGCATTTTCCGTTATTCGTCAGTTTATTGCCGTAATTGCATAATTAGGGTTTTAATGGTCAATTGAGCATAAGAGAAGAAAGATTGATAATTAAATTCTCTAATCCAAGTTTCCCTACATCTCACAGCGATCTAGGGTATGATAGTGCTCGCCACTCGAGTCTAGATCTTTGAATGCAAAGTGGAGAGGAGGATTTAAACATCAAAACACTAAAACATTAACAAATCCAATTTACCACTAAACAATATATATATATATATATATATATATATATATATAATTTTACACCTCTCATCAACCTACCCTATCCATCCTAGTTGCTTATGCTCAAGCAATGCTAGCAAACTTATTGGATGCTTTGTGCTTTAGCTATTAGAAAAAAGAAATTATGACAAAATCAACTACTAGATATTGAATCATAAGCAAAATAAATAAATAAATTAACATACTGAAATAAACTCATACCACAACAAAGGTGAGACAAGATTTTTGAAGTGGGAAAACCATTTGATAGAAGAAAACATCAAGTGCATCAATGAAGATGGCAATGTAAAAGATAATGCTTGCAATCTCTCCACTACATAAACCATGAGAGTTTTCAAGAATACAAGATAACTAAATACCAACCTAAAGGGGGGTGGGGGGATAGAGGTAAAAATATGAGTTGTACATGTAATTCCAAGCCCCTATATTTTCCACCTTACTCTAGTGTGTGTCTATGTGTCATATTCTTCAAGACAAGCAAGAAAAGGAGCTAGACTCCAATATTCCAATATTCCTTACAAGAAATATTGTAATGACCCTAACTAATTTTTTTGAGATTTTTGCAATATGGAAAGATGCAAATGCAAGTCCTTGCACTTTTTGATCACCCAGTTCCCAAGGTGGACAAGATGAGAGCATACAGTGTTCGGATTACATACTCTAACTATTGAATGCACTGTTGAAAGTAAAGGGGGCAAGCTGACCAAAAACATACAGTTAGCAAAGCTGACTCACATCAACACCTCTTCGGTAGACAAGTATGCTTGAATGAAAACCATTGGCAAATTCTTTCAAGTCTGATCAAGCCAAATTGGCTGATTGCTAGCAAACTTGATCCATACCAAAACGGGCTTTGAAGATGCAACTAACTAGCGGTAAACCATCTAATTTTACAATATGCTAATCATGAAATGCAACTTTCTAACGGTACTACCTCCCAGAGTTACAATAGAAATGCAAAATGCACTACTGGAGATTGTATTGGAAAATAACTAATCTGCAATACACTGGAATATTATTCAAATTAGCTAACACACAAATTAGTCCAAAACATCAAGGAACACAAGAAGATGATGCTCACATTGGCTAAGCAATTGGAACCCCAAATTTTGAATGTTATAGGAGGCTGAAACTGAACCCTGAAGGCTGGAAATCAGACTGAACTAGAGATACAAATTGCCCAAACACTGAAAATCACTAAAAAACTCTACAAATACTGATTGATCAGTACTGTACGACCAGCAAGGAACATTAGTACAGCCCCTAAAGGACAAGTACAGACTGCTGGAAGTCACCACCCATTGTTGGAGACAAAAACCAGACTGGTATGGCCCCTTTTTGACAATAGTATGACCCTTCTAAAAAGGCCCAAACAGGTATCGCTTAGCCCAGGAAGGTACAACAATACCTACAGGTAGTATGGCTAGCATATTGAGAGATTTTAGAGCCTTGAAAATGGAGCAACTCCTTCTGGGACTCACACGCCCTCATACCATGAAGTACGGCCAGTAGAAGGTATGAAATCAACATGCAATAATGATACGGCCTGTCAAAGATCTTAAAATCACCAAACATAAATAGTACGGCTCCTTTGGGTAGATGGTACGGCCATGCTAGGAAGGTACGGCCCCTTCAATCACCACCAAAAAACATACAAATAGCAACCTAAAATAATATCAGCAAATACCATGAATTAAATTCCTCCAATACTTGGAAAAAATCAAAAATATCCATTAGAACTGATTGGAAAAGGAACTCCAACTATTCAGCACACAAGTGACCTCTAGGTGAAGTCACACAACCAACTAGGAGGGTTTTCATCCCCGAAACTGGATTCACCAAAAGATTTTCATCCTCAAGAAATGGAAGAATCCAACATTCATTCACAGAGCAAATAGAAAATGAATTAGCCAAGAAGAGGTTCTTCTATGCACAAATATCCCTTATATAGCCTTCTGAGAGAAAATAAGGTATTTTTAATTACTTGTCCTTTTTCCCTCAACTTAAGTGTCTAAAAGTGTCATTACCTTTTTGTACCCCATTCGTAACGACACTTTATGAACTCATCTTTTAAAAACAACCTTTTTAATACTAAACAAAGGTTGTTCTTTTAAAATATAACTTAAAGTTACTTTTGAACAAATTAAGTTTAACTATTAAAATATTTCCTTGATTCCGCCCCTTTAGCCTATGGAAAATTAAAGAAATAGGCTAAGGGTCTTCAAAAGGCTTATGCTTGAGAAGGGGACATGACAAATATTGGGACAACTAAGGAGTTACACTTCAAGAAATCTTAGCTAAAACACAAAAAAAGTGTAAGATAATGTAAAAATACACAATAATAATAATCGTAGCCACCACACTAAGGACAAAACCTCCTTAAATGTAGGAAAAACCCATACAAAAAAGGACAAAAAAAGTGAATAGGAAATTTCCTAAGTTGTCGGTTCATTGGAAAATATGCTCAAATCTAGGTCCAATTCCAACCCAGTTCGGATTTGGGTCCAATATTTATGTGGGGTTGTCGAAGGTCTTGATTATCAAGCCTCCTAGATTTGGCCTAGACAAATCATGCAAACCCACCCCAAAAAACTATCATTTTTCTTTCCTTTTTTCCTTTTTTTTCTCATTTTTTAACTTAAAGTTTGACCAAAAGACAAAAAAATGAGCCCTAACCCTAAAAGTGCCATCTAAACCATTTAAAACATTAAAACAAACTCTTTTTACCTCATTTTGAATGCAAAAGACAAAATCAACTCATTCTTGCTAAACTTTCAATCTTGCTTGTCATTACACAAATAAACTGAAGATTGATAATTGAAGATTCCAAAGCGGTTGGATTGCTATTCTAACATGTGTGCAAGAGCCCATTCGCTACCAAGGAGATCATAAAAGAAGATTTTTGCAAGAAGTATGTTTTTTCCCCCCTTCATTTTTCTTTTACAAACAAACTCTCTTGTTTTGTTTTATTGTTTTGTTTTTATTCTTCTATGTTTAAAATATTAAATAATATATATATTTTGTTTCATTTGTTTCGAATATGTTGTTTTCTGAAGTTGTTGCCATAAGGATTACAATGGTGGCTAGTTCTAGGTCCCGTTGTGACCAAATCACACATCGCCCCATTGCAAATGGGGACCCCCTTTTTTTTTTGAGTTCCGATGCTTTGCATGAAGTTCTGACGATGCCTTAGGTTCGTTTCCTCTGCTAATCCAACAACAAGTCTCTCCTAGGAGGTTTTTGCTTTATAACTGGAGGTCTCATTGGGAACATGAACTTGTGGTAATGAAGAATCTTGAGACCCATCCTGATGTATGTTTGAGATCCTGAAAAGACTAAGCCTGAAACCCTGAAATCTTGAAAATCCTGAAAAATTGACTAAGTCTGAAATCTGGCAAATCCTCCAAATTCTAGATTTTGCATGTTAAATCCGGTGGATTCGAGACCTATCTCAAACATCCTGAAAGGTATATTGAAAAATATTTAAAGTATAAGAAATTCAATATACCTTTACCCTCAAGGATCCTGAAAAAACGAAATTTTCTGAGAGGGCACAAATTCCCCATCCAGTGCGACAAAAGCCAGAGGAAATCGAATCCTTGAACCAATGCGCCGATTTGTAGAAGACCTCGCAAGTTTGAAGTAATGCGCCATCCTAGAGGATTTCGAAACCTCCAACCGAAGCGCCAAACATAAGGAAGAACATAAGGTTTTTTGAAGATTTCGAAACTTCCATCCAATGCGACTCACAAGGAAGATTCTTAATGTCTCAACTAATGCGCCAACTCTATGAGGATGAAAAGGAGTTGAATCAAAGCAAATTCAAGGGGATTTTGAAATGCTAAAGTCAAGTGGATTCCAACATGGGCAACTAATGCAAAATTCTAGAAGAAATCAAATTGTTAGTCTAAAGTGTCGTTTGAAGGTAATTGGACGAGAGATTTGAAGGTGCTAATCCTAGAAGATTGTAAATACCTCATCCAACGCGCCACTAGTGATAAGGTGGTCTAGATCAAAGTTTAAAGGCTTATCAAGTTGGAATTTCCAGAGGATCCTTCACTCTTGAACCACTGCGCCAATGTTAGGGGATTTCAAGGTATCATCTAATGCGCAATCTTAAGAGATTTTGGCACCTTCAACCATTGCAACCTATCCAAGAGGAACTCAAAGTGTTTATCCACCGCACTTAAAGCAAAATTCAAGAGGATTCCCAACACTTGAACCACCGCGCCAACATCAAGAAGATCTTCAACCCCTTAACCAAGGCAAAAATGCTAAAGTTCCAGAGGCTTTCAAACTCCCTAACCGTCGTGCCAATGTTGATAAGGGAAAGCAAAGTTTTGAAGTGATTGCTAGGGGATTTCAAAACCCTCAACCAAAGCGCCTAGTAGAAGAAGATCTCAAAATCAGCAACCAATGCGAAGGTGAAGGTTAGAAGAAGATTTCAGGTCCCTTAAGCAATGTGCCACTTCCATAATGAGGCTAAATTTCAGTATCAAGGTAAATTTCAAGAGAAGATCCAATGACCTTGATCTAATATGCTCAACACCTTTCCAGAGGATTTGAAATCTTGAAGCAATGCGTCAAGATGGAGAGGCAGGTTCTAAGTGTTAGAATGCAAATTTTAGGATGTTTCAAGAGGATTTCATAACTCTCAACCAATGCGCTCAAGGAAGAAAGAAGTTCATTTTAGAATTTAAAAACAAGAAGTAATCAAAACTCTTATCTAATGAGCCAAAGAGGGAAGATAAGATGAAGATTTCAAACTCCTTAACTAATGCGCTCTCCTCAAAGATTAGAAATAGTGATTTAGAGTGAAATTTTAAGCAAAGATCTAATTTGGCATCTAATGCGATTGGCTGGGAAATGCATGAAGTGATTCTTATATGTTATAAATCAAGTATTATCAAGGAATTGATGTTGCTTCTTTGTTTGTATGCAGGAGCTAGGAAATCATCCTAGGAGCTAAAGAGTTATCTCCAAGCGAGGGATGAAGCTAAGGAAAGGAGCTAAAGGCTGGAATCATTTTCATGTAGGAAGGAAAGTCAGGAAGCAGTCCACAAGAAGAAAGCATCATAAGCTGCTCAAAGTGATCACTTCAAGCATCATGTAGCTGCTTCAAAGGAACCTTTCATCATCCTTGTGTTGGAATTCTTCATCAAGTGGCATCAAGTTAAGATTGTCTAGAAGACATCCATCCGAAGGACATCATCTTCATCAAGACTTTCTAAGACATCCAATCTACTTCAAGTTCCTTCGAGCTTCAAGATCATCTTCAAGGAATCATTTCATCAACTACATCATGATCATCAAGAGCAAGTGTTTGAATCACTTTCACCTTGCAGAGGGAACACCACTCCAAAGGATCATACCTCAAGTCTCTACATCAATGATATCATGTTAGATCACATCAAGTTCAAGTGGCATCATGTTCAAAGACAAGGCATTCACTCATCCAAATTTCAAGTAAAGCTCTCCCAATCTTCAAAGATTCATCAAGTTTCAAGTTCATCCAATGCCTTCAAGTCTCCTTGAGAGGTCATCTACTACACTCCGAAGGGTCACTTCGAAGTTCATCGTGCAAGATCACTTCATCAACTTCTACATCAAGCGAAGGCATTCATCCATCTAAACTTCAAGACTTTACAATTTCAAGTCCAAGAGAGATCTCTACATCATACATGAAGGCAGCATCGTCATCATCTCCTACTACGCTACTTCACTCTCCAAAAAAGAGCATCATCAAAGAAGATTCACATCAACCTGCCTACAAGAAGAAGAAAGAATCATGAAGTTAGTCAAGTGAAGCAACAAGTATCATACATCCAGTTGCAAGGAAATGTACAAGGCGAAGATCAACAAGTTGTTCAAGCAATTACATTGAATACATCACTACAAGTTGATACAATTTGAGTTTGCTAATGTGGTGAGTACACATCATTTTAAATGCATTAAATGTATCATTTAATAAAAAAAGCCAAAGGGATTCCTATGTGGAAGATATTTTAAATGATTTCGCCTTACCTTATCACATTGGAAAACGTGCCTTCATTGCCTCTCTCTTTTTTGCTAAAAATAGCAAGTTGTTGTAACTACCTCTGAGGTGGCATGATCTAGACCTTTGGCTATTGAAATGATCTAAGCCTTTCATTGTAATTTGGAGCACTATATAAAGGCCTTGTTGCCTCATTTGTAAGAAGATAGAGTAGTAGAGTAGGCAATAATTTGTAAGAGTAGAATAAAAGAGACTCTCGAAATTTTCTGAGAGGACTTGAAATTGTTGTAAATATTTCTCAAGGTTAATGCAAAAAAACATTGGAGCTTTGTTTGGTGTTTAAGTGTTGTCTTGTGGAGTAACATGATTTCTGGTATCTTGAATTGAATGGAAAGATGTTTCAAGTAGATTAGATGTAGATTAGAGCTCATTGTTGTAATGTATGTATGTATTGAATATTTGATCAACTCCTAGCTCATGCTTTTAACATTCATCGCTAGTGAAGTGTTGTGTAAAGCTAGTCTGAGCTTAATTTGTTTAAGTTCAATTGTGGATGCTTGTTTGAGCTGCATCGTTCAAAGGGTGCTTGTATGAGCCTTCATGATTTGAAAACCATTCGCGTAACCTTAGGAGATTGCACCAACTTCATGTAATTGTAGGCATCTTTGACGAAGTGAAGTTAGGTTAAATCAGGAGTTTGTCTGTTCAATACATTATCATTCCTTCATTGACCTTGGATTAGTTTTCTGAACCCTTACCTTTTGTTTTTTCTTTATCATTGAAATCCTGTACATATGTCATCCACACTGGAGGAGGAATAAGCTGAATGAAAGAAGAAGAGTCTGCGTAAGTCCCTTTGTGATTATCAGCAAGATCACATGTAATCATTGAGTTAACCCATCATAAATCATAGAAAGGAACCTTGGAGTTACTTCACTGGATCACATAGTTCAGCCTTTGAAGAGCTTTATTCAAGAGAGAGTGGGATACTCTAGTGTTTTACTCTATTGTTGACTTGTCCAAAAACAAACATCAACAGGTCCCCCCCTTTATTTTCTTTTACAAATAAACTCTCTTGTTTTATTTTATTGTTTCGTTTTCATTCTTCTATATTTAAAATACTAAATGAATTAGAGACTATATATATTCATTTGTTTGGAATGTATTGTCTTCCAAATGTGTTGCCATAAGGATTACAATGGCAGCTAGTTCTAGCTCCGTGAGCTGATCTCGCTTCAAAAAAAACCTCGATTTACCACTATGGAAATATATTGACATGATACAACAAGGTCCAAGTGGTGGGGGATGTTTGGGTTTGCAATGGGTGTGATGTGATGTATACAAGCTCATACAATTGGGTGAAAGCCCATTCATGTGGTATTCCTGGAATAGGCATCAAAGCTTGCCTAGTTAAGAATGGTGTATATGTGCAAAATCTCAAGTGATAGAATATATTAAAAAGCAAGTCGAAGTAGATGAAGCAATAGCCCATAGAACAAGTCAACATTTGTCAAAGAAAGGATCTCGAGCAATGAAGTCCACTCCTTCCCCATCTATTCCTAAAATTGTGTTGGAGAACCACCCATTTTTGGCCATGTCTCAAGAAAAGCCCATTCCATATAAAAGAAACAAGACCATTGGAAATAGCATTTCAACATGAATCCTAAGAGATTGTCGATCAACACATTGTAAGATGCATTTATGCAAATGGTTTGTCTTTCAATGTTGAATTCTCGTCATATTGACAAAAAAAAGGTAAGAAAAACTAATAAGGCTCCAAAAGGGTACAAGGGCCCACCTTATGAGAAGATGCATAGCACCTTATTGGCAAAAGAGGTGAAACTTGTAAAAGATTCATTAAAGCCCATAAAGGATTTGTCGAAAGACACAAAGGCATCCATTGCTTCGATGGATGGAAGGATGTCAAATATTGGCTCTTGATCAATGTGATTGCAGTGTCCTCTGAAAGGGCTATGTTTTTTAAAATTGTGGATTGTGAAGGGTAGGTAAAGGATTTGCAATTTATTGTTGACATCCTCATAGAGGCCATTGAGCAAATGGGACCTAATAATATTGTCCAAGTCAAAACAGACAACACAAAAAATTGTAGAGTGGCTGAAACATTGGTTGAGGCACATTGGTTACATGTCTTTTAAACACCTTGTGCTATTCACTCACTCAACCTTATGCTACAAAAGATTGGCAACAAATTTGATTGTATCAAACAGAAGTACATCAAGACTGAAAAGATCCAAATGTTTGTCACCAACGACCAAATTTTGCGGAGCATATTCAAAACATTCTCGAATTTTGAGTTGCTAAAAGTAAGTGAAATAATATAAAATAAAATTAGTAATTTATTTTTAAAAAATTATGTTTTGAATAGGTTGCTAAGACCCAATTAGCCTCCATCACAATTGTCTTAAGATGACTTGTGAAGGTTCGGGAGGCACTTTTTAGTATAGTGATCAGCCAACTTTGGTATGCATGGAGGCAATCATACAATGAGAGGGTAGCAAATATTAAGCAAATGATCCTAGATGACATTTAGTGGGATCATGTGAAACATCTTCTTAGTTTCCCCAATCCTATTTTGAGTATGATTTGTTATACTAACATGGATAAGACATGTTTGGGAAAGGCATATGATGGCATTGTCTCAATAGTTGAGAAAATGAAGACCATCATAAATGAGAAAGAGCAAGATCCTAAAAAATACTTTCTTCAAATAAGTGCAAACAATTCCTATTGAATAATGGAACAAAATGACCACCCCACTACATCTTCTTGCCTTTGCATTTGACTCCAAAATATTATAATGTTGAGATCCTTGCTTTGCTCACAAGGATTGTACCATACAAAAATTTGGAAGTCAACAAAGGGTACAAACAAGTGTTTGTTAGACTCTTCACTAATCTTGATTTGGAGGGATGTAGTCACAAATGAGTTTGTTACTTTTGTACACTCCAATGATCAAAGTATTTCCACTCTTCATGACAAGTTTAAAGAGGATGCTCATGATTAGTGGTACCTCCATGGCTAAGCATTTCGACACCTATAACCTCTTGCAATCAAAATTTTATCACAAGTTTTTTATTTTTATTTTTTATGTAAAAGACAAACATTTTCAAGTTTGAAGTTTCATCTATAATTTTATCGATGTTACTCTCTAACTTTGCCTTGATAGGTTGCCAATTCATCTTCATCTAAGTAAAATTGGAGCACACACTCCATCAACTTAGTAAAGCACAACCAATTGAAAACAAAATGCGCAGAGGACTTAGTCTACGTGCATTCCAACTTGCACCTTCTTTCACACAAACAAAATGACTAAAAGGAAGGGGAGACAAAGTTGTGGTATATAGAGCCAACGCATACTGACTTCAATGCTTTCACTCAACATTTTTCATTTATGGAGTTAGATAGCCAGCAGCATACTTTTAGTGTGAGGGCTAGTGGCACTCATGGTTCTTCTAATCTACCTACACATCATCTAATGTTAATGATGATGATGGTCTTTTTGAAGACCAATATGATGCTGATTACTGATTTTATTTTTTTATATTAAACAAGGAATATCTATCATGACTTTCATGTTTTGACAAATTGACATTGAAGTAGTATTTTTAATTTTTATGGTGATTTTGTTTATTAATATATTATATGATGCTATGTGGCATTTTGAACGAACAACTTGTTTTTAATCTCAAATATATATACATGATTTCTATGTGTTTTTTGTACAATAGAACCCAATCCCCCCCTCCCTGCCCCCGCAAAAAAAAAAAAAAAAGAATTTGTTGTATCTGCATAGGGAACCCCCATACCAAAACTGGCAACTTAGGATTTTCCATTAAAAAATAAAAATCCTATCTTATGGCTCTAGGGCGTAGTAACTAGGACCCTAATTACCAAGGAAAGATTAATTCTAATATTAGCCTCTAATTGAAATAGTTTCTCTAAAACTTGCTGTGCATCCTAAAAATTCAACCACCTAGATACAACAATTATATTGCTCACTACTAGCACACCTCTCTCTCTCTCTCTCTCTCTCTCTCTCTCTCTCTCTCTCTCTCTCTATATATATATATATATAATGATTGGCAAATAAATGCTTTTCATATGGCCTTATAAGAATCAAAACTAGATTCAGTTTTGATTCTATGTATTCACTGATGCACCTCTAATCATCCATACTAACCTCAAAAAAACTTAAAATTAGGTAACAAACAGCATATTTACTATCTTTGTTTTGAATATGAAAATTTACTGAACAGAATTCTATACACACAATTTGTTTTGTCATTCCACTATAAGTAGTCTCCGATGGAGTGTAAACAGACAAGAAACTTCTTTATACATTCTTTTCTAGTCTACTAAGCATGATAACCTCCACCTGCAATCATTTTTTTAATCACCTGCTTGCTCTTGCTGCCATTGTTTGTTTGAAGCTTGACATCACCTAGTTGCTTTTGTTTTTGTATTCATTCACAGCAACAAAACAAACTGTTCAAATTTCAAAACAAAATACTGAAATTAAGATGAGCACTACCATTTCAGACTTTTGACTGAGAGTGAAACACCGTCCATTCAATGGCAGAAACAAATAATGGGCTTGGTGTCGGTAGAAAACATAGGGTAGGAATGGAGTATCATGGTAAGAGTTACGTACATATGCAGGCCCCTCAGATACTTTGAGGGTTTATGAAAAGGAGATTAACAACCCAAGGAGACACCTGCTTGATTCATCCAACGCAAGCAAAAAGAAACATGGGTTCACACTATTGGTTGTGTCAAATACACAAAACTTATTTTAAAGGAAGATAGGATGAAGCTGGGCATTCTGCTAGAAATAGCTTAGTATATGGCATGTTTGGATTGTGTTGACCAGCTGGACATGGATATGTGGCTGTTGGAACTGTATAACCAGCATTTCATATAGTTGTGTGTATTAAATAAACATTTGTTACTTGCTTATTTTACACTGAGTTGACCTTATACAGATATAAAAAACTTTATTCGAGTATACGGGTATGGAGTAAGCATAGAGTGTTGAAATTGTTGGTAACAGGGTAGGTACGCCAACTGTTTGCTGAAATGCCTGGAAGTTTTGGGCATATAAAATGAGGGGAAAGACTTAGTTTGATTTATGAAGTAGATATATGAATATATATAAAAATGTATATATATAATACTTATATATATACAAGCATATATATATACACCATAGATTCATTTAACCCATTCCTTAACATGCGGGTCAAGGTTGCATGTAAAGTGTTTGGTTTAATGTCTGTTCGGGCTAAGCGTGTATAAAGGAGGTCTTGTGTTGGTTTTAATCTTGAACCAGTTATACAAAGAGATAAATATTTGTTTTATTTTCAAGGCTCATACTCATAGCGAAGTCTAGTTATTTAGAATCATTTAAACAATATATATGTATGGCTGTGCATGATGGATTTTATGCACTTAAATCAGTAAAATGAGGTCTACTGCATGTAGAAGTCTAAATATATTAAATCAGTCATATATGGCAAAATATGTGAAGATTTATTGGGATGTATAGTGCAGAAATATCTAGAAAAATGTATACAAACAGCAGTATACTCAAATATATTATCAGTTTATAGGAAACTAGTCGTGAACAGCATTATACTCAGTTATGTACACAGTATATATGTGAAAATTGGTTATATTTAGCATCGCATTGACTGTATGTCTTGACTACTTCTAAAGCTATGTGTGAGCAGCATTTAATATGACTGTAGCACTTTGTCTACTTTGGAAACTCTTCAAAACAGCATTATAATATAAATGACTCTTATATATTTTACTTTTGGAAGAATAAGACTGTGACAGCCTTATACCCAACCGTCCCTATGATAGGTGAGCAGAAACCTCATGGGCAGCCCTATATAAGACTGTACATTGACTAAATAGGCATATTTTATGAACTCACATGTCTGGAACAGCAAGTAAACAATTTTTAAACAATGTAATGTTATTATTCCCACTCAGAGGCAAGGTCTGCTGGGAGTATGAGAAATGTTATAGTTTTCTAAAAACTTGTATTTTGAATTGTACCTTGTGCTTTTAAATTTATCTTATGATCATGTCATTGAGTCAAGCAAGAGATAGTAATGTTGAGAACAGATGACCCATATTTCTGTAGAATCAGAATGCGGATATAGTTAAACACTTTGGCCAAAGTGATACTACAGTTATATGCATTGTCAGTTCACTGTACTCTCAGGATTGCATGCTAGTCAGAAGTCATCAGTAGCTTAAGGGTATCTAGGGTCTGCATGACTGATTGCATGTGATAGTGATTGTACTTACATACACTTGGTACTCAGATTTGGTTATGGTACTACTGTAGATGTCATTGTCTGCCACCCCCATTGAAGGCTCAGGCCACTTCTAGTAGGAAGATGAGTGTGTAATGTCCCTTTTAAATTTTTAAATTTTTCTTTAAATATAATAAAATCCGACTCACAACTATAGTAGCAAAATTAATTTTAAATATGATATCAACTTCAAAAATTGTAGTTTTAACAATTTATTTTAATTCAAATATAATATCTAGAATATATTTCGAAAGATGGAACTTATCCTTTGCATCTGTTGTTAATTATCCCAAATCTACAGTGATCTATCTTCACTAAAATGCCTTTGAAATGTCTCCAAATCTGCCTAAATCAAGGATTTTCATCCTCTAATTCAATAATGGAATTCAGAGAGATTCCATCCTCTAATTCCAAACCTTAAGGGGTTTCGTCCTTAAGTTAGATTGAACCGCAATTCCATGCTCCAAAGGAGTAATAATCACAAATAGAACTATTCATTTATGATTGCCTCCTCCTCCTTGCTTGGCCTCTCTTAAATAGATTTTTCCCCAAAGGACATAACTCTTCGGATTTCCTTCATGACCCTTATTTGAGAGGAATTGTTATTTAAAAATGAACTTTAATATTTTAATTTTATATTTTATAGTTATATTATATTTTATATTTTACATTTTGATATTTTAATTCATTATTATGATTATTTTAATGCCATTTTGAAAAGGGGAAATTACAGTCTACTCTTCCCAAGATTGCTTGTCCTCAAGCAATCACAGACTGAGATGCTCCAGAATTTCTTCTTCACTTGACTGAGTCTCTCTTAAAGATACTGCGATCCCAAACCAATCTTGGAAATTTGTAATTCCCAATCCTCGATCTTCATTATGATACAGTTAGCTTCTACGATGCTACTATGATATAATTAGGAATTGAAAATTCCACACCAAATGATGCTTCTCTGATTGTGTCGGTTATGTCCGACTCTGTACTACAGTGATGTCCCTGAAGAGTTGTTACTATACTTGCCTCAACCAGACTACCAATATAGTCCTTTAATGTCATAAAGTCGATACCATCCTCTGAAGTATGAGGACAATTTATTGTCCAGTTTTCTTCTGGCCTGTGTACTTGTATTACCCAATAACTCCCAACAACAAAACCAAGAGTTGGAAACTGGTGAGGTCCATAATTTAAGATAAGTTTTCTTTCATCCTCAGAAAGAAGAAACAAAAAGACATCTTGCAATAGCATAGTTTGAAACCAAGGAAGCATCAATCCAAAGATCAATTTCCTTTTTGGCATCAAGTGCATCTTCAAAGACGATTTGGTTGGCCCAAGCTTTGCATAGTTTCATGGATATCTCTTTGAATCAAAGTAGGAAAGTGAGCTTTCCATATATTAAGATAGGATTAGAGGCATGACTGTAAGAACCCTGTCTAGTCTTACCTGAAAATTTTCACTCGCTGCCCTGAATTTTCTAATTTATTTTTCTTCAAATGCAATTAGGGTTTTGGCATGTAGTTTTCAACAATATGTTTGAAATGTAATGAAGATGGAAAGGTTATAATTTAACATTCAAACAACATGTAAAACAAGTGAAATTAGTCAAGATAGATCATTCACATCACAAATAAACATACCCGGATGAATGCTTATCTTCTTTATTGAAATTGAGAAGGTTGATTACAAAAGATATTCTCTACTTTCACATCAATCAAGTCTGATTATAAATTCAGACATACAAAAGCATGCAAATCTACCCAAATGATGAACCAAACCCTAGCCACCTTGTGTGTGCTGTTGTCTTATGAAAGAACAATGATAAACCCAATGAAGTATGACTGATATAACACCTGTAGCTGCTAGAATGAAGTCTAAAATGTCTGATAAAACACCTGTAGTTGCTGATATGAACCCAGATTTATAAAATGATGCCAAAATGTGCAAGCGCCTATGTGTACGAATGGAGCAATTTAGCCCAGCATGCAATCTAAATCCTTATAACCTCAAATCATGTCAAAATATCATGCAATCTGTCTCTGATATGAAGTTCCAGCCTGCTGTTCTAAAAATCAGTATTTATGTAAGTGACAAAATCGCCTAAAAATGCCTCCTTATGCCAAGCGATCCACCTAAAACCCTTCTCCAATGATTTATTGATGAAAATGTGTCATATATGTCCTCAAATCTAAATACCAAAGTCTTCAATATGCACAAAGCTTCAAACTCTAGTTGTTGTCATGAATTTCCATCCAAACCCTAGCTGAAATGAAGCCATTATTCCTTCAAATACCTACAAATAAGCTCAATGATGAATTCCATGTGAATGCATCTCACATAGTGATTGGGTTTTCGTCCAATTCACTCTTATCCAAGGGCTTTCGTCCTTGAACACCGCTGGAAACAAGTTTCAACCAAGAGAAATACTCCAAAATGCAAAAGCCAAATCATCAAGTATATGAAAATTGATATCAATTTATGTCCTTTTATAATCCTCAAGTTGGGCGACCTAATAGGACATATTTTTATGAATTTTCAAGTCCACCGCCATAGATAAATATTTTTATTTGATTTTTATTTAATATTTTTCTCCAATTCCTCCTTGTGCGGCGAATAGGAGAGAGAAGATAATATTTTATTATTTTCTTTTTTTTAATTATTTTCCTCTCCAATTTGGGCGGCAATTTCCTAGAGGGAAATATAACAATAAAATATAATAAAATATTATATTTTATGTTTGCTCATCAACTTTCCCATTTTCCATCTTTAAGTTATTTTTATTTCTCCAACATGGCCGCTCAGTCCCTTGGCTTATTATTTTATTATTTTTGACTAAATAAAATAATATAAAAATACCACTTAGCCAAAAATAATATTAGTTGAGCTAACATTCCTTTTTCCAAACCTTGACAACATTCATTTTTTCCACCTAGCTCAACCAAGCTATTAAAGCTCAAAACGGGAACATTACAATGACACACATCTATGACCTTAAATGCAATGTTCTTTTTCTGAAATGATTGTATATCTTTTTGGTCCACCTTTGAGGTTCTTACATTCTATAACTGATCCAGTCAACGAGTTTCCAAAAATATCACAGAATTCTTCTCATTTCATTGGGCAACTCAAGATCCATGGGATGATCATAAAAATCATTGCTCTTTCTAGTAATCTCATTTGTTGTTTTCTCAAATTCTAAATATTGCTCTTCAAAATGATCACCATGAGTTTCAGAAGCAAAACCATCCATTCCACCAACTAAAGTATGGACATCCTCACCTCAATCAATTTTAGAATTTATATTGAACTCAAACAGAGATTTGTCTATCGGGTTGTCAACATCTATATGAATATTGAATTGTATGGGAAAATTTGATTCACTTTCTGTCACGTCTCAAACTTTCTAAACTCTCTGAACCCAGTTATATTTTGAATTATTAGATGTTTTAAATGTGATTATGTTATAAATAGGTAATTGTCGATGCATAAAAAAATGAAATGTTATCATTCATTTGTAAGTATACAATTAGAAAGTTATTAAATGATGAATACAGATGCTTATGTGATGCTTTGGCTATGGATTTTTGGTTACTAACCTATTAATCGGGAACCGAGTGTGAATGAGCGCAGGGATGTGTCGAAAGCAAGGGCATGGTTAAGGTAGAGGCGATCTAGCCTCCCGGCAAGAATTGGATGGAGGAAATCTTGATGCACGCACACATAATCACGTAGCTCATACTGCATTCTGAATACTTGATTCAGTTTGAGATGTCGTATTTGTTTCCATGAAATAATCTTAGTTGAGCTTTTGATGTGAATGGTTGGCATAATTGACGTATGAAGGTTAACTAGAAATTGTGTTTTTGGTTACTTCATTCCATTGTATTCGTAGCTTTTCTTCATTATGGAAAATAATAGAGATTTAAATAAGAATTCTATGTATTAGTTGGTAACTTTTATTTATTAAATGCATTATATAAATAAATATAATATGTTGCAAAATTAAATTACTTAGATAAATATTATGTAATATTAATAGAAATGTTTAAATAAATCAAAAACTAAATATATACTTAGCAAGTTCCTCCATGCAAAAAGAATCAAGAAAGTTAAACCAAAGATAAGCAAAAAGGATGAAAAGCAAAAACCAAAAAGATAGAAGAAAAAAAAAACAAATAAGTTTTTCAGGAGGGCGTAAAGCTTAAAAAGAAAAGGAGAAGGGTGCCATTAAGGACAGCGAAATAGAGGAGAGGAAGCGATTGAGGGTAGAAAGAAAAAAAAAAAAGACGGTGAGCAAGAAGGAAGGGCAAGAAGACTCAAAGATCAGCAAATCAATCTTCGACCGGGCGTAGGACTACTGGTACTTACCCTATGAATTATATTTTGCCTGTAACGGATTTTCAATCTGTCTGATGTATGTGTAATCTTTGCTTTTATTCTTAGTATTCCACCTGGTCTTAAGTATTGAATCGGCCTTCTATGAATTGGAATCGACCTCATCTAAATAGACTTTCCATGAATTCAATCGACCTATCAAACCATGGTCGGCCTATTTTAAATTTCCTACCGCTTTGTAATCCCAGTGAACTGTCATTATATTCGGCCTCCCAACTATATTCTTCCCTTGTAAAAATTTTGTCAATCAACTTTGTTGGACCTTCCTTATACTATGATTCACGTTATTTCTGCCTGATGGAATCAATTTGGACATGTTCTTACTCTTTTCTTTATACCTTTAGATTTCCGGCCTTATTAGTATTGCCTCAAATTCTTAATAATATGGGCGACCTGAGCAACTGCCTATCGGCCCTGTGTATGTAACAATCCTATATTTTTGGAACGATTTTATTCTCTTAGAATCGACTTTATCGTTGTATCAAATCAGTCTTAATAACTGTTTCAACATTCTTCAAACTTTCGATCAGTGGTTTGTTTGCCTCTTTTTCCAGCGACCTGCAATTATTTCTCATTCGGCCTTCTTGAAAATGATCGACCTTGCGTTTCCTGATGCGGCCTTCTCCTTCAACGTGAGTAGCCATTCCTTCAGACTCGTCCTCTATTTTAAAATCGGCTTAAAGATTAACTGTTTCGGCCTTCTCTAAGGCTATTCCATCAACTTTTCTTAAGAACTTTCGACGCCATCTATCAATCGGCCATCCTCTATCATTTTCTATCTTTTGAACGACATCCTCTATCATTGTCTATCTTTTGAACGACCCTCAATTTCATTAGACGGTCTATTTTATTTCACTTTGACTCTTGACTTCCATATTGTATATATGTGGTGCCACTTTAGTATATAACTAAATCGACTCCTTACGATGCAAATCTGCCTTCTTAATTTTTTTTTTTCTTTTCTGAGTGGCCTGCTATTTTCAACTCAATATGATCAGCTTGATTTTATCTTCTTTAGCAGTTATTAAGTCTTGCATGTAACTCTTATAAGAACCTTTGAGATAATACCACTTGTGTTTGTGTTTTTCCTCTGCATGCTGCGTTCTATTATATAACAGCGGCCTTTCCTTACCAGATGGTGTCAAGATTAAATCGGCCCTCATTTAATAAAGCCGCCCTCTATTTTGTTCAGCCTTATTAACTTGTCAATCTCTTATTATGAACAGCAACTTTGTTCTAGAAGTGTAGGTAGATGGGAGTGATAAATGAATTCTTAGACTTAATTAATAATAGCTATTTTAAATAATGATTTTAGATTTAACTTTAGGAATAATAATACCTCATAGTTTAAATGTTAGTAATTATGATAATAACATGACTACAATGAATGGGTTACCTAATATTGTTCAACAAGGAACGTTTACAACCTTTATATCAAGATAAATGTATGTTTTTGACAAAATCAAACAAGTGATCTCTCTTTAGTTGACAAATTAAAAGAACGGTTGCCGAAAAGAATCATTAGATGTATCTTTACACCTCAAGGTTAGTTTTCCTTTGACTGATGTAACCAGAATGATCTTACAATTAATGCTTGAGCCATTATAATGTCTTCAATAAACGTAGAATTAACTAAACTTGGAAGTAGTAGCATGCATTGTGTTCTAAATAAAATATGTATATGGTAACTGAACAGTACAATTCATTGTGTATCTTAACATTTAGTAGTTATAGGCAAAAACGGAAAAGTAACATGTATGCAAGAAGCCACTTAATTAATACAAATTATGATATCAAAACCCAAATCCACATAAACATCCACGTATAGAAACTCGTGTATTTTTCTCTTACACTTCACTGTATTCGTCGTTGATCCCCTGTATATGCAATTGTTATGAAATTTCATTGAGATCAAGTTTAATACGGAATAATTAAACTTTGCCAAGATTATAGTCAAATGCTTGTATTGTTGTGTTTATTTGCAATAGAGATAGTTTGTTTTGGTATGTGTATGATGAGCTTACCTTCCGGAATAGGATGTCGAATGTGGGCTAACAGAGAAGGTAGTCTTCTTTTTCAAGATCTACCAATTATGTGCTTATACTTTGGCCAAAGCTATGTTTGTACCATTGAAATAGATGGATATTTAATGCCTAGTGATTAATATTGTTTTCTGCCACATCCTGTTTGCAAGAATTATGATCATTCTAAATTAGAATGCATATAAGCATCAGGATGCATCGAGTGTTCTCTCCTGCCAATTGTTCCGAGCTGCTAGGCGTTCCGTGCAGGGTCGAGTATTCTTTGTGATAGGAAGAATTTTGGGGAAGCGTAGTGCTTCGTGGTTGGGTGGAAAAAGCACCTTAACCATGCTCTTGTTCTTCGGCTTGCGGAAGACCAGTGGGTTATAGCGGCTGAAGATGGATATTTGTGTAATTGATCATAACTATGTAATTCAGACATTTGATATATCATTGTATTGAACAATTGTATGGCTTGCTTAGCCAAGAGTTGTAATTGTACATCTCCTTGTGGTGCTATTTTGGAACTGGCACTTGAAAAATTGTATGATTTTACAGCATTCTTGATTACTACTGTTAATAGAAAGTTTTGTCCTTTCTTTTTAAAGGTTGTGAATCATTTTACTTCTGTGTTTTTAGTAAGTGGAAATTTCGTACTTTACACTTTCCCTACTACTATCATCCTTGCATTCCATGAACAGGGTTGTGAGATTACAGTCATCATCAAATCCATCAAATATGCTTCTTGCAATATGAATGCACTCTTTTATCACTTGTTTGGGACCAGCACTAGATTCAATAATTGAAAATTTTGGTGGACTATCGACCTCTGTATTATTGTTGCATTGCACACCAAAGGTGCCAACCTAAAAATGGCAGTTTAGGTTGCCATCTCCAAAGCAAGAAGAATCAACCTTGCCACATTTGTTGCTATCAAGCTCAATAATTTCATTACCTGATCTACCATTAGCACCTTAATCATCTTCACAGCCAACAACCTGTTTTGTTTGACCATTAGAATTGACTTTGGAAGTCATTTCAAAGTAATCTGAATCAGAATTTGATTCCTATTCATTTATTACATCAGTCGAGTGATGTGAATTTTGAATCCGGTTTCTTTTGATGACCCTTGGTTTGGACTTTTGTTCTTCTATACGAATGAAAGTGGGACGTAGAGGTTTATCATCAAATCCAACAAATGTTCGTTGTGTGCTATTGATTTGATTTTTGGGAGCATTCATATTATTTTGCTTCATGTGGAGCATTTGACCCAACATGTCTACCATTGTATCCTTCTTTTCAAACTTATCTGAAAGAACTATCCCCAAAGGAGTTTTTCTCTCTCAATCTACCATCATATTTACTTGTTTTGTCACTTATATGGAATGAGTTTTCTGCATCATAGGGTTAACTTCTCTTTCACAAGTTGGCAAGATCCAATTCTAAAACCATTTGCAATGCCCCATTTAAATTTTTATATTTTTCGACACAATTATAGCAGCACAATTAATTATAAATATGATATCAACTTCAAAATTTGTAATTTTAACTATTTATTTTAATTCAAATAAAATATTTAGAATATATTTCAAGAAAGATGGAACTTATTGTTTGTATCTACTGATAATTATCCCAAATCTGCAGTGACCTATCTTCACGAAAATGCCTTTGAAATGTCACCAAATCTGCCTGAATCAGGGGTTTTCGTCCTCTAATTCAGTAATGGAATTCAGAGGGATTCCATCCTCTAATTCCAGACCTTAAGGGGTTTCGTCCTTAGGTTAGATTGAACCACAGTTCCATGCTCCAAAGGAACAATAATCAGAAATAGAAATATTCATTTATGCTTTCCTCCTCCTTGCTTGGCCTCTCTTAAATATATTTTTCCCCAAAAGACATAACTCTTCGGATTTCCTTCATGACCCTTATTTGAAAGGAATTATTATTTAAAAATGAACTTTAATATTATAATTATATATTTCATATTTTATATTTTAATTTTTATTATTATTATTATTCCATTTTGAAAAGGGGACATTACAGAGCAGAGAATTCCCTGGTCTGTGGTTGGAGGTAAAGTGCTTGGATAATGCTCTCCCTCCTCACAGTTGTACAGAGACCATATTGCTTACACTCGGAAATGATGACTAAGATATCGGTCTTACTATGTTGTATAATTTGAAAATAAACCTTGTGTGGATAATTCCCACTTGTATGTACTATATAGGACAGCAGTCCTAATGTTGAATTGTATTACATCGTATCATCTTCAAACATAAATTTTGTTGTTCCATGAAAGTTAATAATGTGAAGTATCTTTTTATCTAAGTTATGAATCTTCATAGTTTAGTTATTGCTTATATATATATATGCCTTTGGAAGAGAACAGTTAAATTCAATCAGACAATTTCTTTCTCTTTTTCTTAATATATTAAATGTGTTTAGCGTTTTTAAGGGAGCTTGTTACAAGCTCGGTGACATGGATCAAGTTGTCATACGATTATTGTTGCCTTTGGCAGTGAAATCGATCTGTGAAGATTCTCCAAGTTTTATGACAGTTGATTTCACATGTCAACTGAGTATGAAGGGGTTGTGCTTTCTTTATTTTCCTTCTATTTCAATGGACCATGACTACTCGATTTTCTTCTATCTAAGAGGCTGATTTAATGCATGCATGGAAGGTTTGGTTTGGCTAAGGTTTTCTTTGGTAGTGTGGATTGTTGCTTCTTTTCTTAGCCGTTCAAGTGTTTTTCTTTCTTCTTGCCACGTGCTTGTTCTTTCCTTTGCCTGGTTGTTCAAAGATGTTGATGAAAACATTACATTGTTGGGCTGTGTGGCTTCTTCACCATGCTCTCTTCAGTTATTCGTTCATGTGAGCCAACAGTTATTGCATGCCACCATAACTATTTTCTTGTGCTGCTAGCATTTGCTCTAGGAAAGGCGACATGCAGATTTGTGTGGCCATTTCATGGGCCACTAAACCTCCTTGTGGCAACATTTACCTTCGCAATTTTCTCTATTTGCCTGGCAAGCTTTTGTTGGCAACGATCAAAGTTATCATTGATCGTTTCTCTAATCTTGACGGTTGTTTCCATTTCCTACCCGTGTAGCTGTCTTTTCCTTCTTGATCTGTCACAAAAATTTTATGCTGAAAATTTTCTTGGCCGTTTGTTGTAATCACTAGGAAAAGGTGACATAGGTTGTAACAGTCTCTTGGCCGAGATCTGCAGCAAATATAAAGGTTAAATTTATTTTCTGAAAAGAAAAGGGGAGAGGAATGACTCTAGAAAAAGAAGGATGATCCTCTTGTAAGATCCCTTACAAAATCTGCCCTAAAATTCTGATTTTTATTTTCTGATTTCTGCCCTAGATTTCTGCACTTTAGAATTCTGCTCCAAACCTCGATTCTGATTTATTTTTTCTGATTACAAACAAGTGTAGACAGCGAACATATATGTATCCAAAATGCTCAAATAACATGCCAATAATGATCCCTTATGATAATAGCATCAATCATAAACTCATTCACAAGATATGAAAACCCAAATGCAAATAAGATGACAAACAATTCTGATTTCTGAATATATCAAACTGCCGCTACAAATCAGAATAATCTAAGTTTGCAATTACATAAAATACATTGGCCAAACATGCCCAAACATAGGTCAGAAATCTGCCTTCACAAATCAGGTTTGTACATACCACAAATGATGAACAATGATGTCACAAAACAAACCTTAGCTGGGCGAACTCCTTCGGCTAGGCAGCACTCCCTTGGAAGTGGCAAGGCGGCAACTGCTAGGGTTTGGCTCCAAACACCAACAATGAAGTCGCCCTCTTTGGTGCTCACTTTAGGGTGAAAACCCTAGCACAAACAATGATGAATCACTCCAAAATGGTGGCGCTCAAAGTCTGATCTGAAATCTGAATATAACCTTTGATCCTCCAAATTGTATTTGGCACAAATCTCACAATTTGGCCTTAGGGTTTCTGCAGAAACAAATATTGCTTTGTCGCTTCTTTCCTTGCAAATCTTCAATGAAACACAAATCTGAACTCCCTATGAATCCACCTCCAAGATGAGATTGGGTTTTCATCCAATCCACCTATATTCTTAAGGGTTTTCGTCCTTGGAATATGTTGCACCAAAAGTTACAGACAAAGAGATAAATCTCCAAAGAAATGATATGAATGAATGATGATGGAAATGCCTCAAATGATCTTATATTTATATATGAATCTTCTTCTTTCCTCAAGCTGGCCGACCACCTCTTGCAATCATATTTTATGTCACTTTTTTTTTCCTCTCCTAGGGCCGACCTCATGCTAGGCACCCAAAACACAATGGAAACATTTTATTTTATTTTTTTATTATTTTCCTCTTTCCACTCTCCAAGTGGGCGAGCCACTTAGGCATAGAATACATCATGATTTCGACCTCTAATCAAGTCGTCCTCCTCCAAGGAAATTATAATAAAATATTCTTATTTTTCCAAAGGCATTTTTCCATATTTTCTTCATTTTTTCCTTCTCTTCCTTGGTTGCTCACCATTAGGGCAAATTATTTTATTTGTGTTGACTTCACCAAAAGACTCACAAAAATATGCCAAGTCATATCCCACAATCATTTTGCCCTATAAAATTGGCTAAGTGTGAAATCTCGCCAATTAGGTCATTCCCTGAGCACTTCGGCTTAGCCTACGAGAATAGGATAGGCTAGCCAACTCCACTAGGTGATCACTCCAAAAATGGGGACATTACACCTCTGAAAAAGGAAGTTGATTTCGAAGGACAAGGATATAGAGTTCATTGTTGACTCTCGGATGTTAGAGAGAGAGAGCAGAGTAGAATATCTTTGTTCATGAGTAAAGGTCTCTGGCACATGTAGAGAATCAAATAAAAAGAGAAAAGTAACTCTGTACAGCAGAGTACTGAAAATAAAAGAAAAATCTCCGCAATTTGAAGGGAGTATTGTAATGAGAGAAATGGCTATGTGAAGCCTTGTTATAGGAGAGTGAGAATGAAGGCTATGTTGTAAGCCTCATCAAATGTATAGGGAAGCAGGCTACTGGAAATGTTGTTCTAGCATAGTGTGAAACTTAGCAAGTTGTAATAAGCTTCAAGAAGTAAATAAACTATTTTGTTTGCATTTAAGCTTCCGCATTGTGCATGTGTGTTTGATTATGACGGCTGCAAGGATTGACGGCTCTTACTAGGTTCTCGGTCCTCATCTGCACCACTAGTCACATAGAGTTATAGTCAAACTTTCTTCTGTGTAGTACCGCATTTTAAACATGAGACCTCCAAAATATAATCATAGCATCTTGAGGGGACTTGGAACATATCCACATATCCAAGCTTGTATTTCACTACTTTATTGTAAGATATGACATGTTCTTGTTGTAAAAGGGGTACCTAGATGGGACTGTGCACTAATAAATTTAGAATTTCACACCAAATTGTTAGACCATCTAACAATTATTGGTCCTAGAAAGGTTTATAAGGCATAACAACATATTTGCGGTTGGCATCATCTCACTACATCAAAGTATCCCTATAAAAGAATGGCAAATCAATTGTAGGAAGGCAGTGAAGAGAGCAGAAGAGAAAGCAAATTGAAGATTAGACATCAAAAAGGCCTGTGAATCTTGGCATGTACTTATTTTGAATAATCCTATTGTATACATATCTGTTGTAACTTCTATCATATGAATACATACTTCTATCATATTGTATACAGATCTGTTGTAATTTCTATACCATCTTCTTGTTCATTTTTTTCTTACAAATTAAGCTTATGTTGTGTACTCTTGCATTGGGTTTTCAATTTATGTGTTTGTGCAAAATGAATAAATTGTCTTTCATTAGACCCTCTATCCATGAATGCATCAAAATCTTATGATATAATGTAGAGCAAAAACATGTTCATTCACACATGTATGCAGACACTAAAACAAGAAAGAAAGTCACATGGAGAAAAAAAATGGATTGCATACTTGAATTTCCAAAGGATGACCATGGATTCCCATTCGACGGTCAATCATGCATGATCCATCTGTAACTAATAAGGTAGGAAACATATCAAACCCATCAGCAAGACACAGCTTCAAAATCATTTTGATTCCTGTTTGGACATCTGTTCTCTCCTGAACAGAAAGATCTCCTGAAGACTTGCCATATGCTCTGAGAAGAATAATCCACCACAATCCTGAAAATCTCATGGTACATTACAGAACTTCATCAGTGGAAATGTAAATACAATTAGGCATCTTATGTGTCTTCTGCTAGGTAATAGATTATTTTTGCCAACCATTAAATATGGAATAGAGTTTGAAACTACATGCCACATCCACAAAGAAATGTAGTGGAATTTTAAATACGCTTGAAAATGAAAAAAATGTATAATAGGTGCAATCTAATGAGTGATTTCAAGCTTGCAATTTTTTGGAGGGATATGCAAACTCGCAGCTTTTAATGCATACCAGAGTCCACAGGGGCAACACGGCCTATTGCCGCCTCTCCAAAGTCAGGGTCCAGTATATCTTCAGTGGCAGTGTCATCCCCATCACGGGGTACAGTACGCACTTTGAAGCTTGCTGGCATCAGACCCTGTCCGGGGCTGTGGCAGTCCATTGTTTTCTCCCAACTCTGCAAAGTGACGACCCAGATACAGGTAAATAAGAATTAAACAGAACCTAAAGTAGCATATCAACACAGAGACATACCATAAATCAAAGATGATGTTATAATGAAAAGGTAGTAAACCCATAAGTGGCCAATATGCCATAAAATGCCACAAGAGATAACCCTCCATTGTAACTATCAGTGGCTTGATCAAAAGAGACCAAAACTGCAAGCAAGACCAAACAATCCTAATAGAAACCATCCCAAATAATACTATCAAATACAACTGTTAATAGACATAGTTGCAAATATCTCGCAGATATATTATATGGATATGTACTTAAAGTTATCATAGGGGCAATACAAATGGAATCTCTAACCATCTGAAAGATTGAGTTGGTTCCCATGTCATGAAGCTTTCTACTTGAATGCAATTATGCCCACTTGAAGGCATCTAAAATCTATAGCTTCATGGTTCCTAATAGAGAATTAACTGCATAGTGTCAGACTACATGTTGACCCTTGAGTGAGAGTTTATCAAAAGGGCTCACTCCCAATTCAAAAACTGGCTCTGTGTAATTGCCAGTTGATTCACAGGCCAAGGATTTGTGTTGCAGTTTGTAAGTAAACAATAGCATAATCCTCATACTAGGTGTTTAGGAATACCACTCTCTTTTTGAAATACATACAAACTTCACATCATAAATGAAACTTTTCTTCATAGTATAAAAGCATGAACATGTGAAAATTGAACTACTGGACACTGGAAGCATCATTGCTTATGCTGAAGAAATCAACCAAAGCATGAAGATCACCATCTAGACTTGAGAAGCACCTTTGAGATCTATTCAAAGTACTCAACACTCAATTATGTGTGAATATTGACCCAGATGTATACAAAAGGTTGGTAAGCATAGTGCTAATCAGTAAATATGGGGTAAAAACATATAATAAATATACATATTAACAGAAAGAACAAAATTTCTAGCAAAGTTTCAACTAACCAAATATTGTGTCTAAAAGGCAGTATTATATAATGAACATAAATTTTGACAAGTTCAAAAGCTTAAGTAGGCATTGCAAGATTTTCCATAAAGTTTTCATTGGTCCAAAATTTCTTTTCTTAGAGGATGACGTGAATGATATTAGAAATTTGAACAATTAAGATAACATGAAAAGAAGAAAATATTGGAAAAATATAATATAACTGCAAAATAAAGTCGCAATAAATTATCCCCGTCAAGATTTAGAAAGAAGAAATTGGCAGATGCAAGGATATACATCTGAAGAGTGTGCATTGAACCTCAGATTCTACGGTGTGGGAAATCTTTAATCTCTTATTTGCATTCTTCCTCAAATCTTGATAGTGCTCTTCATGCTTTGATCTATTTCTTCAGCTTAAGCAAATGATGCTTCCAAAGCCGAGTATTTCACATATTCATATGTTTTTATACCATGCAATTTGTGTTAGCTGACTTAACATAACAAATTCAAGTAGAACATCATTTATAAAACTCAATCCTTGCAAATAAGTGTCTCAAGGATTTTGGAATGGAATCCTGGAAAGAACTCAGAAGAAACTGGTTGGTTGGAAGGGGAAATTACTCAATAGTGCGGGCAAGTTACAGCTTTTAAGGGCTTCTTTGCAAGGCATCCCTACTTATTTTCTATCCCTCTTCAAAATGCCTAGGCTTGTTGCTGATAAATTGGAGCAGATTCAAAGAAAATTCTTATGGACAGGGATGGAAGACAAACAGAGAATGTCCTTGGTTAGTTGGGAGAAAGTATGTCTTCCCAAATCTCATGGAGGCCTTAACATTAGATCTGTCAGAAATATGAATAAGGCCCTCCTCTCCAAAATAAATTGGAATTTGATCCACAACCATAAAGAGTGGGGGGTTATTATGCAAGCTAAGTACCTTCATGAAACAAATCACTTCAGTTTTCTCCATCAGGAAGGGCTCCCTCAGGGATCTGTTATCTGGAACAAAATGCTGAAGTCCAGAAGTCTACTCAAGCATGGGCTTAGATGGAAACTGGGGAATGGTAATTCTATTAACTTCTGGGAAGATATTTGGATGAATGATAAGGCCCTTGTTACTCTTGGTGATTATGGAGCAATTGCTGGCATTGCTACTCAGTTTTTTGGGGATAAATTTGCAATTTTATTCACAATAATAATGGTATTAAGAGTTGGAAGAATCTCATGGATTGTTGTACTCATCGCCCTAAACTCACTCCTAGGATGAGGTCTATTCAAAGTCTTATTCAGGGGATCAGAATTCCTCTTTTCCCTAGGGAAGATGAGCTGTTTTGGTGGCCAGACAGGAAAGGTCGTTTTTCTGTTAAGTCTGCTTATCATCTATTGATCCCTGATGTGCATAAAAATGAAATTTGGAGGAAAGTTTGGAATCATAAACTTATCCCTAAAATCAACATGTTTTGGTGGGCTATTGCTCATAACAAAATCCTAACTCAAGATAACTTACAGAGGAGGGGATTCACTTTGGTCAATAGGTGCTTTCTGTGCTTGGAAAAGGAGGAAACTGTTTCTCACTTAATTCTCCATTGTGATTTTGCCAAGGCAATCTGGACTATTATTTTAAGGAACTTTGGTATTCAATGGGTGTGTAATGCGGATATTAGGGAAGTCATTGCCAATTGGTGTCCCTCCTCTCATCCTTGGCTTGTTGAGCTTTGGAACCAAACTCTTCCCTGTCTTAGTTGGACCTTATGGAAAGAACGAAATGATAGAATTTTTAGGGATGCTGCTAGAGAAACTTCTCAAGTCCTTCACTCCTTTTCTAAGATTCCCATGGAAAGTGTGACCAATTCTCATATCAAAACTGCGGAAAAACCTCTTTCTCAAGAAGAGGAGCAAATTGTGACTAATTGGAGAATTCTAACCCAAATCCCGGCTCATAACAACTCCAAACAGCTGCAAAGATTAAATACAAAATGGATCCCCCCGAAGCCCTGTTAGCTCAAACTAAATTTTGATGGGGCATCTAAGGGGGATGGTAAGGCTAGCGGTGGTGGGATTATAAGGGATGACAGAGGGTGGTTGGTTGCTGCTTATGCTGGTGTGATTGGCTTTCAAAGCAATAATTATGCTGAAGCCTCTGCTCTTCTATGGGGGGTGAAGTTGGCTATTTCCCTAGATATTAGGCAATTGCATATTCAAGGGGGGATTCGAAACTGGTTATTGATGCGGTTAATAATGTGTCGACTTGTGGCTGGAAACTGAAAGATATCATAGTGGACATTCAGATCCTTCTGCAGCGGATTCCCAGGGTGGATGTCTCATATCTATAGGGAGGGCAATGGTGTCGCAAATGCTCTTGCTGACCTTGGCCAACAATTTTTAAATTGGCGTTGTTGGCGCCAAGTTAACAACATCCCTTTAAACATAAGGGACCTAATTCAAAAAGAGATGACGTGCTAATGATAAGTCAGCATAATAGGAAAGACAGTTTATTCCGTCGGCTTTGTTGGAAGACGCTGATGTGTATCTTGAAGTACGTGTTCTTGTGTACTTCGTGGCTAGATGTCATATCTGCCTTATTACTCCCTTGTGTTAAGGCGAGGTGCTTATCTGCTAATTATAGTGAATGCCTTGAAATCATGTTCGAGCATGGGAAGCACAGGCGTCAGACAACTCTCATTAATATTAATGTGTGCAGATGTATTATTATCATAATCCCCTGTCAAGTGGTTAATTTTCCCTTCCACATTAACTCTGCGAATCTCTGGTTTTGGGGATTCTGTGCTTTTGTTTGGAAGGCTGAAATGGGGGGAGATAGGATCCGAACCGAGCCCGTTTCCTATTGTGAGTTTAAAGACAATGCGATGGTTTGGCACTATTGTAAGGAAGGCGGTATCAGTCCTTACTTGGAACGCCTTAATGGCTACGATGAGAATCTATCTGAACAATTTGCTAGATCCTGGCAAAACCGTAGAGTCACTGTGGGGAGAATTGGGTTTGAGATTTCTGAGAAAGTTATCGCTATGACGTCCGGAATGTCGACTATGGGGACCAGGCTACAGAGGAAAGCTAAAGTGGTCGATCATTCTAACCAGAAGCTTTTCCTTAGGGAAGGCGAATAACTCGTCCCTTACCAGGGAGGATTTGAAAGGGCCAAGCTGCCAAAACCTTGGGATGATATGTGTTTCCTTCTAATGAAATATTTCACCCTGGAGGGGCGCTTTACCAGGTTTTACAACTATCATCTTCCTCTTCTGAATCATTTTAGACGTAATACTCATATTAGCTTCCTGTTTTATTTACTGTCTTCCCTTGAGCATTCGGTTTTTAGGGTTAAAGCTAAACTGGCAAAAAAACCGTCCAGGAAACCCATTCCCCTACATCAGGGTCTCATCCTCTGCTTATATAATTTCCACCTTGCTCTCGAGCCACCTAAGCCTATCCCGACTCACAATGGGGAAATGTTTGCCAACCTTGAGGATACTGCTGCTTCCGAAGAGCCTTGCCCTTCCCCTGTTTCTCCTAAGTCTAAAGGGGTTTCTTTTCTAATGAAGAGTCTCCTATGTTGACCGCTACCCATACCCCTCCTTCCAAAAGTACTGTGAAGAGTAAGAAGAGGAAATTAAGGGGGGTGGAAGAGGAAACTGTGGGGTTTGCTGTGGGGACCCCTAAAAATCTTTGTAGTACCCCTGAGGTACCGGGCAGTAAATCTAATTTGGCTAGTAAGGGCACGAAGGAGTGCTTTTCCTCTGGGGTTAGGAGGTCGGGGAGGATTGCTGGAAAACCTGCGCCCAAAGCTAAACTCATTGATTATTCAGACTCTGCGTCTGAAGAGTCCACTCAGGGTGATGAGACCAAGGTTCTGGAAGTTCAGGGGATTTCCGAAGATGCGGAAGGTAAGAATGGGAATACACCGATGGAGACTGCTGGAGGTGCTGTTGGTGACTCTGCTGATAATGCTGACGAAGGGGGAAAGATGTTTGTGGAGGAAGCTGCTGATGAAACGGAGGAAGAAGCTGGTTACAGGAATGACATAGCTGTCCTGAGGAGCCGTATTGAGAAGCTGGAGCAGTCTTTTTCCACCATGCTCAGGCGTGCGGTTTTATTTAATCTCTCTGTGTTGCAGGATCTAGGGGCTACTGCTGCTGTTGACAAGGATGAGAACTCCAAAAAGTTGGATGATTTTATTGAATCCATGGCTAAAAGTTGGGAGAATCTTTCTCCTTAGTTCTAGTTTCTTTTATATTGTTGATACTCTGCTTTCCTTATATCTTCTGTCTCTGGACTGGTTGATGTATATGCTGTCTATGCTGACTAAACGGGTTATGCTGTGACTGTTGCGAGGCTCTTTTGTTCTGTTGCCTCTGGGGTTTCTTTTTGCTGCTCTCTAAGGGTTCGGCCCCTTGTTTTAGCCGCCTCATATTATCAAAAACAAGGCATGAGGGTTTCACAAAAACATAGTAATGCCTAATTAAAGAGAGTGCAAATATAAAAATATAAAGATTAAACATCAAAAGTCAAGAGTGAGTCTATGAATGTCACTATAAGAAAGTTTTCAAATTCCAAATCCATGATGATTGAAAGTAAAGTGTAAGTGTTCAAGACCTACAAACTCTTCAATGTCTAGGGATTAGTCAAAGCAGCAAATTATAGATGCTTTAAGTGAATCATAAACTTATCATTGCTCATTTCCGTGATGAAGTATTACAAAGGGGCACAAAATCCTCCTTTCCTTGGTTGCCACAAAATTCACAAGCAACATCTTGTAAATTTCTCATTATTGGGACATCATGAACTCAATAGAAGTCTCAAGGTAATCCAATTGAGATTCTGACTAATTCTTGATACAAATTTAAGGTTACATGGATTTCCCTAGTCCAACACGTCTATTTGAAGTTTGTAGAAATTTAAGAATCTGTGTTTGATAAAGACTTTGCAACCAATAATTTTATTAGTAGTAACCTCGGATGGGACACTATCAACCAGCATAAGCTTCATGCAATTTCTTACCACACTGTGAGGATTTCAGGGCATTCAATATTCAAAGACAAATATCAGATGCTGAAATCTATAACCAAAATAAACTTCATAATCAGCAGAAACAAAAAAAATGTAGAATCCAAATGACAACAAATCTTAATGAAGATTAACAATGAACAAAAAATAGAAAATAGCATAGATACATAACATAGAGATTTATCCTAGGAAAACGCTTTTTGGGAAAACCCAGCCTAAAAGATCAATGCCACTCACTATATTAACTCAAACAAGATAACAAATACAATGAGACTTTTACATGCACCTCTAATGCTATACACCTAGATTTTGGATGAGTTCCACCAACATTCCAACAACATCTCCTTACAAAAAAATTTCTCTCATATTTTTCCCAAAACAACACTCAATATAAACACTAAGGAGGTCCAAGATGGAAAATTCCAATTGTCAACGCCCAAAGTGGGGATTCAAGTTATGATTCTCTTACATACCTATTTGTAACTCCTGCCATCATGCTCTTATAAGGTAACTTACATGTCTGTAAGATCCCTCTTAATTCTGTACTGTTTTCATATACACACACAGTTCTGCTACTATGAACAAACACTGGACATAATGCAGTTTAATTTCACCAGCCTCAATTCATACCAAACAAGCATGAAATTTCCAGATCTGAGTATGAAATCCAACAGTCACAATACAGTCCAAAACATATATATATATATATATAGTCTTGAAACTAAAAATAGATCTTCCACACTGTTTATAACCAAGGTAAATCATGCATACTCAGAAGTGCATACAGTAACAGGTACATAATCAGTGTAAATTTCCTTAAGCAGTGCTGCAACCTGCTGCTTTCCCTTCACAAATGTTGGACCACCTGTGCACTTAGATCTGACTCCCAGGACTTACAATGAATATTGGCGCCCAAGTGTGTGACAGACCTGTGTGCGTTAAGGATGGGGATTGTGTTTCTGAGTGTATGCGCCCTCCAGATCTGCTGCTCACATTCACCTCTGCTCCTAGCTGCGGCTTCAGGAATGGCTTCAGTTGGTGTATGTCGCCTAGATGTTCTTGAACTGAGGTTTTCGTCCCAGCCAAGGTGATAGTTTGCAACAGCAATTTCGAAATTGAATTGAATTGAATTAGAAATCGGATATGCATAATGGATCCCACAAATGCCTTTCACCACCTTCTTTTATACCTGTTAAAGCTTGTTTCAAGTGGACAAGTCGGTCCTCAAAGTGTAGCCCTTGACCTAGGTCGGCCAGAATTAAGTATTTGATAATTTTAAATTAAAGATTTAAAATTAGTATATAATATTATATATATATATATATATATGGTGTTGAAAAACACCGTTTGTGATGGAGGGTTTGACCCCTCGTGGAAGGGACATGACAGTCCCTCCGTCCCATATTTGCTTGCCCACAAGCAACGATTTGATCAGCTGGAAGAGGCTGACGTGCTTGTCCACAAACCCTCCCTTGTTTGCAGCAAAATCTGAAAATTTCTTCATGTCACCCTTAATTGCCTCCCTTCCTTTCACTTCTTCCGTGCATGGGGTTCCATTTGTAATCTCTTGAAGTTTCACATCCTTCCCATCTGCCTTGAATTGGCACTCCATTGTTTGGTAGTCTTGCCAAAATCTTCCAAGTGAGCACAACCATTGTACGCCCAAGACCACATCCTTATTGCCCAATCCCACCACATAGAAATCATCCTTAACTTGGTACTCTCCCAAGGATAGGTTGGGTTGCTGTATTCGCCCCTTACAAGGTATAATGGTGTGGCTGTCCGCAAGCATAACATTGAACCCCTCAAATTGTTCCACCTTCAGTCCTCTCCGGGAAACTGAATCTACATCTATGAAATTATGAGTGGCTCCACTATCAATCAGCACTATCACTTTGTGTCCCTGCAAAACTCCTTGAATTCTAAAAGCATGGTACTTGGGTGCCCCTGTGAGAGTAGCAAGAGTGCTTCTTGGAAGACTCTCAAACTCTAACTCATCCGTCATTGCCACAATGTTCTGTCTCCTCATCTTCTTCATGATTACCTACTATGTAATGTATCTTCCCTCTTCCCAAGCATCTATGACCAGGTTTCCACGGCTCTCTACAAGAGAAGCACAACTTTTTCCTCCTAAGCTCATTCTTAGTTTCTTCAACCTTGCTTGGCTTATGAGGTAGGGCCATCGGTGGAAGGGCATCTTCTTTATACTGCTCTGCGGGTGCAGTCTTAGGGTGGGACTTGCTCCTATTTGTAGTAGATTCCAATTTCAAGGCTTTTTGAAATGCTTCCTTTAGAGATGTGGGCTCCAAAGCATTCACCAAGCTCCCAATTGACTCTATCAATCCCTCTATGAATAAAAACAAGAGTCTATCTCTAGCAATATCCAAAACCATGATTGATAGCCTTTGAAACTCAGCAATATAATCCTCTACTAAACCATGTTTCAACTATGTCAATTCTTTGGAATACCTCTGCGGGTTCTTTTGATCAAATCTATCAATGAGCCTCTGTGTAAATTCAGCATAAGTCATGATATGTTGATGCCCTTGTGTGATAATTCCATGGTGCCACCATTCTTGTGCAACACCATCTAGATGGAAAATAGCAAACTTGGTTGCTTCGCTTTCTGTCATAGGGCTAAGTGTAAGATATGTGTCCGGTTTTTGAATCTACGCTCTTGTTCTGATCTTGCCAGAACCATCAAAGGTCGGAAGTGACATC
Source organism: Cunninghamia lanceolata (assembly GCA_027924645.1). Taxonomy (NCBI): domain Eukaryota; kingdom Viridiplantae; phylum Streptophyta; class Pinopsida; order Cupressales; family Cupressaceae; genus Cunninghamia; species Cunninghamia lanceolata. The sequence goes on along the minus strand of BSBN01001640.1, from coordinate 423,118 downwards.
CTACTTGATTTTTGTTGCAGATCTCTGCTGCCCTACTGTATGGTTTGTCTTCCCCTGGATCTCTCCATATTATTGTAAAATTGTATGAATGAAATATCACGCCTGAGCTCCAGATCAATCCTTGAATATTCATCTAAATAGGCCATGTGGTTCAATGTCGCTTGATCAGGCTCCTCTTCTTCTTGGGATGGTTTTGTGTTATAGGAAGAAATGTGGACTGAGTAGGGCGTGGAGTTGATCCTATTTGAACCCTACTGTTGTTCATTTGTATTGCTGCCTTCCACCCCATTATTTTGTGCAAATCTGTTGGAGTTATTCAAGATTTGCATCATCTGAATGAGTAACTGATTCGTCTGCTCCTACTATCTCATCATTTGTTCATGTCTTTCTGCCATCTGTTGCATAAACATCCTCCAATCATCTCGATCTACCATCTTTGTTTTACCTCTGCCTCCTATTCCAACTCCTTTCTGTTGTGCCTCTGCCTTTTGTTTCTTCTTTTCTCTGTCTAGGGCCCGCTGGTCTCTTTGGCTCAGCTGCATACACTGGAAAAAAGCACCCTCAGGCTGGCAGGACAGCTTGCTCTGATACCAATGTAAGATCCCTCTTAATTCTGCATTGTTTTCATATACACACACAATTCTACTACTATGAACAAACACTGGACATAATACAGTTTAATTTCACCAACCTCAATTCATACCAAACAAGCATGAAATTTCCAGATCTAAGTATGAAATCCAACAGTCACAATACAATCCACAACATATATATCATGCATACTCAGAAGTGCATACAATGTAATATCCCAAATGGGAATATTTTGGACAAGTTTGGATTTACAGGCTTTCCAAATGTAACCTTGCTTAGAATTTTCTGATCAAACCCTAGATACTGAATTCTGATTTCTAATTTTCCGATTGACAAACACTTATAGCATCCAATATACATCACATCAAAGCTATTAGTATAATATCTTTCGATTTATGTTATTAATGGTCATCCAGTAGTTTCTAACTTCGTCTCTTGTTAACGATTGTTTCTTTTAGAAACATCGTCTTTGTAATTCTATTTAAGGAGCCTTTGTCTCCTCTGTATAATGAACAACGTCGATTCTTTGAACATGGTATTAGAGCCATTGAGCGTGGAAAAAAAAAATCTTTTGACAAACGCGATTTTCTTTGCATCCGCGACCCTCTACCCGCGTCGTCCTGCAACGACTTGAAGATGTGTTTGTCTCTGCACATGTTTGTAATCAATCAAGCCCGCGACGCCTGCAACGCAACTCGTGTTTGGCTTTTATTCTTTCTACCCACGACCTCTCTTTTTCCTGCGACTGTGGTTGAGCCCGCGACATGATTTTGTGACCTGGTTTTTCATCTTTCGCAACGGGTGATAACATTTCTTGGCTCTGCAACTCATATAGGGTTTTCAAGCCCGCATTTTTTCCCCTGCAGATTTACCTTTCATTTGTTTTGGCTGCCGTTTTTTTGCAAGCAACTAGGGTTTCGAGGCTGCAAAATGTTTTTTGGTGTATCTCGGTTTGCCTAGGGTTTCTGAGAATTTCAGCTAGGGTTTTCATCCTCAGTTTCAAGCCGAAGATTTTTCTGTTTCCAGATTCTTTCTGGGTTTTTTGAGAAGATTTCTAGGTGGTCATCAAAATTCTCTGGTGTCTCGAAATCCGTGCATTGGGATTTGTGCAACTGGGTTTGCATGCCTAATCGATGTTCTGATGGGTTTTAATAGTTTTTTTTCCATAGAAGCAGAAATCGAATAGAAATCGCGATTTTTAGTAAAAATCGCGAATCGGAGCTGGAACCGATTTTTATCGTAAAAAAATCGAAAATCGCGTTGACTGTCTACCTGCCAATTTTCAACGATTTTTACCAGTTTAAATCGCGATATTTATCCCGTTTAAATCGCGATTTTTACATGTTTAAATCGCGAAAAAAATGGCGAAAAAAACCCTCGGCCCGCGTGCAGATTTCCCCGCGCGTTTTACCCGCACGATTTCACCTATTTTACCAGCGACCTATGCAACGATTCACACGCGATTCTGGAGCTCGACATTTCATCCACTGCTCGTGATTTCATCCGCTACATTGAGGTTTTTTGGAGGACGCTGCATCGTGGTTTTTGGGAGGTCGCTGCATCGTGGTTCAACCTTTTTGGAGGTATGTAACCTGTTTATCATCGATATTTCTTATGGTTTGGAGTTCCAACAATAAATTCGTTTAACAGTTTGAATATATGTTACTATTGTACTGCGGTCCCCAAGCATATCAAGCCCCAACTTAATTACATATCTAGATTATTGTTCATTTGATTTCAGGTTTGTTTCATCTAGCATAGTTTTCAATTTTTTCAATCTTATTTCAAAAATATTGAATGAAGATACACTATAAACAGCCGGTGCATCGTGGTCAATGTAGTGGTTGTTGGTCCTCATGTAAACAGCCAGTGCGTTGGCCACAACACATCAACTCTTTAAGCTCTTCCAATTGCATCCCTGTTATTCTCAGGTTTCTACTGTAAATGTATAACCATTATAGCTGCCTTCTCCAACTGATGAGTTCTTCTAATTCTCCTCATTTCTAATCAGATTTGTTGCCATTCTTATCTGTTACATCTTTGCTAGCCTACACATTCATTACTTAGCTTCTATCTTGCAAGCGTTATGTGTGTTTTTTTGGCAATTGAGATGGACTGAATGTCCACATGTTCAACTTCTCCTATTTATATCTGGGGACTGCAGTTTGCAGTGGGCACACATTTTGATTATCTCTTATTTGGATAAAATTCTAACTTGCTTTCCTCTTTTTTTCATCACTAACTTTCATTTGGCCAGAAACCAAGGATACAAAACTCCTCATTACAATATGCCATAGAAAGTACATTAAAAAAAACATCTTCTAAAAAAATCTTATAGTGAAATCATAACAATTCTGAGCATAAGTAAAGACTCATCACAACAGCAGACTCCTGTTCTGAATCTTCTTTTGTTTGAACTCTCCATTCTGGAATCCTAATAATTAATGTTGTCATGATAGCAGCAATGAACAGGGTTTTTCTGCCAAACTAAGAATAAGTGTTAGTTCTAAAACTTATAAATAGGCATCAACAGCAACATGCTAAAGTTATTTCTATCTACCCAAATGATGCATGAAGGAAGATGGCAATAAAGCATGTTTTCTTGCTAAAACCCTGGTTAAATGGGTGGATGCTGCTGGCACTGAAATATAGTATCAGTGCCATGACTGTAGCAAATGAAAAGGGTAGCATCAGAATATGTGGCAAACAATTTGAAATTGTCCAAGATTTTAAATGAAGGTTAACCTAACCACAGGAAAATATTAATTTCAAAGCTTTGTTTTCCTAGGAAATTTACTGGAGATATGCAGATGTTTCAACTTCTGGAACAAGGGCTCCTCTAGAAAGGAATAAATGTTTGTGTGGAGGATGCTGACTGATGAGGTGTTAGATCTGTAGATCCAGGTCTATATCGTAAGATTAGTGCGAGGGCTTAATTCTGTGTCTCATTTCTATAGGTGGCATGCTTCTATCTTAATTCTATGCTTCTTATTTTTTATATCGAATGGAGAAATGTTGTAAATAACTAGTAGAAAGCAAAATAAATCAGAACTCCTGTCTAAAATCTATATGCAGCATGGAGATGTCATATATAATTAGTAGAAGAACAACATAAAGCATCGAGCATAATTTTTGTCTTAAATCTGTATTCAGAACATAGTTTGAATTTTGAAATGCATGGTCATTTGGATGCTATCATCAAAATAGCCATATATAATTAGTAGAAGAACAACATAAAGCATAATTTTTGTCTTAAATCTGTATTCAGAACATAGTTTGAATGTTGAAATGCATGGTCATTTGGATGCTATCATCACAACTCAAAAACTCCACACAATGTTAATTTAGATGATTGTAAAGTCATATTATATTTTCACTTGACTGTCATATTATATTTTCACAAGCTGCCAGTTCAATTTTTGGTTTAGTTTTAATACATTATTGACTAATTACTTAATTCAAATTATTTATCATGAGAAACCTAGAGTTAGCACATCATTTTCGTGTAGAAAATTATTTATCATGAAAGACTGAATTCAATTGCTTTTACAACTTTGATCATAATGCCACGTCCAAGAGACTTTGCGTGGACTCATTGCACATCAGTCTCGGGTACAAGCAGGGTCAAATGCAATTGGTGTCAAGCTGAAGTACCTGGTGGCATTTATCGCTTCAAATGGCATTTGGCAAAGGAGGTAGAACATGAGACCATTATTTGCAAAGGTTGCCCTACAGATGTCACATATCAGGCAAAACTAGCTCTTGGGGCGATTTTTGATAATAAGGCAAAAAGGGCAAGAACTGGGACAGAAATGACATTAAATTCTACATATGCTAAGAGCAATCCTTCGAATGAGGCAAGCAGTGAACAAATGTCTTTCAAGGAGTCTGTGTCAACGCCTTCTTCTACAACACATGGCCCAAACACAGGTGGAGGAAACATTAATTCTTTCTTTGCACCTCGTACTACACCAGGATCACAGACCACTTTGGAGAGTACAGGATGGAGAAAGAACGTCCATGCACATGCAAAGAAGGCAATTGCAAATTTCTGGTACTACTCTAGCTTGCCATTGCATGTTGCCAGATCTCCATATTGGCAAGGTATGGTGGATGCGATTGCAAGTGCAGGTCCTGGGTTCAAAGCCCCATCTTATGAGACATTGAGAGTTGGTATGCTCAATGATGCAGTAGAGGATGTTAATGATGTTGTTTCTGAACATTGACTAGCGTGGACAAAGACTGGTTGCACCATAATGTCAGATGGATGGACAGATAGAAGGAACCAAACCCTCATCAACTTTCTTGTCTCTTGTGATATTGGCACCATTTTTTTGAAATCTGTGGATGCATCAGATAGGATCAAATCTGCAGCTGAAATGTTTGAGTTGTTTGATGATGTGGTCAAGGATGTAGGGCCAGAATATGTGGTACAATTTATTACAGACAATGCTGCTGCTTGTGTCGCTGCTGGGAAACTCTTGACGGACAAGTATCCCTCTATGTTTTTTACTCCGTGCGCGGCACACTGCCTTGATCTAACCCTAGAGGATTTTGGAAAACTTGAATGGGTGATGGAGGTATTGCAACAAGCTCGCACAGTTACCAAGTTCATCTACAATCACACGAGGCTGTTGTGTCTAATGCGCTCCTTCACAGAGGGCAAGGAGCTAATTCGGCCAGGGGTGACACGATTTGCTACGCACTTCCTTGCATTGCAGACTCTTTGGCAACAACAATTAAATTTGAAGCGAATGTTCCTTTCTCCTGAGTGGATAGAGTCTAGCTTCACAAGGCTAGCAGATGGCAAAAAGGTGGTACAGTACATTTATTCTACAAGTTTTTGGGATGCAATTGAACAAGTTGTACAATTTTCTGAGCCTCTAGTCAAAGTTTTGAGGCTAGTGGATGGGGATAAATCCCCCATGGGCTATTTGTATGAGGCCATGGATAGGGCTAAGGAGGTGATGAGGGGTAGGATGGAAAATGACAGGGACAGGTACATGCCATTATGGGACATAATTGATAGGAGATGGGATGAACAGATGCACTCCCCTCTCCATGCTGCTGGGCATTATCTCAATCCATCCTTGTTCTATAGCTCCTCATTAAAAGATGATGATTCTGAAGTCACATGTGGCCTATTCATATGCATGGAGAAAATGTTCCCTACCCCAGAAAAGTTGCACGCGGTAATGGCAGAGTTGCCAATGTACAAGCAGGCGAGGGGTGTTTTCTCAAGTATGGCTGCGGTGCAAGGCAGGAAGACCTACCAACCAGGTACACTCTATTAGCTTTGGACAATTTCTCTTTATTGTGGACATGTAGATTAAAGATGTTAAGATTTTAATATATCTTACATGAAATCATCATGGTAATAATTTGTGTTTCTCAGCACAATGGTGGGATTTTTTTGGTCAAAATACCAAAAATCTTAGATGGATGGCAAGGCGCATATTGAGCCAACCATGTAGTTCATCCGCTTGTGAGCGTACTTGGAGTGTTTTTGAACACATACAATCCAAAAAACGCAACCGTCTAACACAAGAACGAATGAATAATTTGGTGTTCGTTCACCACAACCTCCGCTTGAAGCTAAAGAAAGCTCAAGGTTAGACTTCTAATATACTTGCAATCATAGTTATAATTGTATTCATTATGTTTTTCACTTTCTATTGCCATGACTAATTTATATATATGGACAAAATCAGGTACTGCTAAGGATGATGCGCCAATTGACCTTGATGAAATTGATCCAGAGTCTGAGTGGATTGCAGCTGATGATGATGATGATTTTCTTGACCCTGACAATCTTGATATCCTAATGGAGAGCAACATGAGTAGTGAATTGCTTGAACGAGTTAGGACAGGCTCTGACCCAGGAGCTTCATCATCAAGACCTACAACTCTCTAGCTCTCTTTGTAGTAGAAAGACTCATTGGCTACGTCTAATTTTTTGGAATTTTGTACTCAGTTTCTATATTGACATTGTATAAACTGGATTGTAATTGAAATTTTGTCAACTTTCAACATCTAGTTATTAGTTATGCACTATGAAGTATGCTTTGTGCAATGCAATGTAATCAATGATTCAACGATATGAATATAAACAACTACAATCTATATTTTACAAGTCATGGGCAAAACTCTCGATTTTATTTGCTCTCTATATCTCTATGTTATGGAAATGCCTTTAAATTTAAAATACAAGAAGTTTTTGTCCCTTCTTCTACATTTTTAATGGTTTTTTTGAAATCCGTTTTTTTTCCGATTTATTCCCGTTTAAATCACGATTTTTTTGAAAAAATCTTATACTTTTGGTTTGCCGATTTTTACCCCTGCGATTTTTTCCCAATCTTTTCCCGATTTTTACCCCTGCGATTTTTTGAAAAAGTTTTATACTTTTGGTTTGCCGATTTTATCTCTAAACGATTTTTGCTTCCTTGGTTTTTTCCATTAAAAAAATATGTGCTGGGTTTTTAATAATTTTTTGTCCCTTATAAAAAAAATTCTGGCTTGTGGTTTTTAATAATTTTTCTCCTTTAAAAAAAAGTTTTGTTAGGTTTTACCATTTTTCCTCAAAAAAAAAAAAAGTTTTGTACTCTAATCCATGTCTCGGATTTCGTGTCTAGTTTTGATCAATTTTTCACCTCAAAAATCGTGTTTGGGTTTTTACCTTTTTTTTCGGAAAAAAAAACGATGATTTCTAATCTTCGGATTTCTGGGTTTAGCGATTTTTTCCTCAAAAATCGTGGCAGTTGTTCTTGGTGTGTCTCTGGTTACACGGAGGGACAATTTTCCAACATTATGTTGGACGATTGGTGTTGTTATTTCCAAAAGTTCTGGAGTTTCTAGGAGGGTTGGTGGCAGACTCATCTCAAGTGGCAGAGTCAGTGGCAGGCTCTTGTCTTTTATTGCAGAAGCGTTCTGAGAAGAAGGGGGCATCCTTCTCTGTTATTTCTCTGGGTAGTTAGAATGATGACCATTAAGGGAGGGTATTAGTATAATATCTTTCTATTTATGTTATTAATGGTCATCCAGTAGTTTCTAACTTCGTCTCTTGTTAACGATTGTTTCTTTTAGAAACATCGTCTTTGTAATTCTATTTAAGGAGCCTTTGTCTCCTCTGTATAATGAACAACATCGATTCTTTGAACAAAAGCATCAAAGGAATACCACATATGAATCACCCAATTGCATAAGTGAATTCACCATGAAATGCACATTTAAATCACTCAAATACACATCCACAATGAATATAGAAGTCTGCTGCCGTAAATCAGAAATGATGGGAGTCTCCAAGTACAAAATATGGCTAGGGCAAACAGCCAACAAACCCAGCTATATAGTAGACATAAATATCAATGTTTTACATACCAAAATATGCATGAAATGACCTCCAATGATAGGCAAATAAGGGCTGCAAGTCTGCTGTCACAAAGTCTGCCCAAACCCTAACACTAGCAGCCAATAATCACCACAAATCTGCCTTAATATTCAGGTCGCTCCTCCTCCAAGTGGTGCGCTCCAGCCCTAGGGTGAAGCCCTAGTCAATTCAACATCAATGAATGCTCTCAAAGCTGATATAAAATCTGCCCAAGAAGATGATGAAGTCCAAGTGGATCCCCGCCATGGAATCCTCAAATGAAGAAGCTAGATTGTCGCCCAACTCCTCCTAGGATGCTTGAGGTTTTCGTCCCAAGATCCTCTCCAAGAGATTGCTCTCAAGTGTGTATGAATTGAATGCTTGAATGATGATTTGCTAATGCCAAATGACCTTGTATATATATGTAACTTATCTCTTCTCCCATAGGGCCGACCTAGACAAAGGATGATATATTTTTTGAATGTGAATTTCCCTCCAAGAGGGCCGACCATCCTTCAACATTATGAGCGCCAATAATAAATCAAATTAAAGATTTGATTATTATTTTATTTCCTCCTTCAAGCGCTAGCATAGGAATATTATATTTTATTGGGTGCCAAGGTAATAATAATAATAACGACCTCCATGATGATGTGTACAATGTAATCATAAGTGAAGGCATAAGCGAGGCACCCAAATATTTCTCTTGGCATCAATGAGAGCATATCTTTATGTCAACATGGCATCCACACAACACAATGTGATCTCTCGGCATGATGGTGACTCTCCCAAATAGCTCGCTCCAAGGAAGACAAATCATCTTATCCGAGGCAAGTGCATCAAAGACATCAGAAAAATATAACAAGTCATCTCCATTACCCAATATGTCCTCCAAAAATCCCAGAGTGTGGGAATTAGCCCAAATTTCTCTCTTATGGCGAACATTCCAAAAATGGGGACGTTACATACAGTAATAGGTACATAATTAGTGTAAATTTCCTTAAGCAGTGTTGCAACTTGTTGCTTTCCCTTCACAAATGTTGGACCGCCTGTGCACTCAAAGCTGACTCCCAGAACTTACAATGAATATTGGCGCCCAAGTGTGTGACAAATCTATGCGCGGTTAGGATGGGGATTGTGTTTCTGTGTGTGTGCACCCTCCAAATCTGCTGCTCACATTCGCCTCTGCTCCTAGCTGCAGCTCCAGGAATGGCTTCAATTGGTGTATGTCGCCTAGATGTTCTTCACATGAGGTTTTCGTCCCAGCCAAGGTGATAGTTTGCAGCAGCAATTTCGAAATTAAATTGAATTAGAAATCGGATATGCATAATTGATCCCCCAAATGCCTTTCACCACCTTCTTTTATACTTGTTAAAGTTTGTTTCAAGTGGACAAGTCGGCCCTCAAAGTGTAAGCCCTTGACCTAGGTCAGCCCAGAATTAAGTGTTTTATAATGTTATAGGTCGGCGCAGAAATAAGTATTTAATATTTTTAAATTAAAGATTTAAAATTAGTATATAATATAATATATATGGTGTCGAAAAACACCGTTTGTGTTGGAAGGTTTGATCCCTCATGGAAGAGACATGACAATGTCATACCCAACATTCCAAATGGCAAGATGTGTCATCCAAAGAATCTCATGGATTCCTCGAAAGGTGGTGCCCCATTTAATGAAAGGCCACAATTACAACACATATAACGTTAAAATATTACATGGCTTCCAAGGTGTACAACACACCTAACCAAATATCTTAGCATTCTTTCACTTATTGTATGCATTGCAAAAGCATAGGGCACAAACGAACAAAAGAATCTAATAGGTAAGGGCAATGCCCATAGCCGATATGTACCATTTATACTTCTTTATGCTCACAAGCTAGGTCAACAAATCTACAACATTCATGAAGTGTCCACCTTCTCTATCATTACCTTTTGATCCTCCACTATGTCACAAACAAAATGGTACTACACATCAATGTGCTTTGTCCATGTGTGAAACACAAGGTTCTTGGCCAAACAAATGGCACTCTAACTATCACGGTCAATCAGCACTATACCTTGTCTCAAGCCAACATCATAACACAACCTTTAAAACCAAACTACCTCCTTACAAGCATGAGTAGCATAGTTCCACGGAGTTTCCTGACGGGGGGATGCAGGGACAGGTTTCAGGGACGGGGGGCCTAAGTTTGGGGAGGACGAGGGGACGGCGGCGCGGGGACAGCGGGGGAGCGGTGCAAATACATATAGTACTTGAAAAATTAATTATAAAAAGATGTATAAGGAATAAGCATATTGCATTGAACATCAACAATTTAACATTTAAGTTTTTAACAATGAAGTTTCAAGTTTGATTGTTTGAAACTTTGAACCATTGAACCAATGAGCATTGAACATTGAACATTGAAAATCAAAATCACAATATCGAATTCAGAATTTTCAAAATTTCATAATGATGATTCATGATTACAATCAAGTATCAACAATGTTAAAAAAAAAATACTAAATACTAATGAGTCAGTGGCTAATCATCCCCAAAGTTCTCGCCAAACTCTTCATCACTAGAACTATTGGACTCCACATGCTCAAGCTCCTCCAAACCAATATCAACAAGCCCTGTCTATGTAGCATCATCATCAATTCATGCTGAGTCCTTTGGCTCTACATACCATCTGGCTGCTAGACTCTCCTTGTACATAGGTGTGTTGTGATCAATGAGATGCAAGGCACTACAGCCATAAGCTTCTTTGCCCTCCTAGAGGTGAGCGTGTTCCTCTTAACGTAGTGGATGAAGCTATAAGTAGACCAGTTCCTCTCAACAGCAAAAGAACTAAAAACCTGGGACAGCAAACGAATGGCTAGATCGGTAGTCATAGAAGTAGGCCCATGCAAAGTCCACCACAAAATAGCATAGTTCCACGGGGATGCGTCCCCCCCCCCCAAAATCCTGACGTTTCCGAGATGGGGACGTCCCCGAGACAGGGGGCGTCAACGTCCCCCAGTCGCACCTCCACCACCACCATCCTAGGGACATTTCCCTCTGAGACAGGACATCTCCGAGGTGTCCCTTTAAAAAGGAGACACCTGGGGGACTCTGGGACGTCTAGGGGGCACCCAGACGTCCCTCGACCCCTCAGGAAACACGCAGGCGTCCCCCGCGCTAGTGGACGCCAAAAAGTGGTTCTTTTTAAATTCAAAAGGATTTTGGGTTAATGAGCCCTCTACCCTAACCCTAATTGCTAATGGGCCCCACCCCTACCCCCAAGGCCTCCCAAAAGCTTATAAAAAGCCCTATCCCTCTCATTCCAAATCACACAAAAACTTCATTGAGTGAAGTAGAGAGCTGAAAGTAGAGGCAGCGAACTAAGAGGGAGAAGTTTTGCACAAGTGAAAGAGCATTAGGAGAGGGAAAGTGAGATCAAGAAGAGGATATAGAAGCCAAGAATATTCAAGACTCTTCAAGTTCATCATTTGAGCCACAAGGTAGGCCCTATCACTATGCATTTGATTCTTTGAATTTTTTATTTTCATTTGTATAATTAATAATTGTATTGTTCTTTGATTCATGATTCATTTCTAGAATCTAAATTGGAAATTTTTATAATTATTTGTAATTCATTCAAATGCTTAAAATTTTTAAATCTTCATTCAAATGAAAATCAAATGCTTAAATTTCAAATTTATTTTGCTTTCTAGGCTGTAACTCTGTAAGTTTTTTTCAGTTTCAAATTTTGAATTTAGAAGTCAAATTAGGATTCTGCTTCTACGCTTCGTGCAACCTAAAGTAAGAAAAACAAAATAAAATCCTTGTTTGACCAAGTATTTACAATTGTCAATTTATGACAGCAGCATTTAAGTTTTTAAATTTTTAATTAATGCATAAATATTTGATTAAATTATAAAATCAATCATTAAATTTGAAAGTCAAATTAGGATCTTAATTTTTGTGTATCCTCTACTTTTGCGCTTCGTGCGACCTAAAGTAAGAAAAACAAAAGTGAAATCCTTGTTTGACAAAGGTTAAGAACAAGGATTCCTATTTGTGTATCCTCTGCTTCTGCGCTTCCTGCGACCTGAAGTAAGAAAAACAAAAAGAAAATCCTTTTGTCTTAACCCCTTGCATTATGCATGGTTTGAATTTTAATTTTTAAATTATAAACTCACAAAAATTTATCATTTCTTGCAGTGTCATTATGAGTTCTCATAGCATGAGTGAGGATGAGAGTCAACCTCAAGGGGATGAGGTTGAAGCTGAAAGTGAAAATGAATCTGGTTATGCACCTAGTGATCCTAGTTCAAAAGCAAGGAGGGGTAACCGTGAAAATCAAACTAGTTCTGTTGGGAGTCCAAATTATAGCTGCCTTTCACAAATCCTACAACAATATGCTAAGGGTCCCTTTGATCTGAAGAAACCTTTAAAACAATTTGCAAGCAAGGTACCAAGAAAGCCTAGGACATCTGGGGGCACTAGGAAATGGAAGTGCAACATATGTGACCTTGAATGGTTTGGCAGCATGACTAGAACAAATGCTCACCTCCTTATCCGAGGCAAAGGTGTAGATGTATGTTAAAAGGTAGAAAGAAACCTGAAATTTAGGGCTGAAATATGTAAATTATGGGGTGCAAATGAAGATGCACCTACATCTGTTACTTTGCCACCAAGGGGGAGGGGTCATCAAAGATAGAGTTCTACTTATACTACTTTGGAGAGGCCAATGAATCCATTTAGTTCAGGGGCAGCAGCGCCTAAGGGGAAACATAAGCTGACTAGTGATGCTTCAAATCCACTGGCAGAATTATTCAATGTGCAAGCAAAGGATGAGGCAGATGATGCCATTAGCAAATTCTTCTTTGCCAATGGCATTCCATTCCATGTGGCTCACTCTCCTTATTATAAGGAGGTTGTGGCAAAAATAATAAGAGCAGGACCGTCATATGTGCCACCAGGGGAGACTAAATTGAGGACAACAATCTTGGATAAGAACTATTCCAAGATAAATATTTTAATGGAGAAAATGAAGAATACTTGGGTCACAAGTGGATGCAGCATCGTCATGGATGGGTGGACAGACATTAGGCATCGCCCACTCATCAATGTCATGGTTACAAGTACAACTAGCCCTTACTTCCTTAGGGCTATTGATTGTTCAGGGCATCCCAAGGATGCTCATTTTCAGTTCTAGATCCTCAAAGATGTTATAGAGGAGGTTGGGCCACAAAATGTGGTGCAAGTAGTGATAGATACAACCCATGTGTGCAAAGCTCCAGGGAAGTTAATTGAGGCAACCTATAGTCATATTTAGTGGACTCCTCGTCATGTGCATGCCATGAAAAATGCACTCAAGGACATGGGAAAAATCAACTGGATCAAAGGACTTGTTAGTGATGCTAGAGATGTGCAGATGTTTATCTGCAACCACCACACTTCACATGCACTCTTCAGGACCTTCTCCAAGAAGGAATTCTTGAAACATGTAGAGACTAGGTATGCATCATACTTTATTCTCTTGAATAGGATGCTTGAGTTGCAAGAGGCATTGCAACTAATGGTTATGACAACATAATGGAATCGGTGGCCTGAGTCGAAGACAGAGCAGGGGCAGAGGGTGAAGGAGGTGGTGAAGAGTGATGTTTTTTGGGATCATGCCAAATATATTGTCTCCATCATTACTCCAATCTTCAGAGTGACTAGATATGGAGATGCTAATGCACCTAACCTTGGAGAGGTGTATGAGTGCATTGATACTATGCTTGATCAAATGAAGGTTATTGTATGACAGAAAGACCCCACATTGCAATTCTATACTGAACATATTCAGCCGATCATTCATCGTAGATGGGAGAAGCTCAACACTCCCTTGCACATGGTTTCCTATGCATTGAACCCAAAGTGGTATGTGGGAAGGCCTGGTTACACCTATACAAGATGTTGAGGTGAAGGCAGGGTTCATGAAGGCCATTCAAAAAATGTATGATCCTATAGAGGCAAGCATCATTTGTACTAAGTGGACAAAATTTGCCACTCTTAGGGGATATCCACAGGAGGCCGAAATAGATAGGGAGACTTTGCCACAGGAGGAGCCTATTTTGTGGTGGTCTTTGCATGGGCCTACTTCTATGACTACCGATCTAGCCATTCGTTTGTTGTCCCAGGTTTCTAGTTCTTTTGTTGTTGAGAGGAACTGGTCTACTTATAGCTTCATCCACTCCGTTAAGAGAAACAAGCTTACCTCTACGAGGGCAGAGAAGCTTGTGGCTATACATAGTGCCTTGCATCTCATTCACTGCAACACACTTATGTACAAGGAGAGTCCAGCAGCCAGAAGGGATGTAGAGCCAAAGGAGCCAGCACAGATTGATGATGATGCTACACAGACAGAGCCGGTTGGTATGGGTTTGAAGGAGCTTGAGCATGCAGAGTCCAGCAATTCTAGTGATGAGGAGTTTGACGAGAACTTTGGGGATGATTAGCCATTGACTCATTAGTATTTACTTTTAGTATTTAGTATTTTGTTTTTAAACATTATTGATACTTGAGTGTAATCATGAATCATCATTATGAAATTTTGAAAATATTGAATTCGATATTTTGATTTTCATTTTCAATGTTCAATGTTCATTGGTTCAATGGTTAAAACCTAAGTCACAGGATTCACCAAATTTCGACCATGAGATTCAAAATTCGGCGGATTTATACAAAGTTTAATAAATTCATTGAAATTCACATGGAATTCGTACAGTAGGTTTTCCGCCCCCTTTCACTTTAAAATAGCGGTTGAACTTTCATTGTATTCTTCCTGCTCACATTAAAATAGCGGATTTATAAATGTCTAATAAAATCGTTGAATTTCGGCTCCCTACACCCGTCTTTCCTGCAGTCTCCTCCTGACTCCTGTGCCCATTTTTCTTGCGATCTCCTCCCGACTCATCTCATTGTGTTATTTAGTTTTTAGGAGGTTCAAGGAAATACTCCGATCGACGAGTTTAGAAAATTTTTCGGCGTGAATTTTTTTACAGCGTGAGACAATTTCGAGCACTATAATGCTCACATATAAAGGCCTATCGGCTAATTATTATATTTTTTATTTTTTATTTTTTTAATTTTAAGTTTTTTTAATAAAATTTAGATTTTTGTTTTTTTTTTTAAACTTGAAAGTTAAAATGTAATGTATATTTTATTTAATATACTTTTATTTTTATATTTTTTAAATAAAATTAGTATTTTTTTATTTAAAATGTAGTGTATGGAGTATATTTTTATTTTAAAATGTAGTGTATTTATTTAAAATTAGTATTTTTTTAATGTACTGTGAATATATATATATATATATATATATATATATATATATATATATATATATATTCAAATTTATGTAAGACGAATTTAACCACAAATTTTTTTCCAAATTTTTCCTTGTCAAATTTATTCCGAATTTCATCGTTGTCAAATTCGAACCTTGTGACATAGGTTAAAACAATCAAACTTGAAACTTAATTGTTAAAAACTTAAATGTTAAATTGTTGATGTTCAATGCAATATACTTATTCCTTATACATCTTTTTATAACTAATTTTTCAAGTACTATATGTATTTGCACCGCTCCCCAGCCGCCCCTCCACCACCGTCACCAAACTTAGGTTCCCCGTCCCCAAAACCCGTCCCCCGTCAAGAAACTCCATGGAACTATGCAAAATAGGCTCCTCCTGTGCCAAAGTCTTCCTATCTATTTCAGCCTCCTATGGATATCCCCTAAGAGTGGCAAATTTTGTCCACTCAGTACGAAATTCGAATGATGTTGGCCTCTGTAGGATCATACATTTTCTGAATGCCCTTCATGAACCCTGCCTTCACCTCAGCATCTTGTATAGGTGTAACTCTACCAGGCCTTCTCACATACCACTTTGGGTTCAGCATAGGCAGCCATGTGCAAGGGAGTATTGAGCTTCTCCCATCTATGATGAATGATCGGCTGAATATGTTCAGTGTAGAATTGCAATGTGGGGTCTTTCTATCGTACAACAACCTTCATTTGATCAAGCTTAGTATCAATGCACTCGTACACCTCTCCAAGGTTAGGTGCATTAGCATCCCCATATCTAATCACTCTGAAGACTGGAGTAATGATGGAGACAATATATTTGGCATCAGCCCAAAAACATCACTCTTCACCACCTCCTTCACCCTTTGCCCCTGCTCTGTCTTCGACTCAAGCCACCAATTCTATTATGCTATCATAACCATTAGTTACAATGCCTCTTGCAACTCAAGCATCCTCTCCAAGAGAATAAAGTATGATGCATACCTAGTCTCTACAAGTTTCAAGAATTCCTTCTTGGAGAAGGTCCTGAAGAGTGCATGTGAAGTGTGGTGGTTGCAAATAAACATCTGCACATCTCTAGCATCACTAACAAGTCCTTTGATCCAACTGATTTTTCCCATGTCCTTGAGTGCATTATTCATGGCATGCACACGACAAAGAGTCCACCAAATATCACTAACAAGTCCTTTGATCCAACTGATTTTTCCCATGTCCTTGAGTGCATTATTCATGGCATGTACACAACAAAGAGTCCACCAAATATGTCTATAGGCTGCCTCAATTAACTTCCCCACAGCTTTGCACACATGGGCTTCATCTGTCACTACTTGCACATTATTTTGTGGCCCAACCTCTATAGCATCTTTGAGGATCTGGAACTGAAAATGAGCATCCTTGCGATGACCTAAAAAATCAATAGCCCTAAGGAAATAAGGGCTAGTTGTACTTGTAACCATGATATTGATGAGTGGACGATGCCTAATGTTCGTCCACCCATCCATGACGACGCTGCATCCACTTGTGACCCAAGTATTCTTCATTTTCTCCATTAAAATATTAATCTTGGAATAGTTCTTATCCAAGATTGTTGTCCTCAATTTAGTTTCCCCTGGTGGCACATATGATGGTCCTGCTCTTATTATTTTTGCCATGGCCTCCTTATAATAAGGAGAGCGAGCCACAGGGAATGGAATGCCATTGGAAAAGAAGAATTTGCCAATGGCATCATCTGCCTCATCCTTTGCTTGCACATTGAATAATTTTGCCAATAGATTTGAAGCATCAATAGTCACCTTACGTTTCCCCTTAGGCCCTGCTGCCCCTGAACTAGATGGATTCATTGGCCTCTCCAAAGTAGTAGAAGTAGAACTCTGTCTCTGATGACCCCTCCCCCTTGGTGGCAAAGTAACAAATGTAGGTGCATCTTCTTCATTAGCACCCCATAATTTACATATTTCAGCCCTAAATTTCAGGTTTTCTTCCACCTTTTCACATACACCTACATCTTTGTCTCAGATAAGGAGGTCCTAGTACCTTGCTTGCAAATTGTTTTAAAGGTTTCTTCGGATCAAAGGGACCCTTGTTGTAGGATTTGTGAAGGGCAACTATAATTTGGACTCCCAACAAAACTAGTTTGATTTTCACGGTCACCCTTCCTTGCTTCTGAACTAGGATCACCAGGTGCATAATCAGATTCATTTTCACTTTTAGTTTCAACCTCATCCCCTTATGGTTGACCCTCATCCTCACTCATGCTATGAGAACTCATAATGACACTGCAAGAAATGATGAATTTTTTTGTAAGTTTATTATTTAAAAAATTAAAATTCAAACCATGCATAATGCAAGGGATTAAGACATAAGGATTTTCTTTTTGTTTTTCTTACTTCAGGTCGCACGAAGTGCAGAAGCAGAGGATACACAAATAGGAATCCTCATTCTTAACCTTTATCAAACAAGGATTTCACTTTTGTTTTTCTTACTTCAGGTCGCACGAAGCGCAGAAGCAGAGGATACACAAAAGTTAAGATCCTAATTTGACTTTCAAATTTAATGATTGATTTTATAATTTAATCAAGTATTTATGCATTAATTAAAAATTTAAAAACCTAAATGTTGCTGTCATAAATTGACAATTGTAAATACTTGGTCAAACAAGGATTTCACTTTGTTTTTCTTACTTCAGGTCGCATGAAGCACAAAAGCAGAGGATACACAAGATGAAATCCTAATTTGACTTCTAAATTCTAATTTTGAAATTGAAAAAAAAACTTACAAAGCTACAACCTAGAAAACAAAATAAATTTGAAATTTAAGCATTTGATTTTCATTTGAATAAAGATTTAAAAATTTAAGCGTTTGAATGAATCACAAATAATTATAAAAAAATTTCAATTTAGATTCTAGAAATGAATCATGAATCAAAGAACAATACAATTATTAATTATACAAATGAAAATCAGAAATTCAAATAATCAAATGCATAGTGATAGGGCCTACCTTGTGGCTCAAATGATGAACTTTAAGAGTCTTGAATCATCTTGGCTTCTATATCCTCTGCTTGATCTCACTTTCCCTCTCCTAATGCTCTCACTCTTGCAAACTTCTCCCTCTTAGCTTGTTGCCTCAACTTTCAGCTCTCTACCTCACTCAATGAAGTTTTTGTGTGATTTGGAATAAGAGGGATAGGGCATTTTATAAGCTTTTGGGAGGCCTTGATGGTGGGCGTGGGGGTGGGGCCCATTAGCAATTAGGGTTAGGGTAGAGGGCTCATTAATCCCTTTTGAATTTTAAAAAAAACACTTTTTGGCGTCCACCAGTGCGGGGGATGCCTGCACGTTTTGGGGTGCGGTCAAGGGACGTCTGGGCGTCCCCTGGACGTCCCAAGGATGTCCCAGGGTCCCCCCGACGTCCCCTTTTTAAAGGGACGCCCCGGAGACGTCCCCTCTCAAAGGGAAACGTCCCGAGGACGGCGGCATTTCGAGGTGGCAGTGGAGGTGCAGCTGGGGGACGTCCCTGCCCTGGAAACGTCAGGATTGGGGGGGGACACGTCCCCATGGAACTATGCAGACAAAGAGGAACTCAACCAAGAGAGCTAAGCACTACAAACAGAGGGCAAACAACCCACAAGCCAAAAAAGAATGGCAATCTCAGGGTGGTTTGAAACCAAATCGTTCCAAAAATTCCTTGGTTGGAGACCCATTGTTTCCATCTATAGAAGTTGTATGGTGACACGCTTTCCTAACAAAAATAGTTTTTTCATCCCTTCCATAGGAGTACACATGGGTCGACGAGTCTGACTAGCTATGATCCTCTGGAACCCGCCAAAAAGGGTTGCAAGCTTTCTTGTGAGGTTCCGTAGACAGCACCTCCCTACCAACAACCTCAAAGCCCCACACAAGAGTGTTCATTTGCAACAACGATGCCCAATAATAGTTCTGCTTCACTCGGAGGCTTACCAAGTGACTAAATTTTTTTTCTTCTTGGTAAATTCAATCATATTCGCCATCCTAATGGTAGAGCACCCACAAGAGGAGTGGCCAGCCATCAGGCATAAACGACACATAACCAAAAAGTCCTCATAAACAATGTGTTGAACCCAATCTCCAAACTTTGAGGACAATGTAAAAGAAGGAAGCTTCTTACCCACATTAATGAACACATAAAATCTAGCAAAAAGCAGACATTTCCTTGAAATGGTCACCAAATCAAATTAGATGAATTGATCAATAGTTGAAGCTATACCTTTCAAGACCTCCACCTCCCAATATTCAAAAGGTAACCTCAAAAGCTTCATCCAAACAAGAACCTTGATGATACACTCATCTGAATTAAAACCTAGAGACCACTTCTTGAGAAAAAGCCTTGATTTGCCCATAAACCATGGTCATCCAAGAGAATATGATCACAATCTCCAAGGTTCAAGAAGGAGATCAAAAAGAAGGCCTTCACCAAAGCCATGATCTCAAAATGGCCGCAATGCATCCATTTTCTTTTGGCCGACCATCTAAAATCGTCTATGTTAGGCCTTGCCCCAAGAAACTTTCCAATGGGAAAGTTTTCAAGCTTAGAAGCAACCCTATCAACAGAGTCTGGAACCTAAATAGACAAGCCTCAATCCACCTCAACCGACAATGAGGAAGAAGGACAAGAAGGGTTGTTATTCTACCCCTTACTAGAATCAACATCATTCTCTAAAGGCAATTCCAAAGGAGTGCCCTGACTCACCATTTCAGGCAACCAAGCATCAAAGCCATCACTAACATGCATTGCAGTCTTAAATTTCACCAACAAAGCCTCCACACCATCTACAGAGGTGTGAACACAAGAGGGGCCGCAGGGAGAAACCAGAAGCAAAGGAGGAACAAGCTCCTTATCCTATAGAGAAGCAGCAGAACAAGGAAGCAAAGCAAATTAGGGGGGAATGTCAAGGGGACGAACAACCAATCCAACGAGTTCCAAAGGAACCAAAACCACCGACGACAAAAGCAGATTCATAGTAGGGGCCGAGACATCACACTTCTGGACGCCAACACCGTCCATCGAAACCAAATTTTGAACAACAGGGCACTTGGATTCAGTAGGGGAGAGGAAACCCCTATGAAGAGCCGCCTTCTAAGCAAAAGGCTCTAAAACAGGACCTGATAGAGTAGCCACTTGATGCTCTTCCACAAGCCACTAAGCCTCCAACCATATCTCCCACAATCCTTCACCCTCATCCTCTGAAACCCAGCCACAATGCTAATCCTCTCCGTCGCCATCTGAATTGTCATTGATATCATCCTCACCATCACCCAAAGCATCCTACAGGTTCCCACTCCTTCCTCTTTCAAAAATCTTCTTCCCGCTCCCCCTCACCATAAAGAATCTCATTAACAATACAAATTTAAATTGTTTTTAATTATTGTAATTGAGAGTATGTTATCTATAATTCTTGTTTTATGTTTTTTTTGTTTAAATTTGCATTTGCATCACTATAATTGCATGAAAGACTTCTCTCGTATGGATTTGAAAAGCTTGCAAATTACTTTGTTTAGCTCTAAACTCTGCAAATTAGCGTAGGTCTTATCCTAGACTGCAATTTAGTATGTACTTGGAAAATCTACCAAGGAAGAAGCTAGCAATTGTTTCCCCTTCTTCCTTATCCAACTCCTAAATTACCTCAATATCTAGGAGCATGAGGTGTTTTTTAGCCCACTAGTGGTTCACATAATACATGTTATAGTACTAGCTTGAACCCTTTGCCCTTCATTATGCTTCTTGTTGTTGTGTGAGCCTGGCAATTTGTCATGTGTTGATGATGTCAGCAACTATCTATATAGTGTTAAGATTAAACTTGATAAGATTTGTGAATGGGATCCACTGCCATCTTCATTGCATCTTTGATCATAGCTGGTTTCTGAACCCTAAGTTCATTTTGAATTCTCTACATCAAGCCAATGATTTTCCAGCTGCTAAAATGAATTTAGGTTGCAAGTACTTGTCGAAACCTTCAGATGTTGTGAGTTAAACTAAGGTGATCAAACATTCAGATGCTGTGAGTTATGCTAGTTGTGAAGAGTTTGAGATTCCTTCCATAATTGATTCCTTAGCTGCGTTCCTTGCTTGACGATTTGTTTGAGATTTGATTGGAGAAAGGAAACTTTTCCTATGGCTAGTTGTGGCCATAGGCTTTTAAACTTCATCCTATGGTTTCAAATAAAATTGCATTCAATGGCTCTCCTTTCCAGCAGTAGACCTATAGGCAAGTAGATATGCAAATTTGCTTAAAGTTGCTAAAAACAACATTCTATTATTGATCCATATGAATCTAAAAAGCAAATTCACTTCATCAAACTAGACTTTAGTCTGAACAGGGTAAAAGATAGAGAGCAGTTTTCTTGGTGACAAAAACCACCAGATACAACAAGGTGGCAATTGCACTCATGATAGTGGTTTTGCATTTGTCATGATGATTTTGCACTTGTTAAGGTCATTTTGCACTTGTCATGGCGGTTTCTTTTGTGAGATGGAAGTCTCATTAGAACCATGTCGAATTTGTCTTGACAGAAATGACAGATTTGCTCATTTCAAAATTAAAAGGATAATAATGGCAGAAGGAATGTCTTTCTATGTTCCAAAACATCTGGGAGTCCTTCAGCAATAATGAAAGAGAGAAAGGGAAGCTGAATTTTTGCAATAATGAACACTTGTTTAAAAATGCTCAATAAAATTTTGACATCTAAATAATAATCATTTAGCAGATAAAAACACAATACTAATTAATGAAGTTTATTGGTACCTGCAGCTGCAAAGTATTAGCAGATAAAAACACCATACTACTTAATGAAGTTTATAGGTACCTGCAACTGCAAAGTATGAAGAATAAAATTCCGCACGATGTCATACTCTCCTTTCAGCAAGAAAGCAATTCCAGAAGGTATAAAATCCCGAATGAAAACCTGATCATAAGTTCCATTGAAATATCTGTTTATATATCCACACAATCTGCAATCTATTCACCAAACAAATTACCCTAAATATGGGTCAAGAAGTATGACCCAAAACATAGCTAAATAAAAACAAACACACAAAATGAGCATCACCTAGATGCATTGAGTGCCAAATGGACCATTCAAGCTCATGAGAGAGAACTTTTTGTGACAGATTGACTTAATACTAAATAATGACGCACTGCAGAAACATCAAATACATGTAACACAAGTAACTGATTTGCAATAGAGATCATTACATAATGATCAACTGCAGAAGCACCAAATGCATAAAATGCAAAGACTGATACCCAAAAATGATATTACAAAATGATGCACTGCCAAACACCAAATGCATAAAACACAAGCAATTGATTCCCGAAAAATGATATTAAGTAATGACACACTGCGAAAAACACACCAAATGCATAGAACACAAAAGTGATATTACATAACGAAGCACCGTGGCAACACCAAATGAATAAAAAACACAAGCAGTTGATTCCAGAAAACATGAAGAAAACATGATACTGTGTGATGACACACCACAGAAACACCAAATGCAAAAACACAAGCAGTTAATTTTACATGATGACACGCTACGGAAACACCAAATGCATAAAACACAAGAATGAATTGCATACCGATGAACCGTGGAAACAACACATGAATAAAAAAACAAGCAATTGATTATCAAAACTGATATTACATTACGACGCACTGCGGAAACACCAAATACAGATAAACACACGCATGCACATTTATACACAGAAGAAATTCACACACACCTGATCATAGTTTAATGTATTAGGATCATGGGGATCGTTTGCGGCGATTGTTCCAATGGGGCTGCCGCAATAATTCACCACAGCTGCCCTGAGAAGTGTCCAAGCTTCGCTCTCAAAAGACCCATCCTCCTCGTGCGACCCTGCCCCGGCCCTCAGGAGGTCCCGCGCCTTCTTTTCCAGATAGCTCTCCTCATGTGACGCTGCTCTAGACTTCCTCTCCACCTGCTCTGTTAAAGCCCCCGTATCCTCATGTGACCCTGTCCTAGGCTTCCTCTCCACCTGCTCTGTTAAAGCCCTGTTATCCTCATGTAACCCTGCCCTGGATTTCCTCTCCACCTGCTCTGTTAAAGCCCTGTTATCCTCATGTGACCCTGCCCTGGATTTCCTCTCCACCTGCTCTGTTAAAGCCCTATTATCCTCATGTGACCCTGCCCTGGATTTTCTCTCCACCTGCTCTGTTAAAACCCTCTTATCCTCATGTGACCCTGCCCTGGATTTCCTCTCCACTCCCTCTGTTAAAACCCTTTCCGTCACAACATTTTTGCAATTCAAATTCAACACCTCTGCAACATCAGCGGCCCCGTTGCCATCCTTGCCTAGTACTTCCTGAATTCGGCTGCTTTGCTGGCAGCGGACAAAGCAGCTCCGCTGTTTTAGCTGCACTGGGCGTGCACAAGACGAAAGAAATTTCCCATTTTTGCCTTTGATGTCAACCAGGGAAATCGAACCCGCTGCCTCAAACAGCCCTGCCACGGAAATGGATAAAATTTGGCTCATTGTATGCGATTTCAGTAACACTTATGCTTCCACTTCATTTGAAATTGGATCAGAATCTGAGCCGATTCAATTATTCCATTAATGTTCCGACTCTGAAGCTGCGAGGGAAGATTCCCTTTAAAGCAGTTAAAAAGGGCGTGATGTTATCCAGATACTAGAAGTCCAGAAGATCCTCGAAGAGGAAGAGGATCGCTTTAGCCTTACCTGTAACATTTTTATGAGGCTTTTACGCAACAGCTAA
The DNA here is from genome assembly GCA_027924645.1 of Cunninghamia lanceolata. Classification (NCBI taxonomy): domain Eukaryota; kingdom Viridiplantae; phylum Streptophyta; class Pinopsida; order Cupressales; family Cupressaceae; genus Cunninghamia; species Cunninghamia lanceolata. The sequence goes on along the minus strand of BSBN01001640.1, from coordinate 399,062 downwards.
GATTATCCCGTCCTTTTCAAATCTGATGCGATGAAAAGACGAACACGTTGCGGACATGTTGACACCACGTCACGCAGGGAAAGCAAAAGCTTTGTTTTTAAGGTCGATAATTTTTATTTTGAGCGGCTCAATTGCTTACAAGTTAGGTTCCCCTCGTTTATTAATAATAAACGAATGAATGAAAGATTTTTAATTACGTGTACGAGACGGAAAGACTATGTGTGACCTCGAGAATAAAAAAAAAGTTGTTGTAGTGAGTTCAATTAAAGAAGGTTGTAGGGAGTTCAACTATAAGTTGTTTCTTATTGATTAGTTGAATAGGTAGTTAGGGATGGCGCCATCCCAATTAGTTTCCATTCATTGGTTGTCAAAATCAAAGCTTATCCTTTAAAAAAATTGTTGTTTTTTAAAATTCAACTATAATTTTTTCCCATTCATTTGAATTGGTAGTTAGGGATGGTGCCATTCGAATTAGTTTCCAATCATTGGTTGTCAAAGTCAAAGCTCATCCTTTTAAAATATATTGTTTTTTAAAGTTTTATAATAATTAATTAGTTGATAGGCTTTTATATGTGAGCATTATAGTGCTCAGAGTTGTCTCACGCTATTAAAAAAAAAAAATTTCGCCTCGGAAAATTTTCTGAAGTCGTGGATTGTTCCTATTGGCATATTCCTTGAACCTCCTATGGGTGCAAGTGCTAGTATATTGGTATTGAGAGTATAAATTTTAAGTTAGATTTTTTTACTTGGAGCTAAGAACTAAGGGGTATTCATTCGGAAAAATTTCTGAAGTCGCCGGTTGTTCCTATTGGCGTATTCCTTGAAACTCCTATGGGTGCAAGTGCTAGTATATTGGTATTGAGAGTATCAATTTTAAGTTAGATTTTTTTACTTAGAGCTAAGAACTAAGGGGTATTCATTCAGAAAATTTTCTAAAGTCGTCAGTTGTTCCTATTGCGGTATTCTTGAACCTCTTATGGGTGCAAGTGCTAGTATATTGGTATTGAGAGTATAAATTTTAAGTTAGATTTTTTTACTTGGAGCTAAGAACTAAGGGGTATTCATTCTTGTTAAATTCACTTAGGTGTGATCCCCACGTCATCCCTTATTTTATTGCATTTCTAGGGAATTTGAACCTTGGTGGATGGTGTAATCAAGAGCATACCATCACCCTTATCAATTGTGCTCAACCAATTGACCAACAACCCTTTTGGTCTTTCTATTACTTTTATTTTAGAGTAGAGAAGAAAAGTGTAAACCTTCCTTTTTAATATTTTCATTTTACATTTGCATTGGGTCTTGTTGTAATTGTAATGTTTTAATATTTAATTTCGTAATTAGTGTATAAGTTGACCAAAAATCTAAAACTTATCAATCTTTAGCCTATGCTAATCTTAAATAGTTTGAACCCACTTCTTCTATATGTAATGTCGTACATTATACTAGACCATGAGAGTGTCCTTGTCCACTGGACAAGATCACATATGTAGCCTTGTCCATTAGATAGGATCACACATATGGCCTTGTCATCTCAATCTAAATCATTTTCTTACTTTTTTTGAGCCTACCCTTTGCCAAATGTGATTGTTACTTGTTGACTTACACACAAAATATTTTGAATTGAACACCTAGGATGTCATAGGTGAGGATAAAACCTAGGATATTAGTTATCATCAAAAGATCATCAGAATCCATTAGAGAGAATCATTCAAATCTCATTACAAAGCATTTAACATTGTATCAACATTTTACATCGTAGATACTACACTTTGCATCATCTATGCATTCAACATATTATGTCTTTCATGTCTTCAAACTTGTATAATTGGCAACAGGGACTTGATTGATATCAAGGAAGTCAAAATGATTTTGGTTGACCAATGACAAGCTCCTTAAGGTGCTTCTTAACACCATTGTGTTTTGCAAGTGCATGGGTCGTAGAAGTTGTGATATTAGAGGACAAATTCATGTTACTCAAGACTAAATCATGTGATCCTATCCAAACACATAACATAATTTAGAGGCAGGTCAATAACATTACTTACAATAATGATTCAATATTAGAAGATAGAATATAATCTTCGAGCATCAACTACAACAAAAAATCTATCATCGACTATTATAATCAATAAATAGAGCTAAGCACCCCTAATATTCTTAGTTGCTTTTATCATTCTTAACTATTCTATCTAGGGTTTAATTGTGATGTATTTGATTTAGACTCCTAGATATTATAGAGTGTTCTTTTTAATCCCTACTTGATGGTGAACCTTGATTCTTCGATCCCACCTAGGGTTTTGCCCTAGGTATCCTTCTTTGTTGATTTTTCATATCTATTTTTTCGAATTTGTCTCTTGGATTTGTATATGAACTTTCTATTGATCTCTCTTTGTCTTCAATTGTGGTGGATGCATAAAATTTGATTTGTGATGATACTCCTTTGCATGGTATCCACCATGATAGCTTGAGTGCGACCAAATCACACTTTTATGATGATATCTCTAATAATTTGGTTGGTGATGACTATGTGCCTATGATGCTTTGATTTTTTATGTATCTCCTCATTCCCCTTGTTAGGTGTATGCACTTCCTAAATAATATTTTTACAAAACCCTAACTTATGTTTACACGTGCACACTTTCTAATAGATTTATTTTTATTGCATATATATGATGATTGTAAAATATTTTAATTATTGCATATACACTTGATTGTACAATGGCATGATGTGCTCATTGCTACTTATCTTTATGTATTATTTAAAAGATGCTTTTGTACATGGGTTCATTAGGTGGCCTAGTGTGTGCTTCTTTCATGTTTTATATCCTCCATCCTTTAGTGGTTGTTCTTTAGAACCCATGAAGAGCATTCTCGTACATACACCTACTAGTTTATTGTCTGTGGATGCATTGGTTCATACTATCCCTCAATGATGCGCACTTAATTGATACATATGTTCTAGCTTCTTCCTCACATGATGTTTTACTTGGAGATAGATGATCATTTTTCATGGGTAATTTATGATAGTACTATGAATGTAATGCCCACTAGCATATGTTTTGATCCTTGCACCAAGCTTTCTGATGTGGCCTTGTATTTCCATCGAGGTGTTCTAATTGTGTACCTTAGGTATCTACGATGTGGTTTTATGTGCTTTTATCACTATTATGATGTTTTAGATTGCTATCAATGTACATTATTGGTGAGCTTTTTATATTGGCATATGTGGTCCAACTATATATTATGGGATGTGTATGTCATGATGTTATCTGCTTGGTTTCATTTTGTGTCATGATACTATATTGTACTTGTAGCTAAGGTTTCATGTGGATGGCCATCAAGGGATATGGAACATGTATTTTGGATTCACGTATGTGGATTTGTTTATGTCAAGGACTATTTTTGCATTTTATCATCACTATTTTCACTATACATGTTATGTGTGATTTGATTATGATTATCTAGTTTAGCACTATGTTTACAATTATTATTGATTTATGCACTTTTGTTTCTAAATCATGCGGCTTTAGGATGATTTTTAGTTGATGCAATTTATTGATATTATTTCATCTATGTTATATCATGTTGGGATTTTATGATGTGCTTCAGCTATCTTGTATGGAGCAAGTATGTCTGATGTTTTATTGAGTGTGCAGGCATAGGTTTTAGCCCCAACAATGGTTATTTGGACATGGTTAGATTTTGGTAAATGTGTTATGTATAATCCTTGTCTCACTCAATTAAGTAATGGGACATATCTTGTGAATCCCTATGAAAACTTGGATCTAAATCAATGTCAATTCTAGAATCCATGTGTTACGTTAAACCCATAAAGTAAGTGGGTCATTTGTGTGTGGTTATTTATCTTGTCGCATTGCATTTGATCTATTTTGAATTATGTGTTTGTTGTGTTTGCAAAATATTTAATATGCTTGAGATAGAAAGATAATATGTGTATCTTGGTGGAAAAAATGTCTATTGCATTATTTCATTTGTAGTAAAAGAAAAATAAAGTGAATTTAATTATTCTTTACAAATAAAATATTTTGCACAAAGGAAATAAAAATTTCATTAAGTTATGGAAATTTTATTCTATTGCAATAATTATAGGAAATTATCAAATTTAATTTAAGTGCATAGCATTGCGTTATTGAAATTTAAAAAAAATGTCTATTATTGCAAAAAAAAAACCTTCTTTTGGAAAAATCTAAAAAAGTAAATTAGAGAAAAGAAAATAAAATAGAGGGATAAAAAAAAAGAATAGGCATTTTTTCTTTTGTTTTTTTTTTAAACCCTCTTCTTCCTCCCTTTTAAAAGAAATCTTGAAAATAGAAAAGCTTGGTTTTGGTATTGCTTGGGAGTGGATTTAGTTGTATTGGGATTGCTTGAAGTAGGAGAAGCATTTCTTATTGCCTTCTTGCATCTTAAGGAAGGATTCTTCCTTTTGGAAGCTTGCTTGGAGAGGTAATTTTCTTGATTTAATCATGTTTTCAAAATATATTTTTTACATTTTCTATGCCAACAATAGGTGGATGCATATTGCTTCTTCATCCATAAGAGTGATTGGAGTAGAATGCATGTGATTAGAAGTAGCTTTAATTTAATTTTGTAGCTTTTTAAATTATTTTGAAAAGTGCAAAATAGAGCCAAGTTTATGGCATTTTTTTCTCAAAATTATTTATGAGTTGGAATGCTTCTTGTTGTGCATTTTAGGCACCAAAGGTTATAATTGAAATTTAGAAATTTTGTGTATTTTGTGAGATAAATTTTGGAGTTCTTGGGGGGTGTCATCAATAATGGATTTGGAGGTTTTATGGTTTGAACATTTTTTAAGAAAACTAAAAACTTGAATTCAAACCTTGTTTACTTGATTTATTTTGTGGGATGAAGATTCCCATGTATCTTTGAGTTTCTCAACCTTTTGGATACAAAGATCATGAATTTTGACCTTGTTTTTTATGCCTTGACTTTTCGGCTAAGGTTAACTTCTGAATTGTGTTTTCTAACATTTGGATGTGGGGATCCCAAACTTGGACTTCATTCTCCATGTCTTAATTTGGTGGGTGAATAATGCAAGTATCATGAACTTTGACCATGTTTTATGTGCCATGACCATAAGGGTGAAGGTTGACTTTGGACCTAGGATTAGATGCTAAGGTATGAGTAGAGTGGAACCATGTCACACTTTTGAGATTAGAGATGTCCTAATAAGAATGTCCCAATAAAAAGTTTCAAATGGGTAACATAATGAGATAAAATAAAATGGAAATCTAAATAATTAAAATAAAATTTAAACCAAATAACATTAATAATGTTACTCATGTTGAAGGTTTGTTTAGGAGATAGTGCAAGATAACAATGACACAATATGTTGTTTAGAATGTGACTTAGACACAATGCAAGTGATTCAGACTCCAACATGAAACATGAACTGTATCCTTGCTATAGGCGACCACCTAGTCAGTCTTGCTCTCATGGCAAGAGCTAGTTTAGTGGAGGTATAACTAGGGGTTGTTATATTCCTAAGGAAGCAAAATGTTGCAGATCATAGTTGAGTTGATCATGTGATGTGTATTTGTGTATGTTTGGTGGAAATTGTTATGAATGTTGTGATGTTGATGAAAATGTTCAATGGTTATTGTGGTTGTGATTATAGTATGACCCAAAGGGTCAATTGTTCTAAGCCTAGCTCAAAGACTATTTTGCTTGTTTATGATGTGGAGACAATCTAGCCTCCTTTGGTCATTTTGAATGCATTTTTGTATGAGTTCTTGGTGATCAATGATTCTTTGTTGATGTTCTTCAACTTCTCTTCTTTGTTCTATGTTTTGTTGAATGAGAATTGGTTGAGGGAAGTTCTCCCTAATCTCGTCTAAGACAAATTTTACCTAATCTTCTCTAATGTCTGGAAACATCAAATGCTAGATAAGAGGGGGGAAAGTTTTGTTGAATGTTTCATTTGAATGTTGAATGTGTTGACCTCGTGATGAAATCAAGGGTTTGACTTGATCTCTTGATTTCCTTTTTGTGTTTCTAATGTTTTTTTGGTATTTTTATGAATACAAAATAATTTTTGGTTCCTTTTTTATGAATTTCAAATAATTTAATTACTAGAAAGGGAAAATGTATGCAAGCTATATGATTTTTTGTATGTAATTTAAACTATGTTTTTGTGGGTCTATTTTTTAATGTAATCTAATGAAATGAAATTTGTGATTAAATATAAGAACAATGAAAATGAAATTTAACTAGGAAAGCAGGTAAAGCTATACTAAGAAATTAAAAAGAAAATCTAATCTATGGAAGCAAAAACTACCTATCAAGAGAAAGAAAAATGAAGTTTTACTCTCCTAAGAGCAAGATTTGATTTTCTAATTACTACAAAAGCATAAAAAACCTAGTTGAATCAAGCAGCAGTGCCTAGCATGAGTCCTTAGAGGTCCTTTCTGGAAACTGTCTCTTTGACTACAATAGCAAGGTCCTCTTGGCAGCAGGGACAAAATAGAGATATGAAAAGCAAATGGCTATGAGCTTTGAAGCTATGGAAATTGGAAAGCAAATTGAATTGATCATATGTATGCTATGGGGAAGAAAATGGCTTGAGCTTTGAAGCTATGGCAAAAATAAAAGGCACATGAGGTCTTGCATTGAGCATGAAAATGCTATGGGGGTAGCTATTTGCAAAAACTTAAGCAAACCAAGAATACAATAATGAATTTTGCCTCCTCAAATGCATAGAGGAGGGGGGTATTTATAGGCTTGAAATCCACGCCAAAGGTGGTGGTGATTGTGGAGTTAACAGTAATTGATTGAAGAGTGATCTAGCTCTATTGAAAGTGAACAATGGTTGAAGAGATCATGGGAGAATGACTATAAGATAACAATAGACTAATTGAGATATAAAACTATATTGATTGGGAGATAAGAATAGATTGATTGGAAGTCTAGAAATAGTTAGGGGAAGTGAACAATTAGTTATGCATGAAGAAGCTTGCAATCAAGAGCTAAAAATGGAGCCAAATCAAGCTAAAACTAGAAGAAATCATGGATGGAAAAGATGACAAGGTTGGCCCTTTTGGGAAGTGGGTCACCCCTTTTAGAAAGAAAAATCACCCTTGGAGATCCTACTTAAGTTGTAGGGTCACCCAAGGAGATCCTGAAGACAATAGGGGTGACACATGCCAAATGGTTTGGACAAGTGGTTAGAAGGTGGAAAAGTTGTTTTAGAGGGTTGAAAATGGTTGTGGAGACTTCAAACAAGGAACAACTCTCATGGAAAGTGGGTGACCTCTTTTAGCAAGGTAGAACTCCCCAGGAGATCCCACTTCATCTGCAGGATCTCCTTGGGAGATCCTACAGGTCATAGGGTGATCCAACTAGAATGGATTGAGGGAGTGGGTAGGAGGTATGTAGAACCTTGGAAGGTCAACTAGATTGTTATGGAAGAATGAAAGATGAGATAACTCCTTGGGGGAAGTGGATTCCCCTCTTGGGAGGTGGATTAACCATGTTGTTGTTGGAAATAGTCCAAACAACTAAGAGGGGGGGTGAATCAGTTGTCCCTAAACTTTAACCTTTTCTGAACCTTTTTAAATATTCTTTATAATCAGATTAATGATGAAAACATTTGAGCATAAATCAACACATGAACAGAAACAACATGAACACACAACACCAGAATTTTGACGTGGAAAACTCGGTTAAGGGAAAAACCACAGTGGGGGTTAACCCACAAAAATTGTGTACCCTGTTAAAAGTACTTAAGAAAATAGAAGGCACATGCCTTCGAGCGCACTGCCCAGAGCTCACTGCTCAAGGAAAGGCTCACTGCCTATGAGAAATTATGATTTACATAGAGATAATGAACTGAGAAATAGCATCTACATTCATGCCTAGAATCAGTCCCTTTGAAGGCTCAAAAACTTCTGCTCCTATCTTCAAATTCTTCTTCACTGACTCTCCACTCTATACCTCCTTCGCTCCTCTTCTTCTCTCCTATGTCTTTTTGATCCTTTCTTCAGATTTAACTCGCTTATTCAAGGATGCGTTTCAACAACTCTTCAACAAGTATTTATATGCTTCATCAACCTTGGAATGATCAAAAAGGTCGGATAAACTAGACACGGATCATTACACTTTCAGCCAAACACAACTGAGACTTGAATCTTCTTCTACAACCACGCCATGCTTCATAAAAATGTTCTTAGATCATATGCAACTTGCTAGGATCATCCAGTCAGCCAAGACTGGGAAGAACATCAACCTCAAACAACAAGCTCAAACTTCAATGTGGACCTCCAACATAGTAGCCACACGATCCAAAGACCTCCAAAAGCACATTGAAATCATCAATAACATTCACTCTAAACCAAATTACCAAAATCATTTGTATCTTCCTCTAGAACCTCAAGAACACTATCTGCCATGACTGTCAAACTAGAAAGATAGCTTGCGGACCTCCAAACCACGAACCACTAGAGTTGATGATACACACTGACTTCCCAAACATGCCTTCAGATCCATAAACCATAATATTTCACTGTGGAGCAATCCAGACCAACTTACTGTCACACTATCTCTTCTGAATACTGTGAAATCCGGTTTTACTCAGATGGCCATAACTTCTTCAAATCTTCATGCAGACTTCTCAAATCTTAACTGGAGCAACCTTTGACAATCCTCTAAATAGCCATGTGGTCCACATGCATTGTTTGTCATTAATTTTCTCAATATCCTCAACAGTCTGGTCTTCTATACAGACAACAAAATAGGATACAGTTGACACCAATGGCAACAAGGATATGTTGACATCAATGACAACACCACTCAGGCACATATTTGCAACAATCTCCCCCTTTGTCATTGATGGCAATATATGATGTGTAAAACTGAATTTAACCATCAAGACAAGAACTTATCCCCCTTTCTCTTCTCACTTCTACAACTACTTTCTTTATTGCTCCCCCTTACACAAACAACTAGTTTTTCACATGACTTCTCTCCCCCTTTGACATCAATGGCTAAGGGCACATATTTGCTATCTTTTCTCCCTTTTTGCTTCAGACTGATCCCAAAATTTACATTCTAACTACTCCCCCTTTGAGTAGTACCTCCTTAACATCAATCCAACTCACAAGATATGAATGTGAATTCCACCGGACTGATGCACCTTAGTGCATCTTAGTTATGATCTGGAGGGGTAATAACCCTTAACTTTTCTCTGAGATACTCAAAAGTATCTTTGGGAAGAGGCTTAGTGAAGATATCCACAATCTGATCTTTGGAAGACACAAACTCCAACTTGAGGGTATATGCACAAAGATGAGGGACCAAAAAGTCACCACATGACTTTTTGGTCTCATACAAGTCATAACGCGAGTGTGTTATGGGTCGGTGTTACCGAGCCTATAATGCAAGCGCGTTTTACAAAAGTAACTCTCTCTCTCTCTCTCACCCTCGCTTTCGCTCTCCCTCGCTCTCAGTCTCCCTCTTGCTCTAGATCTCTCTCTCTCTGAGAGGCAGAGAGAGAAAAAGTGATATACAAGGACTCTCTCTCTCTCTCTCTTGAAAATGACATGGGTGATTCAAACTCCAATGAGAGAGAGAGAGAGTTTAGGATTTATGAGTTTAGGGTTTAGGGGAATTATTTAGGGTTGCTCAAGTTTAGGGTTTAGGGTTTAGAAAGAGATAGAGAGAGGAGACCAATAGAGATTGGGAGAGATAAAAGAGACAGAGGGGAGAGATAGGGAGATAGAGAGTGAGGGACACGTCCAAAGACATAGGGAGAGAGATTAAGAGGTAGAGGGACAATAAAGATAGGAAGATAGGGGAGAGATATGGAGATAGAGGTTTAGGGTTTAGGGTTTAAGGTTTGGGGGTTTGTTGTTTAGGGTTAGGGGTTAGGGTTTAGTAGAATTATTTAGGTTTTATGGTTTAGGGGTTAGGTGTTAAGGTTTAGAGGTTTAGGGTTTAGGGGATAGAGAGAGAGAGGATTGATAGGGAGATATAGAGGAGACCAAGGGGAGAGATAGAGAGTGAGGGACATGGCCAGATACATAGGGAGAGATATTGAGAGGTAGAGGGACGATAAAGATAGGGAGATTAGGGAGAGATATTGAGAGGTAGAGGGACGATAAAGATAGGGAGATTAGGGAGAGATAGGGAGATAGAGGTTTAGGGTTTAGGGGTTAGGGTTTAGAGGCATTATTTAGGGTTTAGGGGTAGAGAGAGAGAGAGAGAGGGGTTTAGGGTTTAGGGGTCATGGGTTAGGGGTCAAGGTTTAGGGGAATTAATTAGGGTTAATAAGTTTAGGGTTGCTCAAGTTTAGGGTTTAGGGTTTATGGGTTAGGGGTTGGAGTTTAGGGTCCAATTATTTAGGGTTTAGGGTTGCTCAGGTTTAAGGTTGCATGTCAAAAATAATCTCTGTATCTTTATCTCTCTCCCTCCCCTCTTTACCTCATCTCCTCTATCTTTGTCTCTCCTAGGGTTGCTTAGGTTTAGGGTTTAGGGTTTAGAGGTTAGGGTCAAGGTTTAGAGGTTTAGGGTTTAGGGTTTAGAGAGAGAGGACCGATGCAGAGATATAGAGGAGACTAAGGGGAGAGATAGGGAGATAGAGAGTGAGGGACATGACCAAACATAGGGAAAGAGATTGAGAGGTAGAGGGATGATAGAGATAGGGAGATAGGGGGAGATATGGAGATAGAGGTTTAGGGTTTAGGGTTTAGCGGTTTAGGGTTGCTCGAGTTTAGGGTTTAGTGGTTAGGGGTTAAGATTTAGGGGTATTATTTAGGGTCTAGGGTTTATGGTTTTATGGGTTAAGGATTAGAGGTATAGGGTTTAGGGTTTGGAGAGAGAGGTCCGATTAGGAGATATAAAGGAGACTGAGGGGAGAGATAGGGAGATAGAGAGTGAGGGACATGGCCAAAGACAAAGGAAGAGAGATTGAGAGTTAGAGGGACGATAGAGATAGAGATATAGAGGTTTAGGGTTGCTTGGGTTTATGGTTTAGGGGTTAGGGTTTAAGGGTATTATTTAGGGTTTAGAGGTTTAGGGTTGCATCTCTCTCTCTCTAAGTCAGAGAGAGATAGCAAGATAGGGAGAAAGTCATATATATATATATAGAGAGAGAGAGAGAGAGTCATACTTTTATTTTTTCCATTTCCTTCATCAATAAGGGAGAGGGAGAGACAGGGAAATAGAGGAATGATAGGGGAGAAGGAGATAAAAGATATGGAGATAGCAAGAGATAGATAGGTAGAAAGAGAGAGGATACAGATAGGGAAAGATAGAGGAGAAAGAGGGGAGAGATAGGGTGATAGAGAGTGAGTGAGATATCGAGAGAGATAGGGAGATAAGGGAGAGATATGGAGATAGAGGTTTGGGGTTTCTCAGGTTTAAGGTTTAGGGGTTATGATTTAGGGGCATTATTTAGGGTTTAGGGGTTTAGAGAGAGAGACTACTTTTGACATGCAACCCTAAACCCCTAAATCCTAAATAATGCCCCTAAACCCTAAACCCAAGCAACCCTAAGCCTCTAAACCCTAAATAATCCCCCTAAACCCTAAATATCTATCTCTCTATCTTTATCATCCCTCTACCTCTCAATCTCTCAATAATGCCCCTAAACCCTAAACCTAAGAAACCCTAAACACAGGTCTCTCTCTCTCAACCCCTAAACGCAAGCAACCCTAAACCTATCTCCCTATCTCTCCCTGATCTCCCTATCTCTATCATCCCGCTACCTCTTAATCTCTCTACCTATGTCTCTGGCCATGTCCATCACTCTCTATCTCCCTATCTCTCCTCTTGGTGTCCTATATATCTCCCTATTAGTCCTCTCTCTCTAAACCCTAAAGCTCCAAACCTTAACACCTAAATAATTCCCCTAAGCTCTAAACACTAAGCCCTAAACTTTAGCAACCCTAAACCCCCAAACACCTAAACCCTAAACCAAAGAAACCCTAAACCTCTATCTCCCTATCTCTCCCCTATCTCCCTATCTCTATCATCCCTCTACCTCTCAGTCTTTCTCCCTATGTCTTTGGACATGTCCCTCACTCTCTATCTGAAGAGATAGAGAGAGAGGTGTTTAGGGTTTCTTAGGTTTGTGATTTTGGGGCATTATTTAGGGTTTATAAGTTTAGAGAGAGAGAGGGAGCGAGGGAGGGAGGGAGAGAGTTTTGCTTTTGTAAAATGCGCTCGCGTTTTGTGCATTCACATAATGTGCTTGCGTTATAATGTGATCGTGTTTTGTGCATTCACATAACACGCTCGCGTTATAACACGATTGTGTTATGTGAATGCACAAAACGCGACCGCGTTATGTGTTACCTTGGTTATTTCCAAGCCTAAGGCTTGGATTTATCTTAGGCTTCCAACCCAAAGTCTTGGACTGTGTTTAGGACGTCCAAAGACATATTTTTCCAGATTGTATCAAAAACCACATAATCTGGAGCATGCTCCCCATCAGGTTTGCACTTATTTCGATGAAAACTCAAAAAAAATACCACCATAATCTTAATCTATCTATTATCTATCTAACCATATAATTTTTTTCACATTTTGAGTACGTTAAGGGTTTCATCTTGAATTTCTTTTGTTAGTGTGTCCATTTTTTTGTCAAAAACCAATGTCTAGTATTTTTGACTTTATTTTTTAACCGTTCATCGAAATTTGAAATAAGTTACATTTTTAGAAAATAGACTCCAATCTACACATATTAAAAAAAAATCAATTTTTGATTAGTTTTCAAACATTTTAGGGGGCAGGACGCTCAAATTTCTATTTTTTAGGATGTGTCCACTTTCAAAATTACTAAAAAATCAATTATTCATGAAAAAATTATCAGAAAAATCAAGGATAAACTACATGGTGTTAGCTAATTTCTCACCGGAGCGATTATTGAAATACTAAAAAAAAGGTTAACATTTTAGGGGGAGCACACCAGACGCTATGTTATGTTTTTTTGAGAAAAACAGGACCAATTTGTGTGCTCCCCCTTTTTGAAACCCTTAATCTCAACCATTTTTGGAAAAAAATAGTAGTTTAGAAACTAGATTCAGAGCACTACGACTCTTGTTTTTGTTCCATCTTCAAATTTTGAGTGTAACTATCTTCAATTTCTCATCCAACATCAATGTTTCCTGATTTCAGGAAAAAAAAAGTAGCATCTTAAGACCCTATTTTGGTCCCTCATCTTTGTGCACTTACCCTTGACTTCATTCTCATTAACTTTCTCTCTCAAGAAGTTAAACTTGATAGATATATGCTTTGTTTTTTAGTGTAATACCGAATTCTTGGAAATGCTTTTAGCACTTGAATTATCAGAAAAAATTGTGACTGGCTCCTCAAACATAATTCTGATGTCCTTCAACATTTGTTTCATCCACAGAACTTGAGAACAATTATTTGTTGCTGCTATATACTCTGCCTCTGCAGTAGATAGAGAAATTGCCTCTTGCTTTTTGCTCATCCAAGAGACCAATCTTCTTCCCAAGAAGAATGCACCACCACTAGTACTTTTCTGTCATCCGCATCTCGTGCCCAATCAACATCTGTATATGCATGAAGAGTAAAATCATTGTCCTTTGGATACCACAGTCCATAATCAATTGTCCCTTTGAGATATCTAAAAACTCTTTTGATTGCCACAACATGGGATTCTTTTGGATCAGCTTGAAATCTGGCAACAAGTCCAACTACATTCATGATGTCAGGTCTGGTCTGGGTCAGATAGAACAATCCTCCAATCATTGATCTATACCTTTTTCTGATTTGCCTTTAGGGAGTCATCATCTTTGCTTAGCTTGCATCTGGTTACCATAGGAGTACCTACTGGCTTTGAATCTTCCATTCGAAACTTCTTCAACAATTCTTTCACATACTTGGACTAAGATATGAAGATACATTTTTTGTGATTGAACAATTTGCAGACCTAGGAATAAGTTCATCTCACCAAACATTGACATCTCAAACTCACTTTTCATCTAATCAACAAATGCTTTGCACATACATTCATTTCCACCAAAAATGATATCATCAATAAAGACCTCAACAATTAGAATGTCCTCATGATTTATCTTGAAGTACAAATTACTATCAGCAGTACCTTTGCTAAAACATAGCTTGAGTAAATGCTTATCCAATCTGGCATACCAGGCTCTGGGAGCTTGCTTAAGTCCATACAATGCTTTTCTCAATTTGCAGACCATATCTCCCTGATTAGACAACTGAAATCCTTCCGGTTGTTCAATACAGACCTCTTCCTCTAAATCTCCATTTAGAAATGTTGATTTGACATCCATCTGATAAACTTTAAAATCTTTGAAAGCAGCAAAAGCAAGAAATAATCTGACTACCTCTATCCTTGCTACCATAGCAAAAGTTTCTTCAAAATCAATTCCTTCCACTTGAGAATAACCTTAACATACCAACCTTGCCTTGTTTCTTACAACCTCACCATCTTCATTCAGTTTATTCCGGAAGACCCATTTGGTTCCAATCACATTTTTGTCCTCGGGTCTAGGAACAAGATCCCAAGTGTGATTCTTTTCAATTTGCATCAATTCTTCTTCCATTGCCTTAACCCAGTTTTCTGTTGCAAGTATGAGGTTAGCCAGTGTTGTCATTGATGTCAACATACTCATATTGCATTGGTAAGAAGGATTGGATGAGCTGTGTGCTGAGGATATTGAGAAAATTAGTCTCAATCAGGAACAGTGAAGAACAGTGATGAGAAGAAGGCAAATGTACTCAATAGGTTGAGGATCAGAGGATGCGAATTAAAGGGTTTGTAGATATGAGTCTTGAGATGATCCAGTTAAGATTTCAGAGGTCCGCATGAAGATATGAAAAAGTTGTGATCGGTCAAGTAGAACCGGTTCCGGGAGATGCTCCAGAGTGACAGAGTGTTACAAAAAGGTCCGGTGAGATCCAGAGGTGCATTGTCAGACTCTGCGGATTGGAAGGAGTGTTTGGGATGTCCTTGTGATGTGTCATCTTGGTTTGTACATAGTTTGAAGGTCCAGAAGAACCTGTTTCAGTTTGACAATCGCGACAGACTGTGTTCTTGAAGTTTCAGATGAAGAGGAGAAGAGATTCCAGTGAGTAGAGGAAGTGCGGATGTACTTGGTCATTCAGCAAAGCTTGTGAAGGTTCTTGGATCATGTTGAGGTTGTGTTGTCGGTCCGCATTAGTGTTAGAGCCCGAAATTGAAGATATTCTTCCGGATGAAGATATTCTTGTTCAGACTGGCCGACCGGATGAGTTATTCATCTTGCGAATGTTCTTGTGGATGATTACCTACTTGCGAATGTTCTTGTGGATGATTGCCGACTTAGATGATTGTTCCTAAGTCGATGCCTTGTATAAATAAAGGTTTGTGAGTTCATTTCAAGTGGTGTGTCATGGAGCGGATGAGTGTGGTATAGTGAAAGAGTGAAGGGCAGAGCAAAAGTATCTCAGGCTTAAATGGAACTGATCCAGACATGGTAAAGATGTCAATCTCCAGTTCAATTTTGTGATTCTTATCACTTTGTAGATAGTGTGTCTCTTGTAGGCAGTGTGCCTCTTTGTGAGCAGTGTGCTCGGGCAGTGAGCCCTAATTGGCATGTGCCATTCATTTTTCTTATTCTTCTAACAGAGAATAATCCTTGGGTTAATCACCCCGTGGTTTTTTCCTGAACTGGGTTTTCCACGTCAAAATCTTGGTGTCCAATGTGTTGATGTTTATCTGCTCTTGTGTTTATGCATTATGCTTTCATGAATGGTTAACTGATATGCTATTAACTAACAAAGAAGAATTAAGTGTTTGAAGTAGAAGCAAGTTTTTGTACAGCTGATTCACCCCCCTCTCAGTTGTGTGCCCTAGATCTAACAATTGGTATCAGAGCCAAGTTCCTCCAAAAGGAGCTTAACCGCTTGAGGAGATCCAGGATGTCGTCATACAAGAAGGATAGTTTGAAGTTCAATGGAACCAACTTCACTCTCTGGAAAGGTTGCATGAAATGTCACTTGGAGTGTATGGGAAAAGCATACTTGGCCATGGTCTCAAAACCATATGTACCTCCACAGGGTGGTCCGACAACTCTGAATGAAATCACAGATGCTGAAAACAATTTGCGGACCAAAGAAGCTCTTCTAAGCGCATTGAATGATTCAGAGCTCTCAAGTGTCATTGACCTACCAATTGCATATGAGATCTGGGTTAAACTGGAACTTCTGCATGAAGGAGATGAGTTTGTTAAAAGTGCAAGGTTGCAAAGTCTCAAAGGAAAATTTGAAAGATTGAAGATGAGAGAAGATGAAAATATCACTACTTTTATGCCAAGAGTAAATGAGCTGGTGTGTGGAATCAGGAATGCTGGTGGAGTTCTGGATGAAAATGAAATTATTTGCAAGATTCTCAGATCCCTTCCTGCTGCCTACAAAATCAAGGTTGCTGCCATTGATGAATTCAGAGCCCATACAACTGTCACAAGAGAGCAATTGGCTGGCAAACTGGCTGCATTTGAAATGACTGAGTTTGGAGATGATCACCCCAAGACTGAATCTGCATTCAAAGCCAGTGCCTATGTGAAAGGCAAACAAAGATTTGATCCGGCAGAAAACTCTTCAAGGAAGCTATCATGGTATGATCAAGCAAGGAAAGACATGGAAGAGGAAGAAGTTGAAGCAGCTCATCTTGAAGCCCTCATTGCCAAGAGACTGCCAAGAGGATCCGGTAAGTATGAAGGAAAATTACCCTTTAAGTGCTTCAATTGCAATAAGATTGGTCATTTTGCTTCAAGATGTCCGGAAAGATCTGCAAGGTCAAATACTAACAGACAAAGGATCCAAAAGAACTGTTATTATGTTCACGAAGAAGATGATAATGAAGGAGTAACAGATGATGAATCAGAAGTAGGAAGCAAATCCGGAAATGAATGGGTGTTTATTGCCATCAAGGAAGAAGAACCAATATCCTCTGAATCTGTCAATCATAAGGTTGTAGAAAGAGCTTTGGCTGCCCAAGTTGAAGAAAAGGATGATTGGGTTATTGACAGTGGATGCTCTCACCACATGACAGGTGACAAGAACAAGTTCTTAGATTTGGAAAGGTATGAAGGAGGAATGGTAAAGTTTGGTGGCAATTCTGCAGGTAGAATCAGAGGTAGGGGAACTATTTCTTTTGATGGAAAGAGCAAAAATGGTAATGTATTGTATGTTGAAGGATTGAAGCACAATCTTCTCAGTGTTGGACAGTTAGTGGACAAAGGTTATGATCTCTAGTTCAAAAATAGAAGATGCAGGATCTTTGAAAGCTCTAGAACTGAGATTACATCCGGTACTCAAACAAAAGGTAACATCTTCCATCTGGTTGGTTCAAATAAAAGTTGTTTGTTTGTTCAAGTTGATCAGAGTTGGCTATGGCATAGAAGGATGTGTCATGTAAATTTTGATAACATCATCAAGATTCTTCCACTTGAACCTTGTTCCTTACTTTTGAATGAAATTTTGTTCTTTTTACCCAATTGACATTCTCTACACATGCTATTAGGTTTCACAAGTCTTGGAAGATCTCTAACCGCTTGAACGGAACTTATTTTGACAATGTTATCAAAATTTACATGACACATCCTCCTATGCCATAACCAACTTTGATCTGTCTGAGCAATCAAACAACTTTTGCCAGAGCTACATAAATGAAAGATGTTACCTCTAGTTTGAGTACCATATGCAATTTCAGTTCCAAAGCTCTCCAAGATTCAACATTTTCCATCCTTGAATTGAAGATCATAACCCTTGTCAACGAACTGTCCAACACTAAGAAGATTATGTTTCGGTCCTTCCACATATAGAACATCATTGGTGCAATTCTTACCATCAAAAGAGATGGATCCTTTGCCACGGATTCTACTAGCTGAGTTGTCTCCAAATTTTACAAGCCCACCTTCATATTTTTCAAAACTCACAAACTTACCCTTGTCACCAGTCATATGATGAGACCATCCACTATTAATCACCCATTCATCCTTTTCAACAACCTGAGTAGCCAAGGCACTTGCCACATTTGTACAACTAGTAGATTCAATAGACAATGGATCTTCTTCTTTAGTAGCAATGAACACCCAATCACTTTCTCCATGATTAGATTCATCATCTGTGACTCCTTCTTCTCCAACTTCTTAGACATAGTAACAATTCTTCTGACCCTTATACTTATTAGGGTTTGGTTTTAAAAACCTCTTCAGACACCTTGAGGCAAAATGACCAGTCTTATTACAAGCAAAACATTTGAGTGGCAACTTTCCTTCATACTTACCGGATCCTCTTGTCATTCGTTTGGCAATGAGAGCTTTAAGATCTGCAGTTTCTAGTTTAATATCTTCAAGATCCTTCCTTGTCTTCACAAATATGTTTGATCTTGCAGAAGAGCTTTCACCCGGATCATATCTTTGCTTTCCATACACACTGGCCTTGAATGCAGATTCAGACTTAGGAAGAGAATCACCAAACTCACTCATTTCAAATGTTGAAAGCTTGCCAACTAACTGATCCCTTGTGACTGTTGTTACTGTCCTGATTTCTTCAATGGCTGCAACCTTGTGCTTGTAAGCTGTAGGTAAGGACCTGAGCACCTTGGCAACAATTTCTGATTCATCCAATACTCCGCTTGCATTTCTGATATCGGTCACAAGTTCATTTACTTTCTGCATGTAGGAAGTAATGTTTTCATCTTCACTCATTGCCAATCTTTCATATTTACCCTGCAGGCTTTGTAGCTTGGCACATTTGACATATTTGTCACCTTCATACAGATTTTCCAATTTACTCTAGATTTCATGAGTAGTTTGCAAATCCAGGACATTTGCCAATTCAGTATCAGATAGGGCACTCAACAATGCTTCTTTGGCTCGAGTTGTTGCATTCAGCATCTTTGAGTTCATATATATTTGAAGGTCCATTCTTTGGAATCTTATACACATTTTTGGTTATTGTCCAAAAGCCATCACCCATACATTCCAGATGACACTGCATGCATACTCTCCAGAGGGAGTAATTTGTTCCACCAAATTTCAGACTTTTCTTCTTGTAGATTGACATCTTGGATCTCCTCAAGCGGTCAAGCTTCTTTTAGAGGAACTTGGCTCTGATACCAATTGTTGGAAATAGTCCGGACAACTGAGAGGGGGGGGGGTGAATCAGTTGTCCATAAACTTTAACCTTTTCTAAACTTTTTAAATCTTCTTTATAATTAGATTAATGATGAAACATTTGAGCATAAATCAACACATGAACATAAACAACATGAATACACAACACCAGAATTTTGACGTGGAAAACCCGGTTAAGGGAAAAACCATGGTGGGGATTAACCAAAAAAAATTGCATACCCTATTAAAAGTACTTAAGAAAATAGAAGGCACATGCCTTTGGGCACACTTCCCAGAGTTCACTGCTCAAGGAGAGGCTCACTGCCTATAAGAAATTATGATTTACATAGAGATAATGAACTGAGAAATAACATCTACATTCATGCCTGAAATCAGTCCCTTTGAAGGCTCAAAAACTTCTACTCCTATCTTCAAATTCTTCTTCACTGACTCTCCACTCTATACTTCCTTCGCTCCTCTTCTTCTCTTCTCTGCCTTTTTGATCCTTTCTTCAGATTTAACTCGCTTATTCAAGGATGTGTTTCAACAACTCTTCAACAAGTATTTATATGCTTCATCAACCTCAGAATCATCAACAAGGTCAGCTAAACTAGAAACGGATCATTACACTATCAGCCAAACACAATTGAGACTTGAATCTTCTTCTACAACCACGCCACACTTTATAAAAATGTTCTTAGATCATTCGCAACATGCTAGGATCATCTGGTCAGCCAAGACTGGGAAGAACATCTACCTCAAAGAAAAAATCTTCAGACAACAAGCTCAAACTTCAATGCGGACCTCCAACATAGTAGCCACACTATCTAGAGACCTCCACAAGCACATTGAAATCATCAATAACATTCACTTTAACCCAAATTACCAAAATCATTTGTATCTTCCTCTGGAACCTCAAGCACACTATCTGCCATGATTGTCAAACTAGAAAGATAGCTTGCGGACCTCCAAACCACGAACCACTAGAGTTGATGATACACACTGACTTCCCAAACATGCCTTCAGATCCGTAGACCATAGTATTTCACTACGGAGCAATCCGGACCAACTTACTGTCATACTGTCTCTTCTGAATACTGTGAAATCTAGTTCTACTTAGATGGCCATAACTTCTTCAAATATTCATGTGGACTTCTCAAATATTAACTGGAGCAACCTCTGACAATCCTCTACACAACCATGTGGTCCGCATGCATTGATTGTCATTAATTTTCTCAATATCCTCAACAGTCCGGTCTTCTATACAGATAACAAAATGGGATACAGTTGACACCAATGGCAACAAGGATATGTTGACATCAATGACAACACCACTTAGGCACATATTTGCAACAGTTGTTAGGGTTGGCAAGTGACAGGGATGGTTTGTCAGTGAAGAAGCAAAAATCTAACTAATAATGCAAAAACACAAACTACTAGCTAACCTTCTACTTTGGATTGGAGCATAAATGGAAAGTAACCTAATGATGCAAAACATGAAAAGTGTTATACCTTCCATTTGATGTGTGGATTTGCTCCACGTGATGGTTGATGAGTCTAGTTTATGACTCAGTTTTGTTAAACTTTATTATCCACTTGTTGTAGTTATCTTGGACTTTGGTACTTTAATCCTGATCTTTTTATGTCATTGCCTCAAAGCTATAACTTGTTGAGCATAGGTCATTTCTTATATTCTTTTATGACAAAGACATGCTATATGAACTATCTATGTTAATTTTACATATGGTTAATGAATGTTACTCCAAGGTAGTTACGGATGTGCAATTATTGTGTGTACTAATATTGTTATGCAGATATAATCAGCATCCATAAAGTAGAGGAAGATTCTGTTGGTTGGTCGCTTACCATAAAAAGTCAAACATGGTGATCGTTCAAATGTCAAATGGAGGGAAGACAACCACCTTGTAACTAATCTTAAATACTTGTTGAGCAAATTTAGGAGTTAGTGTTATGCTAGATCTGCGTTAAAGAAACTTGCTTAACCAAATTCCCCGCATGCGTAACCTCCTTTCCACTTTCTATGTTTTCCATAATGAGGCGTCCTCCTATTCTATTGGAGTTGACCGCCTTGCTAGGTAGCTAGTTTTGTAGTTTTCCTTCTATAAATAAGACCCTGATGCTCCTTCTAAGGGGTTGTTGATTAATTAGAGATTGTATTTGCATTATCCAATTTTCGGTAATACAATTATAATGTTCAGTTGTACTCATCTTTTCCAATGAATAAAATGAAGTTGTAAGTTCACATTTCTGAGCTTACATTTGTCTTAGAGAATACTCATCCAAGGGGGCCCACTTGGTGAGAATTCCACCCTCTAGTTTAGTTACATTTTTTATTAAGCATTTAGTTAAATTTGGCATTGAATGTTCCTGCAGCCACTAGAATTCTATTCTGTGTCTGTTCCTGCAGCCAAAGTAGACAGAGTAGTTTCCTATTTGTTTGCCCAGACTTTTACTATCTATCATATACTTGATCTTAGAATAGTTGTTGGTTGATGTTCAACATTCTTGTTATTTCCTTTCTAGCAGTTTATCTTCAGCATTATGTCTTTCTTAGCTATAGAATGAATGTGGCTACTTTGGAAGTTCTTAGTGCACATACCGTGCTGACCCATTTCAAGTTCATGTCCTTGGGTTGACAAGTGAAATGCATCTCCATAGTGATTAAGACAGCTATTCAGATTAGATGTCCAATCTTTGAGTTACAGCTTTAAGAGCTCAGTTGTTAAATCATTGTGAGAGACCAACATTTTTGGCACCGTTGCCGGGGATGGTGTCAAACTAAGAAGATCTTTGGAGTCATCTTTAGTATTATTCCTTGCAGTTTTTCCCTTAAAATGTGTTTTTAGTTAGAAAGAAACCATCTACAACCCATCAACATTTTTTGTGTGAGAGGTGACTGATACTGAGTATATTGCATGCATAGAGGTAGGAGAAGAGATGATTTAGGGAGATTCCTTCCTAATGATTCAACTTACCTAGCAGAAGAAGTAGAAGTAAATCCTTTCCTTGATGCATTCTCTGATTTGAATAGTTCTGAAATATCCTCTGAAGAACAAGATACCCCAAACCTAGTTGAAAATCCATTTGCCTTGATAATAGGTCAAGCAGTCATGGTTGCCCAAAACATACCTAATCAACCAACCTTTCCTTTTCTGATTGCTCATCAAAATGAAGTGGATAATCTCAAGAACATACCTACTTCAGCTCTCCCCAAGTTCTATGGACTTGCAACAAAGGACCCAGACACCTTCTTGTTTGAATTTGATATCCTCTGCAGAAGCTATGACTACACTACTGATGCTCATAAACTTAAGTTGTTTCCTACTACCATGAAAGAGGTTGCATTAAGGTGGTTTATGAGTCTAGGTAGTGATGTTGTCAATACCTAGGAAGAAATGAAAGATAAATTTCTTGAGAAATATAAAGACTACTGTAGGAGTGGGGATATGAGAGGAAATGATATTTTTAGAATGCAGTAGAAAGAAGATGAAAGTTTGGAGTATTACATCTCAAGGTTCCTATTTTGTTTACAAAAGTCTCCCCATCATGCACTCACTAAGGACTCTTAGAAACTACTCTTCCTCAAGGGAATAAGTGAGCATTGCATAGATGCCTTGGATTTAATGGGAGGAGGAGATATTACCCAAGTGTCTTGGGATGATATTAAGAAGTTGTGCTAGGATTATTCCAGAGCAGCCATGAAGAAAGGAAGAGGTTACCATTCCCTTATGGGCAAAACCTCCACCAATGGAGTTTCAAGGATGGAGATAAGCCACTTGCTATCTGATTTTAAGAAATATATTATAAATAATATGGCCACCCAGTTGGACACACTCCAAGCAAAGAAGAAGCATGAAGAGGCTAAGGCAATGTTGGCAGAATATTGTTCTCATTGCAGACAAAAGAAGAGGGATTGCAGATGCAAGATGGTAGCTAACCTTGATAGCAAGAAGATTCCACCTGAGTTCAAGCCAATACAAGTTGAAGAGGATCAAGTCCTCTGTGTTGCACAAAGGAGGCCATGGGCTCCAGGACAAGGTATGCCACCAGATCCATTATCATATGCTAGACCACATTTTAATACTTATGCATCTGGTAACCAATGGCAACAGCCATTCCCATCTAGTTATGGAGGATATCCACCTCAGCCTTGGAACAACCCTCAAAATACTTGGCTAAATTACCAAAATCCTGCACCCCAGTGGCAGCAGCCTCCGGGGAATTGGCAGTCACCTCCAGGAAATTGGCAACAAACATCTCAATGGAGAGGAAGACAACAATGGCCAAATCAGACCACTAATTACATGCAGTCACCTCCTCAGCCCCAACATCCTGGTATAATGTCTCCACCTGCTAGCTCTAATTCAAATACACCTAAACTTACTCAGTTACCAGCTCAACCCTCACCTAACCCAAATAATAGACCACAACAATAGCCAGTATATTCTGCTGATCCAAACCAATTCCCTGCATATGCTGTGAATGTAAGTGATATACATCTGTGTTCAGGAACTACTTTGGCAGATCCTTCAAGACCTGTTATTATTGAGCTTTCTGAGGAAGAAGTGGAACCTAACAAAACCCCGATTCAATCAAATGTACTTGAAAATCCTGAACCAATGACAGTTAAACAGACTGCCTAAGAACCACCATTTCCACAAAGGTTAGAAACTATGAAACAAAAAATTTAGTAGAAGAGGAACCCACCTTTGACATTCTAGAGCAGTTGAAACATGTATGTGTTAAGATCCCTCTATTTCAAGCCATAAAAGATGTTCCTATATATGGCAAAGCAATTAAAGAATCATGCCTTAAGAAGCCAAGTAGAAAAAGGAAAGACCCCACTATGGTTCATGTGGTGGGACAGTTGGCCAACATCATGCTTGGAAAAGTGACTGTTCCCAAATATAATGATCCAAGAAGTCTTGTGGTAGGAGTTGTTATAAATGGAATCCAAATCAGAAATGCTCTGATTGATCTTGGAGTAGCCATAAATGTAATGACAAAGGATATCTTGCAGCAACTGAATGTTGCAACCATGCGACCAACTCCTACTGTCCTGCAGCTTGCTGATAGTTCTACTGTTAAACCTGATGGGATAGTCGAGGATCTTGTGGTATCCCTGGACTCATGGGAATATCCAACTGATTTCATGATACTTTCTCCTAAAGCTACATTGGGAGGATACCCCATCATTTTGGGAAGGTTGTGGTTAGCCACAACAGATGCTTATATTAGGTGCCGGTCAAGAGACATGACCATCTCTGATGGGAGAAGCACTAAAACACTTGTTCTTTACCCACCTGCATAGCCATCTCATGATATGGATAATCCTGTTTGGCCTTATGTTGGTGAAGAGGCGGAGGAAGCTAATTCTATGGAGCAGCTTATGATGATAGGCAGAAGTTCTTTCCTGCAGCTTCAAGGAGAGGAGGAGGTATTGTCTAATATAATTCAAAATCATTGTGAAGTAGAGGAAGCATCATCCTCTCATTCTGCTGATCTAGCAAGGATACTTGTTCCAATTTTTCTTGCAGCATCAAGTATGTTACATACATTGCTTCCACAAGAAATTAAGGTACCAAGCATTAATGAAGTAACTATGGTTGACTTCACAACTCAAGTGGAAATTTTAGAAGAAAGATATCTCAATATTAATAGCAACTTGACTCAAGCACAACAACTATCCTTGACAAATTTGTTAAAGAAACATAAAAATGCTTTTGCATGGGATTATCATGACATGAAAGGATTGGATCCTACATTATGCACCTATAGGATTTACATAAAGAAAGATTGTACACCAGTAAGACTACCACAAAGGAGAATCAACCCTGCACTAAGAGAAATTGTCAAAGAGGAATTGCAGAAGCTATTAGATGCAGGATTTATCTACCCAATCTCAGATAGCCAATGGGTGTCTCCTCTGGTTCTTGTGCCCAAGAAGGGAGGAAAGTGGAGAGTCTGTATTGATTATAGAGAATTAAATTCTGCCACCAAAAAGGATCATTTTCCCCTTCCTTTCATAGACCAAGTATTGGACTCACTTGCAGGAAAGCAATACTTTTCCTTTTTGGATGGATTCAACAGTTACAATCAGATTCAGATTGCACCTGAAGATCAAGAGAAAACAACATTTACCTGTCCTTGGGGGACATATGCCTACTCAGTACTTCCATTTGGCTTATGCAATGCACCTGCAACTTTCCAAAGAGCAGTCATTAGCATATTTTCTGATATCTCACATGATTGTATGGAAATCTATATGGATGATTTCACTACTTATGGTGCTACTTTTGAAGAGGCATTAGCAAACTTAGGCAAGGTGTTGGAAAGATGTGAAGACCACAACTTATCCTTAAACAATGCAAAGTGCTTCATGATGATGCAGGAAGGAGTAGTACTTGGCCACTATATTTCTCCAAAAGGAATATAGGTAGACCCAACAAAGATTGAAGACATCATCAATCTGCCCATTCCTGCAAAGCAAAAGGATGTCAGAAGCTTCTTAGGTCATTCAGGGTATTATAGATGTTTCATCAAAGATTTCAGCAAAATGGCATCCCCATTATATACTCTTCTTACAAAGGATACTAAATTTCAGTGGAATGAAGACTGTGACAAAGCATTTTATGATTTAAAGGTAGCCTTAACCCATGCTCCTATACTTAAAGGCCCCAATTGGGAACTTCCTTTCCACATTCATACTGATGCATTAGATTATGCCATAGGAGCAGTTTTAGGCTAGAAAGAAGGAGTCATTGAGCATGCTATTTATTTTATTAGCAAA
The DNA here is from genome assembly GCA_027924645.1 of Cunninghamia lanceolata. Taxonomy (NCBI): domain Eukaryota; kingdom Viridiplantae; phylum Streptophyta; class Pinopsida; order Cupressales; family Cupressaceae; genus Cunninghamia; species Cunninghamia lanceolata. The sequence goes on along the minus strand of BSBN01001640.1, from coordinate 373,118 downwards.
AACTTACAGGGTGCTGAGTTCAACTATACAGTAACAAAGAAGGAAATGCTAGCAATCATCTATGCACTTAATAAATTTAGGCACTACATAACCGGTTATCAAATCTTTGTGCACACAGATCATGCAGCCATTAGGTATCTCATGAACAAACCTCTCATATCTGGTCGATTAGCAAGATGGGTGTTGCTAACACAGGAATTTGACATCACTATTGTGGATAAGCTAGGGAAGGCCAATGTGGTTGCAGACTTTCTTTCAAGAATGACTACATCAGAGGATAACCAAGTCATTGATGACTCTTTTCCTAATGAACATTTGTTTTCACTCACTGTGCAAACACCCTGGTATGCTGACACAACCAATTACCTGGTAACAGGAAGAGTCCCTCCTCACTTCTCTCCTAAGGAAAGAAGGGTACTCATTGAAAAATCTTTTCCTTTTTCATGGATTGCTGGATGTTTGTTCTACACTGGACTAGACAATGTCATGAGGAGATGTGTGAGAGAAGATGAAACATATGACATCTTGCATGCCTGTCACAATGAACCTTGTGGAGGACATTTTGCAGCAAAGCGAACAGCAATGAAGATTTTGAATGCAAGTTATTATTGGCCTACACTCTACAAGGATGCAGCAAGATATACTAAGAAATGTGATAGTTGTCAAAGGATGGGACGACCAACAAAATCTGATGAGATGCCCCTTTATCCTCAGCTTGTGATTACTCCATTTGATAAGTGGGGATTAGATTTTGTCTGACCCATTGATCCTTCATCTAATGGTAAATCCTATATCGTAGTATGCACTGATTATGTAACTAAATGGGTAGAAGTTAAGGCCGTGAAGCATGCAAGAGACAGTAAGGTTGCATAATTTCTCTATGAGGAAATCTTTACACAATATGGAGTTCCCAGAGAATTAGTGACTGATCAAGGAGCTCAATTCACCTCAACTCTAGTTGCAACACTAGTACATGAGTACAACATAAGGCACAAGAAATCTACTCCTTATCACCCTCATGCTAATGGCCAAGTTGAGGTGACTAACAAAGAAATAGAAGCCATTTTGACCAAAACTGTGGCTATCCATAGGAAGGATTGGGCAAATAGGTTGCCAGAAGCTATCTGGGCCTATAGGACAACCTGGAAAACAACTACCGGTTTCACCCCTTTTGAGTTACTGTATGGAAAAACAACCATGATGCCTATTGAATTTGAACATAAAACTCTTTGGACTACACTTGACTTGGGGATGGATCTATCTAAGGCACAAAAAGAAAGAATCATGCAGCTCAATGCTTTGGATGAGATGAGAAAAATAACTTTACATCATACAGAAGTGGTGCAGAATCAAAGAATAATGTGGAATGACAAATACATCAAAGATAAGAAATTCTAGCCTGGTGACTGGGCTTTACTTTATGACTCAAGGTATTAGGATAATGCAGGGAAATTATAGACAAGGTGGCTAGGACCATATGAGGTTGCTGAAGTTTTTTCCAATGGTGCTGTTTAACTTACTACTATTGACCCTGTTAGATTTAAGCTATTAGTCAATGGTCATCGACTCATGTTATATCACAAGCCAGCCTCCAAAGAAGAATTCCTGCAACAATTCACTCAGCATGCAACTCCTGAACTTCCTGCAACCAAAGGTAGTGGACCTAGTGTCCCTCCTTCTGGCTAACCAAGGTACGACACTTGTCATAATAAAGACTTCCACATTTGTGGGAGTCCACTCTTTCACTTCTTCGCCCATCCACCCAGCCATATCCATTCTTCTCTCTTCCATCACATGTATTGATTACACTTCATCCCATCTCGCTTCAGCCCACTCCACTTTCATTCATTGCTCAATAAATTCTTAAGCATTAACCGGTACTTTCTCCATGATTTTTGCAACCGATCTTCCACAAATCAAGGTGCGTACACTTTAATAATTATCTCTTAATTATCTTTTGGTTCATTCATTTAATTATTGTACATTAATATCGATATTTCTCATAGCATGTCATTATTCCCTTCTTTGTCTTGTCACGCATCACCATTCCGCATGTGTGGACACATGCCCAAATTAAGGTTGGGGACGGAGTGTTAATATGATGTCCACTTGTCAGTCTATCCATATGCTTTATGCTAGCATGTTAGCAAAGTTTTAAAATTGAATGATTTGAATTCTGAGTGAGGTGACGGCTCGCAAGTGTGAGATGATAGCCTTCATCGATCATTCATTACTGCCTGTACCACCCTTGTCTTGCATTCCCAAGAAAAGAAGCCAAAAAGGAAAATACAGACAGCATGAGTTATTGAAAATTTAACAGGGTTGTAGGAAGGTGAAGTTAGTTTTCAAACTTTTTGCAAAAAAAAAAAACTTTGCAGTGTGATTATTTTCAGGCAGCTAAGTCAATGGGAAGAGGATTAATTCAGAATGAACCCACAGTTCATGATGTATTATTGCAGGATGCACTTAGCTAGGTTGAATTTAGAAATTGTGGATGGATGGACTATTTCTTGAAGCTAAATGGTTTTGGTGAAAATGTTGCGTTAGAATTTGCTCAGACATTGTCTGATGGTAAAGCCATGGTAAGAGGGTTGGAGGTGTTGGCTACTGAGGAAAGAATTGCAGAAGTTACAGGTCTGCCTGTTGATGACGAAGATTACCCTGTTGCCAGAGATGCCAGGTTAGCTAGGGCTGAATTTACAGAACCCAGTGATCCTCAATTGACTATAGACAAGTAGGGAGCCAAAAGAACCTCTTTGCCTGAGCCATGGAAACAGGTAGCTATCCATGTGGTGAAGTACATTACTTGTGAAGGTCATTTGTTGAACATTCATTCTGTGCATTTCAAATTACTGAATCATATGAGGCATGGGAGAAGAATGAATGTGCCAAATGTGCTATACCACCTTCTCTCAATCATGGCCGCCGAGACCCAAAAAGGTAGGCCTAATTCTGTCTCTCACTATTGTTTGATCAAATTGCTAGTTGAAAAGTCTCTGCATGATGTGTCTGATATGACTTGGGAGGAATTTCTAAATATTAATCAAATAAGACCAAGCCATTTGCGACCTGTGGTTGTGTCGCAACATCATAGAACTAGGAGAAGAGTGTGTTTTGTTGAAGCTACTCTGGGAACTTCAACTTCCAATGCAAACCCTCCTGCAGCAAAATAAGCTATTGAGATTAGCTCTTCTGAAGCAGAGCATGTAGACAAAGAAAGTTCTTTAGATTCTGACGATGAGGATATTCCTCTTAGCAATTTAATTCAAACTAGGGCACAAAGGAGAAGGGTAGAAATAAAGAAGGGTAAAACCAAAAAGCAAACCGTAGAATGGAAGGTGCTGCGGTCTAGGAAATGGAAGGCTGACACTGTTCTTCCTGCAGCTGAAGAGAAACATGAGAGTCCTTCTAGTAAATCAAGACCTGCTGAGCCTGCCTCCGGTGCGTCTACGCAGACAAGCCCTAGGGTTGAAGAAATGACAGTTGAGGATATAGAGGCCCCAATGGGGCATGTGAATGATTAGAAAAAGACATAATTGAGGAAGTAGTAGATGTAACTCTGGCAGACCTTGCCGCCGCTGCTGAACATATTAAGAGACAGGAACATGAAGATAAATAGGAGTTCCTGCAGTAAGACACCCTACAGCTAGAATTGGCTAGGCAATCAGAAACTCTGCAGCCTCTGCTATATGAAGGTCAACCATCTGTGCTAGGAAAGCCTTTGGTAGGAATACACAGACTTCCTAATTTTTCAATGCACATGGTAGCCATGAATTTGTGGAATGAGATGCAGAGGAGAGAAGAAGAAACGCAGATTAAAGGATGAAATTCAAAAGAAGGATGAAGAGATTAAAGACAAGAATGCAGAAATTGCAACTTTAAAAGAGAGAGTGGATAATATGGCAACTTTGGTGCCTCAGGTATTAGAATGCAGGACTCCCCTGAGAGTCTATGCTCTGCATTTAAAGGAAAGATACCTCTCTTTTAAGTTAGCAAGGATTGTTTTTGGTTTGAACCCTTCCATTGAATCTCCTCTTGAATTTTTCAATGCTTATAGGATTGCTCCTCTGGAAATAAGGAATTTGTTGTGTGAATTCTATTTACATAATTTTGATATGTCCCAAGACTATGAGTGGAACCCCTTGTTGTATGTTGGGGATGTTCAATTGAGGGCATTTATGTCCTGGATGCAAAATGAGATTAGTCGGGGACAACATTTCAGGGCTTATAAGCAATTAGAATTTAGCACTCCATTGCCCATTAGAGCTGAATCTGGAAATCCAGGAAGCATTTTCAATGATTGGCATAGGATGCTTTATAGGCCAAGCTATGGTAACAAAATCCTGCCTGAGAGAGAAGCAACTTACAGAGAATATGAGAAGATTACACACACTATTGGAGAATATGTGAAGGGACATTTGACACAAAGGTGGAACAGTTTGTTTGATGAGCTAAAACAAGCAAAGCCTCACTCTCTGTAGAATTATGCTGCAACATGTAAAAGAATGGATAGATATATATAGATTGGGAGGACAAAGGGGCAATTCTGGCTTCCCTTAATCTTTCAACCACCTATCCTATTGTGGCCTATGCCAAATTACAGATTTTACCAGTATGATATTGTTGAAGAGAGACAGAGATGGAACATGTTGGATAGGCAGCAAGGGTTCTATTGGGATCCTAACTCATGCACCAGAGAAACTAATATAGGACAATTGGCAGTTGCTAATTTCAAGGCATTAACCAAACAAAAGAACAACCCTTCCTCTGCTAGAGGACCAACAAAGTCTTAGGTTGGGGAGAGTGATGAGTCTAGTTTATGACTCAATTTTGTTAAACTTTATTATCCACTTGCTGTAGTTATCTTGGACTTTGGTACTTTAATCCTTATCTTTTTATGTCATTGCCTCAAAGCTATAACTTGTTGAGCATAGGTCATTTCTTATATTCTTTTATGACAAAGACATGTTATATGAACTATCTATGTTAATTTTACATATGGTTAATGAATGTTACTCCAAGGTAGTTACGAATGTGCAATTATTGTGTGTACTAATACTGTTATGCAGATATAATCAACATCCATAAAGTAGAGGAAGATTCTGTTGGTTGGTCACTTACCATAAAAAGTCAAACATGGTGATCGTTCAAATGTCAAATGGAGGGAAGACAACCGCCTTGTAACTAATCTTAAATACTTGTTGAGCAAATTTAGGAGTTACTGTTATGCGAGATCTGCGTTAAAGCAACTCGCTTGACCAGATTCCCTGCATGCGTAACCTCCTTTCCACTTTCTATGTTTTCCATAATGAGGTGTCCTCCTATTCTGTTGGAGTTGACCGCCTTGCTAGGTAGCTAGTTTTATAGTTTTCCTTCTATAAATAAGACTCTGATGCTCCTTCTGAGGGGTTGATTAATCAGAGATTGTATTTGCATTATCCAATTTTTAGTAATACAGTTATAATGTTCAGTTATACTTATCTTTTCCAATGAATAAAATAAAGTTGTAAGTTCGCATTTATGAGTTTACATTTGTCTTAGGGAATACTCATCCAAGGGGGCCCACTTGGTGAGAATTCCACCCTCTAGTTTAGTTACATTTTTTGTTAAGCATTTAGTTAAATCTGGCATTGAATGTTCCTGCAGCCACTAGAATTCTATTCTGTGTCTGTTCCTGCCAAAGCAGACAGAGTAGTTTCCTATTTGTTTTCCTAGACTTTTACTTTCTGTCATGTACTTGATATTAGAATAACTGTTGGTTGATGTTCAACATTCTTGTTATTTCCTTTCTAGCAGTTTATCTTCAGCATTATGTCTTTCTTAGCTAGAGAATGAACGTGGCTACTTTGGAATTTCTTAGTGCACATACCGTGCTAACCCATTTCAAGCTCATGTCCTTGGGTTGACAAGTGAAATGCATCTCCATAGTGATTAAGATAGCTATTCAGGTTAGATGTCCAATCTTTGAGTTACAGCTTTAAGAGCTCAGTTGTTAAATCATTGTGAGAGACCAACAATGGTGTTGATGATATGGAATGTTGAATTGCTCAAATGATCTCCTCAATGTAGCAACATATACCTATGAATTTTTGGTATGTGGAAATGCATGAGGATGGCCTAGATTTATAGATTTAAGATGAGTGGAATGGAGGGCTGGGATTTGATCTTGGATTGAATGATGGAGATTGATTAGCTTGCACAAGGGAATGAAAAGATTACAAGTGTCAATTTTAGAGAGGTGCAAATTGATGAGACATGGATTAAGAGAAATGAAGGGTTGAGATTACCTTGATTTGAATGAAGGTTGGAGATTAAAACTTCTCACACATGTGTGAGAAGACTTGTGGGGATTTGTGATGGGACATCTCACACATGTGTGAGAGTCACATGTGTGAAATGGAAGGTGTAAATTTCCTTGGGATAATGGATGGTGGGGAATCTCATTTTGGATTAAGAGATGGATGGCTAGGATTAGGCTAAACAAATTAATGGCTAGGATTTATGATTGATTTGATTTAGGATTAATGAAATGGATAAGAAATTGTTATTAAAATGGATGCTAGCTAGGAAGTGATTTTTTAATTAGAAGAAATGGTTGTGGATTTAGCTAACATTATGACATTAGCTTAGTTAAATTTAATTAACCTTAGGATATAGACTAATTAAGTAAAAATTATTTAATTAGCCGATGGGAAAGGACTAACCTAATTAATTAAATAATTTATTTAATTAATCAGTGCAAGAATGGATAGGGGATTAATGGTATGAATTAGGTTACAATGAGGTGGTGAAGTTTAGGTGTCTATAGTTAGAAACGGGTTAGGTGAACAACAAGAAAGTACACAAGACCTTAGAAAGTTAGCTTGAAGGTTATGGAGGCAAAAACAAAGAGAAAAACAATTGAAAACATGTCACCTAGAGAATCTATTGAGAGGTATGTATAATTCATGCTTACATGTACATGATTAGGACTCCAAATCATCATTGAACTATCATGTAGGCTTGTGCACCTTTTGCGTACTTACAAACTCTACGTTTGATGCGTAGTAGTATTTTTCCTTATTTTCGTTGGGTTGTTGGTACCCAATGTGTCATTGATATTTCTTGCTTGACTGTGATGTTGTGCCAACTCATTTATTGATTGTGGTGGTTATTTCCATATCTTCTTACATTTTTGTTTAGTCGTAAAATGTCCCCCTAGGACTTTTACCTCCTAAGTTTAGCTCCCGGGTCCCTTATTTTTCATATTGCTTGTTTATTTTAACTCCCGATGCAAAATCCTTGGAAACCCATCTCAAATGGGGCTAAGGGGACCTTACTGAGCTTAATCCTACCTTAAAAATTAGGCCTAGGCCTTGGGCGCTCGCACCCTAATCCTACCCTATTTGGTCGGGACTTAAATCTTAAATGTTGATTATGTGACCATTAAAAGGTTTCGTTGCTGACATGTTAAGTTTGATTTACGAAATTTGTAGCGGGAATGCATATAAGCATGTTTAGGGTTTCATTTGTAAACTAGAAGATGATTATGAACTTTTGGTGAACTTATGATTTTAGAGTGTTCAAGATATTCATTGTGTTGCAGAGCAAAATATTATTGTTGTGTTTGTGATTACAGATTTGGCTTCATCTTCTCATGATGTGAAGGATCTTCATGTTCATGTGAGCTACACCTCTGAGGTGACATTTACTTGTGATTTGATTTATATATTTCATCATTGCTTTTGCATCTGTCCTGTAAGGTCATACACTCTCTATCTAACAATGGTGTTGGAGGGCTTGAATGCCATTCCGGGGCTTGACTGAGGCAAGCTCCTAAACACCACAACCCCCAACCCCATTCCTTTGTGATTGCAGGTGACAAGCATTGTATTCTATGGAATGGAGTTATAGAGGTCTGTAACAGGGTGTTAAGATTCCAGATCTGAGAAGAAAAGTACTACAAGGGCTTGGGTGCCCACCCCAAATCCCTCTAGATTTGCAGGGTAGAAAATCTCTAAGACATTGATGATCAGTATCAAACAAGTGCCAGAAACCCCTGAAGAAAATACTACCTTGGGCTTTGGTGCCCGCACCTTCAACCCTGACTTTTCAGCATCCTGAATCTCAAAGTCTGGTATGTATCTAATTGTCTTTTAATATCTCTGTATGCAAGCATTTTTCAGAATTCGTTTGTTTATTTACGATTTTGCATAATTAGGGGTTTGTGCATAATCGGGCTTAAATTAACACATTAATCAGAAAATTCCAAATTTCCCTATCATTACAAGTGACAACCAACCTGTAGGTGAATCCTCTTGCAAAACTTGTGATTCAACTCAGTTAATTGTCCTTGAATGTGTGTAGTGAAAGGATGATCTAACCTAATCACACATTGAATTGAAAATCCCTCTTTTTCTACATAACATTTTGGTGAACCCGTGTTTTTCTAAGCATTGCTTGCATCTTGCTAACTATTATACATCAGATTTACATTCATACATTTCATTTTACTTCATTTTACATTCATATATCTTGAAAACATTTGGCAAAAATTTAAAAATTTGAAAAAATTAGCATTCTAAGGCTTGCATTAGGGCATAGTTTGCATTAATTTCATTACATTTCCTCAAATCTCTGATTTTTACATCATATATTATATAAATTATAGAAATCCATCATATTACAATCATTTACATTGCATTTTCATGTTAAAATTGCTAGGGTTTGATTGAAATTTTGTATTTTTCCTCATAACCTAGTTATTTCAAAAACTAGGGTTTGTAGTTAAAATCTTGTTTCAGATTTTACTACTCATCTAAGGAACTCATTCAAATCTGATTTTGGTTGTAGAGTTTCAATATTTTGTGTGATTGCATTCATATCTCAAAAATTCGTGCTTACATTTAGTTAATTTCAACAAAAACTAGCATTTTCACTCAATCATCCTTAAAATTGCACTTGCATTGAGCATTGTAGGACTTTAATATCATTTTCAGATCTAAGACTAGTTTTTTTACATCATAAATCTGATTGGAATCTATTCATACATCATTTTGCATATTTTCATGTCTTAATTTCACAATTATGGTTTAAAATCTTGCATTTTCACTAGATTTTGACTTATCATCCATCTAGATTTGCATCATAGGTGTGTTGTGAAAGATATTGCTGCATTATTAGACTGATAATAAGGTTATTAGTTTCTGCCCCTCATCAATTTCCTTACAACACTTCATATTTTAAGCATTTGCATTGAAATAAGGTGAAAAAGTGAATATTTTAGGTGCATAAACAAGCATAATTTGTGTTGTTTCATTGCATTCAATCTAAATACATAAAATCATCAATTGATCCTTGTTGTGTTGTACTCTTTTCCTCCTATCCATTGTATTTTTTATGGACTTTGTGTGTCCTTTTAACCCTTTCCCTCAAACAAGTGCTTAGGAGTGAATTAGTCACACATCTAGGGTGTGTTAAGTATCCTATAACTTTGCATGTCTTGTCTTATTAGATCTTATTGGACATTGATGTTTTTCATTATGGCATCTTCATCTCATTTCTCTTTGGTATATTTACATGCATATATCAAAAACTTTGAGAATTTCTACAAATTTCTTAATATGAATCCTCATGTTCTCACTTATATACAAGTTATGTATCATAAGGATATATTTAAATGCTCTTCATTTGAAATCCTTGACTATGTATCTAATTTTGACAACTTTACATCTCTCATGAATACACACCCTTCAGTAGTAGAAGATCTAACAAAACGCATTGACAATGATGAGTGTGAAATTTCTCTTAATGCTTTGGAACCAATAGCTAAAATATATAAGGATGATGATGATGATGATGATGATGATTCCGTAAGTTATCCTACTTCTCCTATATTTGAATGTCCAAGAACCCTAGATGAGAAGACTATGGATAGCTCTATTAATGATACAACACCTAACATTCCTAACTACACCTTACCATTCTTTCATTCCAATGCTCTCCCTGGCCAAGATGAAGCATTAGTGGATGAGAAAAGGTCTCTCACATTAAATCCTTTAGGGATAGATGCTGGGTATAATCGAGAGGAAAACAATGTTAATTCAGTCTTTACTGATAGACTTACTCCACCCACTAAGGGGTTCCTAGATAAGTGTAGCAATATTCCTAAGCTGATTGTGAATGGGGCACCTAGTGCATCTTCTTGCAAAATCGGCAATTACAGTTAAAGGTGATCAAAAACCACCTCGACCCCTGGATTACTTTCTAAATTATGCAAGACAAATCACTCAAAGAAATCAAGGTGTTCAAAATGTGATTGCTCACACATATAACACCCATAATAACAAACAAAGTAAGCAAGCACCTCATGTGGCTATCTCTCTTCCATGCTCTCAATCTATGCTCCCTCCACCACCTCATCTTACTCATAAAAGTAGTCAAGAATATGATCTTGTCGAGCAAATTCATGCTACTCTGACTAAGATCTCTCTTTGGGATTTAATATAAACATCACCTACATACCATGGAATGCTCCAAGAAGCTTTACAAAAGGTGATTGTACCACTTGTTGTTAAGCTGAATGATGTAGCAGCTCTGTTAGATTGTATGCATGCGACAAAAATAGATATTTTGTTTCAACAACATGAGTTGCCTTCTACTAAAGTTCAAAACCAATATGATCCTCTTATAATCTTTGTCATGATAGATAAAAAATTGATAAAGCAAGTTATGATTGACAATGGATCGGCTCTTAATGTTTGTGGCATTGAATTGCTACATAGAAGCAAGATTGACACTTCTTTAATCAAACCAAGTAAGATTAGAATTCATGGCTTTGATAATCATAGTAGACAATCAGTAGGTACTATAACCTTAGCTGTAAAGGTTGGTCTTGTGACTTTATCTACCCTTTTTCATGTCATGTCTAGTTCGCTTTCCTATAATATGATTCTCGGTAGACCATGGATCCATGCCATGGGGCAGTTCCGTCTACCCTTCATCAATCAATAAAGTTCATTTATCAAAACAAAATCTACACCGTGGAAGCTAATCCCGAACTAGATAGTTGTTTACATATTGAAAATAAAAAGCAATTTAACAATCATACGAATCTAAATAGCTTACGAGTTGAGTCATCGATGCCTTTTGCCACAGATAATGTTGTGCAAGACTCTACACCATTGAATGCACTTTTTGGTGACGATTGGGGTTCATTAGATTTTACTCCTTCCGAACCAAGGGAATATAAACTTAATAAATTATCTGACACATCAAAGTCACATCGATCTCATCAAAACAATATTTGGAAACACCTAAGAAACCTAAAGTCTCCTTGGTAGAAAACAAAGACAACACTCTGACTTATACTACAAATTATGAGACATATGAGGCTTCACCATCTTCTAAGGAAATGACATCCCTCTATGGTCGAGGATTTAAAATCCTTTATAACAACAGTGACTATGTAGGTAAAGGTTGTGGTGTAAATCAACAAGGCATCAGAGTACCTTTGTAAGTTGCTGGAATTAACTACACATCCGGTATTGGATACCATTCTTTGAAACCCACCAAAGCTTCTTGTCATCCTAAACTTAATCTTAATGCAATATCAACAAGACCAAAACTAGATACAAGATATCCTGAGCTGATAGACAAGAATTGTCTTCCAGGAAATATCCCTTTGAAACAGGCAAGTATTTCTCCCTCTTTAAGCCACACTCGTTGTAGCAACTATTATAGTTGTTCTCAAGGGTGGCCTCCTCCTTGATATGTATGTTCTTAACATTGGGTTGTATTAGGTAAGTATTTCTAACCCTTCTCTATGTGTTGTGTTCCCCCGTGATGTGTTATGTGTTGTTTAGGTCTCCTAAGATGACCCTTAATACTCTTGTAAGGTCAAGGATACTAGGAGACAGTCTCTATTGTGACCATTCCTCTATTTGTATCATCATTCTTCTATATTTCTCCCCTCCTCTATTTTATGTTGTGTGTCATGCCTTAGGTGCATAGCATTGTGGTTGGTGACCTAGGGGCACCCTCCTACTTGACGACCCTAAGGCACTTGCTCTCCTCTCTTGATTTATTGTTTACTTTCTTCTAGTGGTTCTATCTAGCTAGCGGATGACGAAAAATAAACATATATTGATACGGACCATGTGTCCCTTCAGAAAGTAAGCAAAAATGGACCTAGTCCTTACATGACGATGGGGTTGATTTATATTATCCGACGCTTGGCTAGTAGAATCACTCTGTCTGATATTTTGATGATGTCTTATATTTGCTAACAAACCATAACAATATAGCTGCTATGTGCACTTTGTTTATCTTGGGTCTCGCCTTGGTTACACTCGGTTCTGAGATCTCTGCAGTATAGCCCCACGGTTATACTCAGTTTTTGAATCCGTAGTATAACCTTGGCTCTTGATGTGATTGTTTTCATGCATTGATTTTTATCATGTGATGTGGTTATTATCTTAAGAAAGATTTCTAACCCCTCTTCTTGCAGGAAACTGTGTGTTTGTGGGAACATTTGGCAATCATAAAGTACATGTCACCTTTTGGGGCATGGGCTTTGTGAGAGCTCTTGTTCCCTTGTGTGTTTTCTCTCTACCTTAACATGCTTGATATCGGTACATGATATCAACCACCTTAAGGTGGGGGCATATAAGGTAAACTGTCTGATGATTTTGGTACTAATGAAGCATGTTTGTAAGTCCTCTACAAAGGCGGGATGTTGTATCTCTGTGTGAGTGCACATCTTTATTTTATATTGCAAGCAAAAAGCCCTCTATAGAGGCAGGATATTGTGCATATCCTTTTATTCTAAGTCCTCTATAGAGGTGGGATATCATGCATATCCTTTTTATTCTAAGCTCTCTACAGAGGCGGGGAAGGTATATCTCTTGAGCTAGTGCACATCCTTTTTATTTCAAAAGTCCTCCGAGTAGGCAGGATTGGTGTATCCTCCCTTAAGTGTGTCTTTGGCAGTTGTTGTGGCATAAGCCCAACCATCAGGTGTGCCTGTAGTGTGCTTGAGATGGTGGGGGATTAGCAATAAGTTCCTTCCATTGCCTTCTTTGTCATGTTTTAGACGTATAGTATATCTTTGGCATGTTATACGACGCTTGTGTTTTTAGTCTGTCTTCCATGTGTTTTCCCCCTTGTGTGGTTAACCCCCACTTGGGCTTTGTATGGCATGTTCTTGTTGATAACTGAGAGGGGGGGGTGAATCAGTTATCCTAATTATTTCCCTTTTTGAACTTTCTTATTTAATTAATGCAGCATTGAATTAAACAAAAACATTACCATGAAATAAGAAACACATGACACAGTATTTTTGACGTGGAAACCCTGTTAAGGGAGAAAACCACGGGGTGATTAACCCAAAAATTATTCTCTGTTAGAAGAATGGGAAATTACAAAGTGGCACTTGCCAATTAGGGCTCACTGCCCGAGCACACTGCTCACAAGAGGCCCACTGCCTACAAGAAGACACACTATCTACAAAGTGATAAGAATCACAGTTTTGAACTGATTGGAAGCATCTGCATATGCTGGAGTTCAGTTCCGGTTAGGCTCAGTACACTGATCTGCTGCACTTCATCTTTCCTCTGTTCTTTATTCTGCTCTCTTTTCACATACCGGATCTTTCTTGTTATTTCTGCTCTGTTCTGGACTTATTCGCATATATATTGCTTGACTCCCACTCTTCACAACTAAATCCATCCTCTATATATATCCGCACAAGTAATTTCATCATCTTTCTAGTCGGCATCCGGAACAGTCTAGTTTTTTTTACAAACTTTGTTCTGTCGGCTGAATCCTTGCTCACCAAGCAATGCGGATCAAGCATATACTTGTAGAAATCATTAATCATGTCAGCCAAACATGATTCATGCCTTCACAACTTTTATCATCAACAGTAACACATCCGGAAAGTAGTCTGATACTCTGTCAGTCAGTTCTTCCTCTGTTTTCACTGTCTCTCAGGAATCCGGTACTCAACTATTCATATCTTTTTCCTTGTCCATCACCGGAGGCTAAATCCTTGGAATATACCACTCAAGGTAGTCCTCTTGACTTCCCCAAATCCGCTCTGCACCAAGACACTTCCTCTGAGAGATCCGGACCAATCTGTCGGACCTTGCCACATGCTCTGTTCTTGTTCACCGGACCACAACAATCTTCATTCTGACTTCCGGTAGAGACACACCATGACTTGCGGATATGTGGGATGACCTTTGTTGCCATCAATGACAACAACCATGAATCCATATAGTGTCTCTTGCCAACAGTTCTTCCCTTTTGTGTGTGTGTAGTAACATGCTCCACCTACACTTGAGGTTTTGTATGGCATGTTTTCCCCCCCATATGTAGTGTGGCAAAAAGCCCCTCCTACATTTTGGGGTTGTGTGTTGCATTTTTACTTTCCATGTATTTGCATTCATTTATATATGTGAAAATGTAAAAGAAATAATCACTACATTCACTGTATTCATCATGTTTAATACTATCTTCTCTGTATCTTGCATGCATGTCACTGTCTTCTCCGTGTTTTATGTGCCTGTAATGTGTTTTCTCTAATGTCTACCCGAGACTGGGGGCTAGAAATAGTCCTCAATCTTTGTGTATGCATTAGCTTAAAGTGTCTAGCATGTTTGTTATGTTTTGGTCATACTTTAATGCATGTATGGTCCATGCGTTCATACATACATTAAAGTGGGGGCTAAATGTTTAGTCGTAAAATGTCCCCCCTAGGACTTTTACCTCCTAAGTTTAGCCCCTGGGTCCCTTGTTTTCATATTGCATGTTCATTTTAACTCCCGATGCAAAATCCCTAGAAACCCATGTCAAATGGGGCTAAGGGGACCTTACTGAGCTTAATCTTGCCTTGAAAATTAGGCCTAGGGCTTGGGTACTCACGCCCTAGTCCTGCCCTATTTGATTGGGACCTAAATTTTAAATGTTGGTTATGTGATTGTTAAAAGGTTCCATTGCCGACATCTTAAGTTTGAATTACGAAATTTGTAGCGGGAATGCATATATAAGCATGTTTAGGGTTTCATTTGTAAACTAGAAGATGATTATGAACTTTTGGCAAACTTATGATTTTAGAGTGTTCAAGATATTCATTGTGTTGCAGAGAAGAATATTATTGTTATGTTTGTGATTGTAGATTTGGCTTCATCTTCTCATGATGTGAAGGATCTTCATGTTCATGTGAGCTACACCTCTGAGGTGACATTTACTTGTGATTTGATTTATATATTTCATCATTACTTTTGCATCTATCCTGTAAGGACACACACTCTCTATCTAACAACGGTGTTGGAAGGCTTGAATGCCATTCCGGGGCTTGACTAAGGCAAGATCCTAAACACCACAACCCCCAACCCCATTCCTTTGTGATTGCGTGTAACAGGTGTCGTATTCTACAAAATGGAGTTGTAGAGGTCTGTAGTAGGGTGTTAAGATTCCAAATATGAGAAGAAAAGTATTGCAAGGGCTTGGGCGCTCGCCCCAAAGCCCTCCAGATTTGTAGGATAGAAAATCTCTGAGACATTGGTGATCAGTATCAGACAAGAGTCAGAAACCTCTGAAGAAAATACTACCTTAAGCTTTGTTGCCCGCACCTTCAACCTTGAATTTTGAGCATCTTGAATCTCAAAGTCTGGTATGCATCTAATTGTCATTTAATATATCTGTGTGCGAGCATTTGTCAGAATTTGTCTGTTTATTTATGATTTTGCATAATTAGGGTTTTGAGCATAATCAGGCTTAAATTAACACATTAATCAACAAATTCCAAATTTCCCTATCATTACAAGTGACAACCAACCTGTAGGTGAATCCTTTTGCAAAAGTTGTGATTCAACTAGGTTAATTGTCCTTGAATGTGTGTAGTGAAAGGAGGATCTAACCTAACCACACATTGAATTGAAAATCCCTCTTTTTCTACATAACAGTTTTATTGGTTAGAGGCCATAACCCTTATTCTTCATTATGTTGTTGATTTGTAATATGTATATTCTTGGTATGTGCTATGCCATGATTTATATTATACCCCATATTATATTGTGTGTGTATGATTGTCTGATTGACCATCTCTTAGTTCAAAGGGCTGGGCTAGACTATTCCACATGGTGGGGTGGCATCGTTCCACCATTGGGGTTAGTTGGATTTATGGATATGCTTGGAGAGCATGTCAAGTTCATTTGAATGGTGAAAAGGTAGACCTTCTTGTACCATTTAAAGTGTAATAAGGACTTTCCTCATTCATTTAATCAACTTGTAAAAGGGTCATAATTGAACTTGTAATCATTGGTAAACCGTCCACTCTTGGGATGGAAGCTACATTTGCATTCTTTCAATTTTTATTTATGCTATGTGTTTAGGGTGAAAAAGTAGGTTTCTCTTAAACAAGGTTAAGTCCCATTCTTTCACCTAACTAAACATTGGGAAGATAAGGACCGAGTTTGGGATCAAGCTACTGATCACTTGTCTATTCCCTAATGCTAATTAGGTCTGATTTAGGTGTCTAACTAAGGTTTTATCAAGTGTCTTTATTCACCAATCAAGTAAACCCTAATTACACCTTGTAACAGTAATCAACTGAATTTAGAGATGAAGTAGACAAAACAAATCACATAAATGTAGAGAATAAGGTTCAGAGATCATGCACCCAGAAACTAAGGGCTAACTGGACTAGGGCGTCCGCTCATTAGTCCTGTAACTTTCCGTCTGCAAAAATCTTCTACATCAACTATCAGGTGACCTCCAATAGCTCCAAGACCTCAGAGAATATCCCCAGTTGGACTAGGGTGCCCGCTCATTAGTCCTGAAAGTGTTGGGATCTGAAATTCTGAAACTTAGAGACTACTATATTCACAATATCTATCTTTCTGCCACTCCTTTTCACCGTATCTTGTAAAACATGATCTGCACCTACAAAAGGAGGAGAAAGATGTTGCGGCTATATAGGAGCTTGCCTCAGTCAAGCCCCATTTTCGGTATTCCTACCTCAACAATAGCCAAAGATAAAGATTTGCAAAAGTGTGTGCAAACCTAATAAAGTGTATGCAGAAATATCAAACCCTAGATGTCTCAATCAAGGGAAGATCAATAACTTGCTTTAATTCAACAAACACATACAACTTCACCTCAAGGAGATGAAAACAAATGAAGACTTGCATGAACAAGAAGGCGAGTCAGCAATGTCCGCGAAGGATCTCGAAGCTCGATGTTGGAGGCTTCAACCCTTCTCTCGATCATGCAAAAGGTGTACAAACCCTAGGAAGAGCACGATAGTCTCAACATCTTGATTCCTAATCTCCATCCATTGTCTCCATGATAGCAAGATTCAAATAACTTTCAAGAGATTCAACAAGTCACTGATCTTCAATGGCAATTTCAGCAGAGTTTTGGCATCAAGCTTGCATAAAGATTGTGTGTCATGAAATGATTTTCAAATGTCTTTTTTATATCTAATCTTAGGGAATTCAAATTTTGAAATAACATCTCGATATTATGAAAAAAATGAAAATTTGGAAACGGAATCCTGAGGTGCACGGTGGGAGCCGACACCCCACCAAGATTCAAAATCCCAAAAAATGGGGCAGGACTAGGGCGTGGGCGTCCAAGTCCAGTCCCCCATTTTCTGACCAAATCTACATCTAGGGGGTCCCAGGGACCCATAATCCAAATTCTCTTTCTAGGTTCCATCAATAGTTATCTCAGAAAATGAACATTTTGCAACTAGACACTAGCCAATCAGGGTTTCAGGAAGGCCAGAAACAAAGAGGTTGAGAGGTCACCAAAGGCGAGGAGCTAAATTGAGGGAAATTGTACCATTCCATATAGGAGGAGAATTTCTGACATAACACTATATTCTAGATATTATGTTGAAATGGAATCTTAAGTTATGCTCCTCTTGATATGTTGTGTAGATAGTTTTTTTTCTATGCTTTGATGATGTTGGTATCATGTTGTGCAATGTGATGTTTTTATTAAGAGGCATGGGTTCATGTTTTATCTTATTTCTTGGGAATCATGTTCATATTGGGGGTTCTTATTTGGTCAACATAGAGCCCATAGGTGCTCAAACATTGGGTTTGAGTCATTTTCACTTAGCACAAAAATTGAGGAAGTTATGCCTTGCTGAGTGAGAAAATGGAGCTTGTTGGTTTTTAACTTGCAAGCTTTTATGTAGTGTACCCATGCAAATCAGAGTTGCTAGACTACATTGCATGAACTCCAAAGTTCAGAGTTTCCAAGGCATTTTTTATGTTGCAAGGTTCCATTTAGACTCTAAAGTATGAACAACATGGAGTTAGAAGCCAGAGTAGCTAAGATATTTTGCACGTTATAGAGTGTTGTTTGGACTCTGAAGTTCAAATTACCTAGCTCACACAGTTCAAATTTGTCTAGACATTTTGCATGGTGAAATATGTCATTTGAAATCTAAAGTCTAAGTTTGGAGATGGTTAGAGATTGGCCCTAGAGTGGAAAATTACACGTAAAATGGTCATCAGACTCTAAACTTTAAGTTTCTCAATGCTTGCCAGAATTTGAAGTCTAAAGTGTGTTTATGTTAGGGTTAGACTTGGTCTTACATTTTGCATTCCTTATGAAATGTCAATCGGGGCATGAAGCCTAAGTTGTTGAGCGTTTAGGATCAACATTAGGGAAGCAAATGGTAGTTTCAAATTGCAACCCAAACTTTGAAGTCTGATGTGTTACAAGATGCATCTTGCACTCTGAACCTTGAGGTATAATCCATGTAAATCAAGCTCTACAGTCTAAATTTCTTATAGGTTGAACCCGAAAGTCTAACCATTGTAGTTTGCTCTTGTTTTTCCTAAATCTCAAGATTCCAGAGGAGTGACTTGGTATACAAGTTGTAGGGGCTCTTAAGTTATCTTTGGAACCATGATACTCTACCAGATCTCGTTGTTAGTGTTGATCATGATGCTTTGGCTCGTGGTGTTTTATGTCTTCTACTTATTTCACCTTGTGTTATGTATTAGTGTGTATGCAAAGTGTGTCATGCATGGTTTGATGACACCTTGTGCATGAAAGAGTGCATTATGATTGGTTTCATGTTACTCTTGTATCACAAAAAATTTGTTCATCCTATTTTTAACCACTAATGTCTTGAGCATAAGATCGGGGCATTACAATGAAAATTATTGATGCTTCATTGTTTATGTTAGGATCTCACCTACAAAATATTATCAAACAAAAATAATAACATGTAAAAAAAAACATGGTGCTTGGAAAATAGTTACAAATATGCTTATATTGATAAATTTGGAACAAGTATCATATGCCTCTTTGAGGGGGCAACCTCCTTAAGAGGAAAGATCTATGACAAAATACAATTCCAAGATGATATTACCTCTATTACAACATCCATATAAAGACCTCACAAGAAGTGACTTATGAGGTACAACCAATGTGGTAAAAATATACCTACTTAATATGAACTCATTACATTATTACTTCATACGATGCATCTGGGATAAATCCACATAATGTAATATCAACTAAATAACTAAAGTATGATTATTACAATGCTAAGAATAATAGAGGGTTAGGATGCAAGGGTCCTAATATGCCCCCCCACTTCAAAAATCATTTTCCCCAAAGGATTTGAACTATGGAAACTATTGTTAAAGTTGGTGGAGAGGTTCCCAAGTGGCATCTTCCAGCTACAATCCTTGTTGTTAAACCAAAACTTTTTCGATGGTGTAATTACTGAGTTAGAACAATCATTGGCCCAAAATAGCTTATGGCTCAAGGATGATAAAACCTTCATCATAAAATTTGGGAAGCATTGATTAAATGTGAATCTATTGTCCAAGCATCTTTATTAAACATGAGACATGGAAAACCAAATATATTTTAGAGGACAAGGGAGATGGAGGATGGGGGAGATCCAACTTGTAGACCACTTCACCCACTTGTTGTAGAATCTCAAAGGGTCGATATGATTTTGGTGCTAACTTCTATCTACGTGTAAGCTTGAGGGATGTTTAATTACATGTGTGCACCCATAATAATGTTGATATGTTTGTTATTTTATACAATTCTAAGCTAAGATCAAGTTATCCTTGAGAGTTCAAAGGAGATGCTCCTAGTTGTTAAGAGTTGAATCGACAACTTGCATCTTCAGACTTATTGGCAAGTAGGAAGCAACATATGGTGGAGGTTGGCCACACACAAATTTTATGGTGTCATCTTGGTGGAAGAATGATCTGAGTGTAATATGCTACCCTGATTTTTTTTTAAATCACAAGATGACAACACTAAATGTTATGAGCAAGGTTCTTCCACACTCTTCTGATCACCCAGATCCTGATGTGGGCAAGGTGAGAAAATACAAGTGCTTCAGAGTTAGTATTCAAATCATAAACAAATTGAAGTAACAATCTTCCACTTATTCAGTGGGCATCAACTCAAATGTGGGAATGAGCATGAAATGTAAACATCCACTTATGCAGTGGGAATCCACTTATTCAGTGGGAATTACAAGAAAGGTAAACTAGGTGCATCCACTTATTCAGTGGGAACATAAGCAATGAAGCACAAAAAGAAAGAGGCACATCCACTTATTCAGTGGGAAGCCTTAACAAAGCCAAGAGAAATCTACCCTACTGGCACATCCACTTATTCAGTAGGAAGCCATTACAAGAGTTTGCATTAAGGGAAAGCATTACAATGAAAGGACATTCAACAAATTGAGTCACTATCCCTGATAAGACTACTTCACAGCTGCAAGAGATTAATACAAAGGATCCCTTTATGAAAATAAATTAAAACATTCAAATCAATCTTAGAATCATCATGAAAATACTAATAAGGAGAAGAGATGAAAGTAAGTATAGTTTACTGGCCTGATAACACTTATGTGACTGATTGTAGGTTTGAAACACATCATATGGCAGCTATGTTTAATGCTCACAACAACCCTAAAACATGACATTCCTCCCTCAAACCCTTAGACATACTTTTACCCATCCTAGGCATCCCCCAACTGAGTGATCAACAATGTATAGGCTGAGGTGTATCAGTAGTTTAGTTCACTTCCCCCAGTATGAACTAATATAACTCAGAAATGTGTACGGATAGACTTAGTCAAGATTTAACAGCAGCAAACACCTTAAACCTGCCTAGAAATATTCTCTAGTACAAAGCAATGGCAATGCAAACAACAGTATGAATATTTCAGATGAATCCAAGCACACTAACCCAAACTCCCACATCCATGGTTATGTGGTATGGCCTACAACAGAGGTATGACCAAGGAAAGATCATCTAGCAAGCAGCCAAAGTTTGATAAACTCCCATCAATCGGCTCGCCCCAAACAGATTGGGAACTCCATTAAATTAATCTGCAAGAAAACCAGTCCAAACTTCCACAGAGAGGATGTAATCCTCAGATGGTACTACCAGATTTAGTACAGTCCAACATAAGCATTAGTAGCTGTTGCATCATAAAATGTCCCCCTAGGACTTTTACCTCCTAAGTTTAGCTCCCGGGTCCCTTGTTTTTCATCATGCATGTTAGAATTGAATCCCGAGACAAAATAGCCTAAAACCCATGTCAAATGGGGCTTGAGGGACATTGCAGAGCTTAACTCTGACCCAAAATAGGTCCCAGGGCTTGGACGTTCGCGCCCTTGTCTTGCCCTATTTTGGCAGGGTCCCAAATTTGAATGTCGGTAAAGTGACCGTTAAAGGTGTCCCTTGCCGACATCTTAAGTTTGAATTATGAAATTAAAGCGAGAATGCATATATAATCATGTTTAGGCCTTCACTTGAAAATTAGAAGATGACTAGATGATGATTATGATATTTTGGCGAACTTATGATTTTAGAGCATTCAAGGATTTCATTGTGTTGCAGAGAAGAATATTGTTGTTGTGTTTGTTATTGTAGATTTGGCTTCATCTTCTCATGTTGTGAAGGATCTTCATCTATGTGAGAGCTACACCTCCGAGGTGATATCTATTTGTGTTTCAATCAATCATTTATCAATTTGTTTTTGCCTCTTTCCTGCAAGGATACACACTCTCTATCTAACAACGGTGTTGGAAGGCTTGAATGCCATTCTGGGGCTTGACTGAGGCAAGCTCCTAAACACCACAACCCCCAACCCCTCTCCTTGTGATTGTAGGTAACAGGTATCAGATATCGAAGAGTGGAGTTGCATAGGAGTGTTGCAGAGCATAAGAATCTCAGATCTGATGGAAAGAAGCAAAAAAGAGCACTATTAGGGCTTGGGCGCTAGTCCCTTTGCCCTTTGGGTTTGTAGAGCCTAAAATCTCTGGAATAGGGATAATCAGTAGTAGGAGTCTAGAAACCCCCGATAAAAGTACTACCTTGGGCTTGGGTGCGAGTCCCTTTGCCCCCGACATTTTAGGATTTTGAACTTCAAAATTTGGTATGTATCTGATTTTAATTTAGTATCTCTGTGTGTGAGCATTTATCAGAATTTGTCTATTTGTTTACGATTTTGCATAATTAGGGGTTTGAGCAGAATTGGGCTTAAATTAATATATTAATCAACAATTTCCAAATTTCCCTATCATTACAAGTGACAACCAACCTGTAGGTGAATCCTCTTGTAGAAGTTGTGATTCAACTCGGTTAAATGTCCTTGAATGTGTGTAGTGAAAGGAGGATCTAGACATATCATCAAATCAACCCTATTCCCCTTTTTTTTCTACATAACAACAACAAACTCAAAAAGATCTTAATCCACACTCCAAAATCACACCAAAACCATAACACAATATAACACAGTCACCATCAAACCCCAAACTCATCAAAAAACATCAAACTCCATGAAGCTCTGTGTGATTCCTGGGTGATTCACCCTGAACCAGCCAGGGTGGATCTTCCACCACTGAAACTGATCTTCTCCAAGAGGGCTTGCGTCCTGAAGAAGGAAAGGAAGAATACGTAGGTTCAATCCAACAGAGTAACAATACAATCTCCAGCATAAAGAGAAAAATGAGCTCTCAACCCCATTATATAGGAACTTTTTAGGAGTTTGCACAATAAAGTAAATTATTAAATAGAAAAATATACTTCCCCCCTCAAACTCCAATATTTCACCACATTAGCTCTTACTTTTATGTGCCTAAGTTAAAGAGTGACTTTTCCCCTTTCCAATGAGCTATCATACCCTTGCACTTTATAATTATTTTCCAACTTATAAGTCTAAGTGCAAATAATTAATTGTTAGCTCATTAAAACATTTGCTTTTTTACGAAAATCCCAAACTTCACTGAAATGCCAAATAAATTGCATCACCATACTCCATATGGTTTGGGATGAATAACGATACCTTCCAGGTGACTTATTAAATATAGATGGCTCCTCCAAGAATCTTGGAGAGCTATCCAAGAAGTTGAACAAACTTTTGAAAGTCAAATAGCCATCCTGAGACATCATCGAGCTCAAAGCCAAAGCAAACCATCACAAATAACTAAACTTGTGCTCTCAACAACTTACAAAGCTCCCTAACCAAGCCAGATAGCCTACTGAAGCTCATGGAAATAGGCTATTGGTCGCAAACTTGGCTAAACACCAAATGGGGACATTACAAGTCCTCCCTGCTCAAGATTGCTTGTCCTCAAGTAATTCACATCAACCAACATAGATACCTGCATGATTAGCAAAAATATACTTGGATCCCAAATCAATCTCAAGAATGCTTCACCCCAATCCTATTGTGCCGCTCTGATATACCTGGAAACTACACAACTGACTTTCTGCATTATACTCTGAAGCATTCTGCCAATCACACAATTTTTTGGATCTCAATCGTCAAAATCATCATCAACCAAGAGAGTGAAGGAGTGAGCATCTTCCAACAAGTCAACACCACAATTTATCCAACCTGAAATCAATGTTGGAATCCAAAATCTAAAACATTCCTCCAAGGGAGAACGCAAATCAACTTGTACATAAGCTGAAATAAACATCGAACAACCATGAACCACTTGGTTTTCAAAAACCAAAGAAGTAATATTAGTTGAAACACTTGTTCTTTTTAGCTAAAACCTTTTGTCAACCTCCCACCAAGGGCCCAAAACAACAATAAGAACAATCATGTTGCTACAAAAACTTGAAATGATCATCTGAAAATCTGATTTCAATAATTTAAAAATGGGATAGCAACAACAAATCTGAAATCCTCTAATAATAGCAAGTGATTTGGGCCATCTAGTACCAGAATATATCAAAGTCATGGCTAAAACTTCTCTCTAATCCATAAGTACATAGGCAAAAGGAAACATGTGATGGATGATAAGATTTAGAACAACATCTTATGATAGAAATTTGATTCCAAAATCCTCCATGAAATACTCTTCCCATCATCACTATCCTCTACAATACCCTATGGATAAAAACTTGCATACATACTCATCCAAGAAGTAGCCTCATCATGCATATGGAACACTACTTTGAGATGGTAATTCCTACTTGGTAAAATTAATCTTGGAATTTGGAATACCATACAAAGGTGATGCAATGTAGAACAAACTCCATTATGAAAATAAGCCACCATTGAACTCAACTTATTGCATACCTTAACTTCATGCCATAAGTCAACCTTTGATGGTAACTTCAAGTTGGTGAAGTCTCTGTGCAACATAACATCCTATGAGTACGCTTCACTTGAATCCCATATCTTGTTACTACCCCCCTCTGTGTTGCTAACATCAAATAGATTTTCATCATTCAACATAAAGAGTGGATTGTCAAAAGTTAACTCTACTTCCATATCAAAAAGGGGATTATCAAATGATTGGCAGTTTTTTCACCTCCATGTTCAAGTAAATCTTCATATTGCTCCAACTCTAAATCTGCATACTGAGGAAGTTGTCCTGAGTTAAAATCTTCTTCGATCAAACCAAGCTCTTCAATCATCAACTTGATTTTGTTTGCTCTTACAACATTTTCTTGCTTCCTTAATTGATGTGCAACATCAAGCTAATTATCAATTTCTAAGAGAGCCATTTGGGTACATTCTAAAGAATCCATAGTTGACTTAAGCTTAGATGTAATCTTATCAACTTCAACGTCTCTTCCTTTAAATGCATCACAAGTCCATTTAGCAAACTTAATGACATGATATCTATCAGAAAGTAGATTCAAGTAATCTGATTTCAATGTTTCTAAAGCCTCTTTGACTACATGCCAGTCATCAAGTGAAGATCCTCCTTCCATGCCCGTCTGTCTCCTCTCAACTTGTGCCTTCCAAATGTGATCTTCTATGAACTTATGTGTGTTGTCCAAGTGTGTTAAATCTTGCACAACCTTGTCTTTTGTGACTAACAACTGATTCTTAAAATTAGGTAATTCACTAACTTCTAAAACCAAATCAGTTACACACAACAAAGTTTATGTTTTGTCCTTAGAGGCATGACTCTTGAAATCAACTACTTTTAAGTTGTCCTCTCCATGGTCACTTTGATCAAAAGAAGTGGCATCACCAAATTTCAGCGTTAAGCCAACACTTTGGGCTGATTTAAAACTTTCAACAAGCTCCCCTTCATCATGCTCATCAATTGAACCCTCTGAGAAGTCAAACCATTCTTCCATTTACATGAGAAATTCCCATTTACAATCATCATTACCTTCACTAGGATGATGAAGATGCTCAATATTAATGGCTGTCCCCCAAGTTTCAACAGTTTCAAACTCTTTTTTTGTTGTAACAACTCTGTTCTTTATGTCTTCAACAAGGCATTCTACTATAAACATCACAATCTTGCATGAAGAATCACCTTCTAACATCCTATTAATCATTTTCATTTATATTTCTAGAGAAAAGTCATCTTCAAAATCATCAAACACTTCATCAAAAATAGGACTTGCAAAGTCCGTTCTTTTAGTTTTAAGCATTTCACTGACTTCTACAAAAGAATTCCAACATTCATCCTCTTCAATTGCCATTGGATTTTCAGCTACAACCTCTAAATTTCATCACTCTCCTTTGTGTCTTCAAGGCCAACAAGACTCTAAAAAAATCCACTAACTTGCTCCAAGGTATATGATTTGACATCCCCATCAAACACATCAAAATTTTTTGATGTCAACTCACCCCTAACTACTTGGTCCATCTTCATGCAATCATCCTCTTTCCCTTTTGGCAAATAGGATCTTAGTTTGTCTTCACACTGAATCAACACCATTTCAACTAATACTTGCTCAATTGATAAGGATTCTCAATCATTCTTCTTTAGATTAGCCAATATAATAGACAAGAGTGGCTGAGATACCTCATCACTCTCAATAATGATCAAAGCCATAATGGCTTGCATGGCTGTTATAACATGATCTTCATGAGACTTGCTAATGGTAGCAAAGAAATGGTGAAATAATTGAAGAATTACTTCCTCACACCCCATATCTAGCATGATGTTTACAAAACCAAATTTTGCAACAATTCTAAGTATTGCAGCCCTCTTTGCAAAGGAAGGACTTCCTATATTAGCCAATCCACTGAAACTTTCAATAATCCTTTGAAATATTTCCTTCATTATGGCCTCCCTATAAGGAACTTCAGGAGCTGTGATTCTTGTGAGTTCACAAAGAAAAAGAGTGACTACAAGTCTCGCATCTTCATGAGGATATTTCATCAACTTAGGTTGAACCAAAGCAATCATTGACGGCTTCAAGGCCCACTTCAATTTTCCACAATTTGATTGTTTGACCTTGGTCAAACGGATCTCAACTTCTCCCAACTTGTTGAGAAGAGTGTTCTTATACAAGTGCAACATCACCAAATCATTTCCCAATGCAAATAGTGAGCTTCTCGCTACTTCTTTCTACAAGATTCTAGGCTGGTCACATTTGAAAGAAACCTTGAAGTGCTTTGAAAGAGGACATCTACTCTGATTCCCTCTTGACACAATCTTTTTTTGAGTCAAAGTTATTTCCATTCTAACAAGCAAGGGAGAATTCATTAAGCAACTGGAATTTTTTGACATGCGCTTTGTACAAGGTTATCAATCCAATAGGCTGGCAGGAAGACCAGCTCTGATACCACTGTAATATGCTACCCTAATTTTTTTTTTTGAAAATCACAAGATGACAACACTGAATGTTATGAGCAAGGTTCTTCCACACTCTTCTGATCGCCCAGATCTCGATGTGGGCAAGGTGAGAGCATCAAGTGCTTCAAAGTTAGCATTCAAATCATAAACAAACTGAAGTAACAATCTTCCACTTATTCAGTGGGCATCCTCTCGAATGTGGGAATGAGCATGAAATGTAAACATCCACTTATGTAGTGGGCATCCACTTATTCAGTGGGAATTACAAGAAAGGTAAACTAGGTGCATCCACTTATTTAGTAGGAACCTAAGCAATGAAGCACAAAAAGAAAGAGGCACATCCACTTATTCAATGGGAAGCCTTAACAAAGCCAAGAGCAATCCACCCTACTGGAACATCCACTTATTCAGTGGGAAGCCATTACAAGAGTTTGCATTAAGGGAAAGCATTACAATGAAAGGACATTCAACAAACGAAGTCACTATCCCTGATAAGACTACTTCACAGCTACAAGAGAATAGTACAAAGGATCCCTTTATGAAAGCAGATTAAAACATGTCACATCTCATTTTTTTTTACTTTATTTATAAATTAGATCATTGAACATTTTACTATGACTAATTTACTATGAATGATCTCGCGTGTGTGAAAGTAACTATTGAGAATGTTATAAATGCATAATTTTGAAAATTGATTTAATAAATGAATATTATTGGTATGATTATGGATATACATTTCATTTTGCTTCGGCTATTATTTTTGGGGATCTAACCTATTAATTGAAATCTAAGTGCGATTGAGTGCAGGAGAAATGTCGAAGATGAGAAAACGGTTGAGGTAGAGATGTTCTAGCCACTCGACAAGAATTGGCATGATGGATAAACCTGATGCACACACACACTCACGTAGTTCATATCATATTGCATCATTGAATGGTTTTATTTGTGCATCGTTATGTGGTTGCTAGTCTTGGTTGAGTATTTTATATAGTGAATGAATGTAATTGATGTTGAATGACTAGATAAAAATGTGTTTTCCTTGCTGTAGAATATTCTCTGAGTATATATGTTAGTCATGTAATTATAGTTTCTTCGACTTTAGATTTAATGAAAATTATATGTGTTGTTTTTAATTGACTTATTCATTAATTATAAAAAGCGTTTATTATACATATATATAATAAACGCTTTTAATTATATATATATAACCCTTGCTTGAAAAATAATATCTTTGATAGGTTTAAATTAAAAATATATTATTTAAAATATATTTATTTAATTCAAGAATATATTTTTATTAAGAATGGAGATAAATAAATTCGAGAATATATTATTCAAAACTAAATATAATAATGTATAATATGATTTTATTATTATAAATTAATAAAAGTGTTTTTCTATATTTAAATAATTTGATTAATAATATATTTCTTTGTTAAAAATAAATATATGCATTAATAAAGATAATATATAGTATTAAAAATATATTATTATAAGTAGCAATCTAAATTTAATAAAATAATCTTGTCATGCAAATGACAGAAATATAGAAGTTACTGTCATGCAAGTGACATAAATTTAAATAAGATTAATTTATTCTATTCTTTCAAAAAAAAAAAGAGAGTTTTGAAAAACAAATCTCATGCAAAACATAAGTAACGATCAGTTATTAAAAAGCATCCCAAAACCTAAAAATATGGGATGCCAAGTTTAGAAGGAGATTTTTTTAATAAAAACAAGGGTCAGCATTAAGAGAATCGTTCATTATTATCTCTGAGCATCGACATGATAGAAGGAGGACGTTTATTCTTTGGTAGCAACAGATAGAAGAGAGGAGCAGCGACAACAATAGAATCGACCCCTCTTCCCCAGCTAAGAAATTAGGTATTTTACTTGTTTTAATTGCAATAATAGTTGTTTAATGACTGTATATTCATGTCGTGACTTCCTGTCGCAAGTTGTTTAATGACTGTATATTTCTTCCTGTCGCGGCTTCCTGTCGCAAGCTACTTAATGACTGTATATTCCTGTCGCAACTTCCTATCACTAGCTTTTTAATGATTGCATATTCTTCCTATCGCAGCTTCATGTCAAGTTGTTTAATGTTGTTATTCCTCTGCTTTTATTTTGTGATCGGCCTGCTATTCTTTAACCTACATAACAAACTATTGATCTTATATCTTTATCCCTTGACCACTAAAATATATATTCAAACTTGTTTAACTTCCCTTGTAGTTGCTGTTATTGTCGCAGTCTCTTATTTTATCTTGTGCAGTTAAGGTTCTGGTCTAAGCAAGCTTAAAAACCTTTGTATCTTAGATTTAAGTTCCTGCTGTAGTTGTCTTTTTATTTATATTAAAGTTGTTTAAGACCAATATAGTTACTGTTGCTAGTTTGACAGTAACCTGTTTATGAGTTATGTTGCTTTTATCTTAACTTATTGTCACAGTTCCCATCACCGATCCTATCATAGTTCCTGTCAACCTTCCTGTCACAGCTAGTGATTCCTGTAGTGGATAGTAAGGTCATTGAATGAATTAGATTATAGGATAAATTATCTTTTCCTTATATGTTTGTTGTGAGTGGAGTAAGTTCTGATGTGGATATACCATTGTCTTATTTACAAGCTTTCTTGAAGCAAAATGATATACTTGGTTGGAAATAGAAAACTTATCATATTATGAATATTTGAATGAAATATGGACTATGAAATAAAATCAATTTAATAAAGCCTATATAAAGTCTCTTTGATAAATTACTTACTTGAAAGTGCACTCTTGTTGGTTGAGCAAAGAAAAGAGTTAATAAACTGTATTTAGGCAAAAGTATGTGTTATTGAATTGGTTATGAAAACATAGATCAAGCTTAAACCTTTGAAATCAGTGAACATATTTACCATATGGATATCTATGTAAATGCCATCTTAAACATTACTAGCATCTATTCTATTTTAAATGAATTTTTCTTTCATCTTTGTTGCATGAATCAAGAAATAGATAGTAAAACTGAGAAAATATAGTAATGATATTTGAAATAATCATGCATGGAAGCTCATTGTTAAAACTAGAGTAAGCATACATCATTATTGATTTTATTGCTTGAATTGTATTTCCGTTGATTGTTCAAGGAATGGGATTAGAATGGTTTTTAGGTGAATATGGGTTGCTTTTGCTTTGAAAAAGAAGTATTTTTATCTCTTATGTGTGTTTGGAGTTGCTTTCTAGGCTAGGATACCGAATGTGGAATATCAGAGATGGCTTTTCCTCTTTTCGAGAATTGAACATGTAACTATTTTTATGCTTGGCCAAGATGGGTGTTCATTGAGATAGATGAAAATTTATCTAGCAAAAATTTATTTATATATATCTCTGCCACATCCTGTTGTGAGACAATTTGCATATCATTATTTAGATTTGCACATTAGACTTCAGGTTGCATCGGGTGTTCCCTCCTGCCAGTTGTTGCCAGGTTTCTAGATGTTTCATGCAAAGCTGGGTTTCCTTTGTGTCATGAAGGGATCTGGGGAAGTGTAATTGCATCATGGTTGGGCGGAAAAGCGCCTGAGCCATGTTCCCGTCTCTCAGCTTGCAAGAGGACCATGTGGGTTCGTGGTGACTGGAGAGTTTGTTTGATATATTATTTCTTATATAGTACATGATTATTGTACCTTGTTGAATGAATTATGGCAAGAAAGCCAAATGGACATTGTATATTATTTATAGTGCTAATACCTGGATTAAGCACGTGTTTTGTAAGGTTTAATGATATTATTGATTAATGTTTATGAGATTTATCTTTTTACTTGAATGGATGTAAATAAGTGGATTATTTACTTCAGTAACTTTTGTGATGGAATGAGTACTTTAGAAAACATTCAAATCAATCTTAGAATCGTCATGAAAATACTAATAAGGAGAAGAGATGAAAGTAAGTACAATTTTCTGGCCTAATAACTTCTACTACGGATTGCAAGTTTGAAACACATCATATGGCAGCCATGTTTAACGCTCACAACAACCCTAACACATGGCATTCCTCCCTCAAACCCTGAGACATACTTTCCCCCATCCTAGGTGCCCCCCAACTAAGTGATCAACAATGTATAGACTGAGGTGTATCAACGGCTTAGTTCACTTCCCCCGGTATGGATTGGTACAACCCAGTAATATGTATGAACAGTCTTAGTCAAGATTTAATAGAAGCAAACACCTTAAACCTGCCCAAAAATATTCTCTAGTACAAAGCAATTGCAATGCAAACAACAATATGAATATTTTAGATGAATTCAAGCGCACTAACCCAAACTCCCACGTCAAGGGTTATGTGGTACGACCTGCAGCATAGGTACAACCACGGAAAGATCATCTAGCAAGCAACCAAAGTTTGATAAACTCCCATCAATCTACCCACCCCAAACAGATTGGGAACTCGATGAAATTAATCTGCAAGAAAACCAGTCCAAACTTCCACAGAGAGGATGTAATCCTTAGATGGTACGACCATATTTGGTATGACCTAGCATAAGCATTAGCAACAAACTCAAAAAGATCTCAATCCACACTCCAAAATCACACCAAAACCATAACACAGTCACCATCAAACCTCAAATTCATAAAAAAACATCAAACTCCATGAAGCTGTGTGATACCTGGTTGAAATCACCCTGAACCAGCTAGAGTGGATCTTCCACCATTGAAACTAATCTTCTCCAAGAGGGTTTGCATCCTTAAGAAGGAAAGGAAGAACACACAGGTTCAATCCAGCAGAGTAACAATACAATCTCTAGCATAAAGAGCAAAATGAGCTCTCAACCCCTTTATGTAGGCACTTTTTAGGAGTTTGCACAATAAAATAAATTATTAAATAGAAAAATATGCTTTTCCCCTCGAACTCTAATATTTCACCACATTAGCTCTTACTTTTATGTGCCTAAGTTAAAGAGTGACTTTTCCCCTTTCTAATGAGCTATCATACCCTTGCACTTTATAATTATTTTCCAACTTATACGTCTAAGTGCAAGTAATTAACTGTTAGCTCATTAAAACATTTGCTTTTTGCAGAAAATCCCAAACTTCACCAAAATGCCAAATAAATTGCACCATCATGCTCCATATGGTTTGGGATGAATAACGACGCCTTCCAGGTGACTTTCTAAAAATAGACGGCTCCTCCAAGAATCTTGGAGAGCTATCTGAGAAGCCGGAGAAACTTCTGAAAGTTGCATCGCCATCCTGAGACATCACCGAGCTCAGAGCCAAAGCAAAACATCACAAATAATTGAACATGTGCTCTCCACAACTTACGGAGCTCCCTAACCAAGCTAGATAGCCTACTGAAGCTCATGGAAATAGGCTATTGGTCGCAAACTTGGCTAAACGCCAAATGGGGACATTACAATGAGGCCCTTTTACTACCATTCCATAAGGGGTGCTCATTTATCCTATTAAGTCTATTATTCTAAAGCAAAGCAACGTACATAGGTCTCCAAGCATTTATTTACTAGTGAATAATTCCAGCCGAAGGTTACTAGTGAAGGTGGGGTCATGGTTGTAGACAATGGAAATAGGCATACCATGGAGGTAGAATATTTGGTTAAAGAAGACCTAGGTGATAGTAGATGCTTTATATGGATGGGCCAATAAACAAAAGTAGAAATGTACTTGGAGAGATAGTTAACCATCACAAAAACAACTGATTTGCAACTATACTTAGGCAAAATTTCAATAAACTTCATGGAAATGTTTGTCCATGTAGTGAAAATTGGTAATCATTGTAGAGTTATTGGAATCCAACTAGTTTCTCCTTTCTAGCATTGCAACATATTGCATTCTATAATAAATTTGTTGATATCATTCTTTATACCAACCCAAAAAAAGTGGTTTGTTTTTCATATGTCTTTAAGAATCCTGAATGATCTACAAAAAGAGATGCATGTAATTCCTATAATAATTGGGCCCAAAGAATAAATTTTGGAAAATGAACAATTTGCCCTTTATAATCCATGTATTGGCCATCTTAAGTGTATCCAGGCTTAGTTGTGGGATTAATTTATTTTTGATGAATAAGTTATCGAATCTAAGCATCCAACTACAATTCATGTTGGACCTTTTGCAACCAACTGGAGTTGGTAAAGATAAAGCACATAATGTCTCCTAAAATTGTCAAATTTCTAATAGGGTATTTGCCACCCCATTCTTCTTCCCCTTCTTGTATATAATTTCATAATCATCTCCTAATAATTTTGTGACCCAATTTTAATGTTGTAGAGAGAAGACATGTTATAAGAAGTATTTGATCCTTTGATGATCTATTTTTATGTAATAGTGCCTTCCCACAAGATATGCCATCTATTTATTAACATGAAAAATGACTAGCATATCCTCTATGTTGATTTGACAAGATTATGCCCAACATGTGCCTTGCTAGTAAATGCAAATGGTCTCCCTTCTTGCATTAGTATTGTTTCAATGCCACTTCCTAAAGCATCACTTTCAATAGTAAATGGTTTAGAAAAGTTCAACAAAGCAAGTAC
This sequence comes from Cunninghamia lanceolata, assembly GCA_027924645.1. Classification (NCBI taxonomy): domain Eukaryota; kingdom Viridiplantae; phylum Streptophyta; class Pinopsida; order Cupressales; family Cupressaceae; genus Cunninghamia; species Cunninghamia lanceolata. The sequence continues at coordinate 339,530 of BSBN01001640.1, read as the reverse complement.
AAACATAGTACAAATGACATGCTTGAGGAAATCAAAAGCCTTCTTTGTCACTTCTAACTATAGTGTTGCATTTTTCTTTAACATGGTGGTCAATGGGATGACAATTATAGTGTAGTCCTTGACAAATTTCCTATAATAGATAGTGAGACCTAAGAGTCCCCAAAGACCTTTGAGAGTTTTTGGTTTGGACTAATTCTTCATATCTTCTATTTTTTTAGGATCATCCTTTAACTCCTTTTGTTGATATAATATGCTCAAGATATTATATCTCTATTTGGCCAAAAGAATACTTGGAATTCTTTGGACATAACTGGGTTGTTGAAAGAAGTTGGAGGGTTTGATCATAGTGAATGAGGTGCTCTTCTCCCATATTTCCATGGATGAGGATGTTTTCAAAGAATATTGGGATGAGTTTCTTGAGAAATGTCTAAAGAGGGTGGTGCATTTAAGCTTTGGAACACATATGGAAAATTAGTAAGGCCAAACAATCTAACTAAAAATTCATAGTGGTCATTATGAGTTTGAAAGGCAGTCTTGGGAATGTCCTCTTTGCATAAGTAGATCTAGTGATATCCAGACCATAAATCTAGTTTAGAAAAGTGGTCCCCATGAAACTCATCAAGAAACTCGTCAATAACATTGATTGGAAACTTATCCTTGGTCGTGATTTTGTTGTTGTACACGTTGCAAGTCCTAGGTCTAGTTGCACTTATTTAATATATTTTAATATTGTAAATATTATGCCCAAATGAAAAGGCACCCCACTTGGATGGAATCTTAAGATTGCATAATTGACATTCTTTGCCATGTGTCATTAGTCTTATGATAGTTGTAAGAAGTCATTGAATAAGGGGTTACTAGATGGATAATGGATAACATTTTTGACCAACTATTTATAGAGTGTGTAAGAGGTGTTAAGTGATAATTATTACACCTACATGGAGTGCTTGGGAGTTACTTTGACCCCACTTGGTCTTGGGGGTCAAATCAACCAATCATGATTTGCATTCTATTTATAGATGAGTTACACTTGGAGGTGACATGCATGGGTTGAATGTGGACCACCTTGACTTGTCTTTGGCTAATGGTATTGAGCCTGTGGTTTTAGAAAACCATTATTGGTTTCCTAGGTCTCCTTGCTTATATATGGGGCTTGAGATGGAGTTACCATGTCATGTGTTAATGGGGTTATATTGTTGAAATTCCTATGGATTCAAGTGTAAATCTCATTGAATCATGGATACATTAATGTTGTATTGTAGCTTTTATTGTTGATTAATACATAAAGTGTGGTGCTTTAGAGGCTAAGTTTTTTCTAGGGTACTTCTAGTGTCTGTAATGTACCAAAGTGTTTTTTTAATAAAATATTCAGATCTAAAGTATAACTAGCAATTACAACATAAAATATGCTATAATAATCACTATCAAAAGTGCATGAGACAATCTGAAACACACAATGGTGATTTCTTACAAACTATGTCATGAAATCCACACAAATTAGCACCAATGGAAAATGTCTTCACCCAAATGCATGTGGATGTTTTATATTCTTCAGATGAATATAAAAATGTTATAAATAACATAAAATATGCATCAATACATTCAAATACAAAAATATAGAAATATGTCTTGCTTGTTGTAGCTTCTTCTTCTCAATTCTACAAAGAAAACACTAAAAACTATGTTGAAACACACACAAACTTCACCACAATGATAGAGTTGATTTATATAGATGAAATGTATAGAAAAATACTATCATAAATAATAAATAATAAAAATACAAATGGTATTCAGATCTGCAACAAAACCCTATATGTTGGAGCTCCTTCCTTCACAAAAATTTGCAAATACACACATTAAAATATACTAAAAAAATACAAACAAATCTTTAAGTGCAAATGCAACCTCTATATGAGATTTCCCTCAAGAAACCAAAGGGTTTTCATCCTCTAATTTCAGCATCTAAGGGGTTTCATCCTTAGATGAATGAATGAACACAAGTGCTCAAACAATTTCAGCAGAGTTTCAGTATATTGAAATTTGATGCCAAAAATGTGAAACTACCTACCAATAAGAAGATGTTGAAGGCCCGAATTGGGATCCAAAAATCCAACACCCCTCTCATGGAAAAATGATAAAATGATATTATTTTCTAGAAACTTCTCTCAAAGATGCTCTTTCAAAATTTTGTCATAATTGCCACCTAGATTCCTAGCTAAAAATAGGCAATAAGTATCGTAAAAATAATCTTAGGAGTTACAAAATGCTCCATAATAAATCCTACATCCCATTTTGGGTTGCCAACATAAATAAAATATTTTAATATTTAATTTGGCCTCAATTAATAAGTTTTGAAAATATAAATTAACATGGGTCCAAAAATTAAAAAAATGTGCACAGGAAGTCCAGGAGCGCAGGCTGTTTGCGACAATGGAAGCATGGAGGTGAGCGCAGGAGGAAGGAAGCGGCAGGTACTAGGAAGGGAGGGAGATGCACGACGAGCGGGGAGGGACACAATAGGTATACCCTTAGCTCTGGTTCTGCTCTGTCAAACATTGCTCCTCCCAATCCAACTGCGCATGCCCTAGGGTTTGATCCTTTGGGGTCATCCAAGCCTGGAAAGTCACCTGGCGCTGGGTGGGTGCCACCAAATTTGGATCCAAAGGTTCTTGCGGCCTGCAAAAACAAAGCAAACCCTTATCATGAGTGCACGACCTTTTGCATGGAGCAGATTCGGTAGGCCAACCCGTCCCCTCCGGTGTGTGCGCCAGGCCTGCCTTCCTCGCCTACTGGGGATCATGTCTCTCCTCCTAGTGGTTCTAATTTTTTCATCAGGGATTTGGAGGTGGTCCTCGCTGAAGACCCTCTAGATTATTGCATTTCTGATGGATGCATCGAAGTGATTATCAAGGATTTGGGTAAGCGCTCCTTAATTCTGAGATGCTTACGCAAGCGTCCATCTCTGGCTTCGCTTTAGGATTGGGTCAAAGCAACTTGGAGCAACTTATCCTTCCTGGTGATTGAGTCCTTGGATTTTGGTTTCTTCTTGCTTTCTTTCAACTCTACTGCAGACTATGATTTCATGGTAAAAAATGGCCCATAGGTTTTTGAGCACTCAGGCATTTTCATCTCTCCATGGACTCCCTTCTTTGACCCCGCTACAGCCAAGATTACACATGTTCCTCTTTGGATCAGGCTTTATAACATGCCCCTGGTCATGCGGAATGTGGATCTCATCAGTGATCTGATTAATCAAGTTGGCTCCTTTGTGAGGCTTGACAAAGCTGGGATGGCTCCTGATCACAGGTTTTTAAGGGTCTGTGCAATGGTTGACATCTCCAAACCCCTCTTTCACTCTATCAGAATCCACTCTGCTCATGGAATTTGGACTCAATTTTTAAATTTTGAAGGATTGCCTTTTCGATGCTTTTGGTGCAATATGTTGGGACATAAAATTGAGGCTTTCTCTCTTCAACGGAAGGTTGGTTCAAGGTTTGTCTACCTTAAAAAATGGGTTAAGAAAGCAGGTTCTTCTGATGCTGACTTCATTTGGCAGAATCATGGAAAGTTCTTTACTTCTGAGCCTATGTCTACGCCTCCAGTGGTGCCCACTTCTCCACTTGCTGCTCTGTCAGACAACACTGATGGTGAACCTTTATATGTTTTAGAGGATGATGGTGCAGATTTTGAGGGCACTTACCCTTTCATGGAAGAATTGGAAGAGAAATTTGAGCCCTTCGAAGCTGCCTTCATTTTGGCTCCTCCTTGAAAGCTCGGGATTGTTCAATGGGATAGCAGTAAAACTAAACTAGATTGCGGGACTATTAGGAAAAAAGGTCAGAAAAGCGATGCGGAGAAAATTCGTTTGAAAGGAATGGAGGTGGTGGAAGGAGGCTTTCAGTGGACTATGGAGGCCCTCCTTTCTCAGCATGGGTTAAAATCCTAGCTTCTCTATGAGTTTGTGAGATGGCCTTATGGACTTTGCTTCTGATTTCCTTTGTTTCTACCAGAATGATGTGTATTTCTTCCTCCTCTTAGTGTTTTTAGGTTATTCTCTCCTCTTCTCATGTCTCCTCTACTCCTCTCTTCATTATTCTTGGCCTGTTTGACCCTGTTGTTCTTATTTTTTATGTTGTTTATATCAAAAAACTTCTTATGGATCAAAAAAACATGGGTCCAAAAATTAAATATTAAATAAATTATTTTCCTAACTCCTTTAGCCCATGAGAAATATTAGAATGGGCATTTTGTCCAAAAAACTAAATTAATTAAAAATGGGACATTACAGTGTCACATTGTGTTGTGGTTGTTCTATACTCTTCTAGTTCTCTTCTATTCGTTTTCTTATTCTAAGTGTTGTTACTATGATGAAACTCTTGAAATTTACATAGATTCTAGAATAACTTGTAATACTTTCTTCATATGTGTTGACAATAAAATGTAGGCCTAAGGTCTGTATTATTTATGTTGGAGTAGTTAACCCTAGGGTGATGTAGTAAAAAGGAAATTCGAATAGTGTGGTAGATAACATATACATAATACATAGAGTCAAATAATTTTGTACACTCATTGACACCATAAGACATGTCTACTTATATATCCATATCATATATTCTTTAAACAATGTGCATTCTTTACAATAAGCATAGATATGAACATCACATATGCTTGGGTAGCTTCTTCTTAACTCCTATATCTTCCTATTCTCTTCTCTATCCTTATCCGTCTCAATGTATCTTATGTCCTCCATCTCTATCTCTATTTGGTATATATGTACATAACTACATAGAGAGATGTGTCATTCACTCTTGAGATGTCTCTTGGATGTGTTGTATGTTAGCTAGAGGTATCAAACTTATCTTGAGATGAGTTTCTCTCTATCATGTGCAAGCAGTGGTTTTTATTTGCCCTACCAACATCCTCCTGGGGCCTAAACCTTTATCTTGTCCTCAAGACATCTTTTGTTAAAAAATGGAGTTGTATCAAAATTGTTCTACTTCTCTTGTTTATGGTAATATGTGTTGATATTTGACCTTCATCTACTCATATTTATTCTTCTATATGTGCACCGTGTGTTGGATTTTGGTTTTGCTATTGATAAATCCACATACCCTCTTTCGACGGTCACTAAAGTAGTTGGTTCTACAAATGAAGCACTTCTTTGTTTTACTTCCTAGAGAAGATTTAACAAAAGTGATAAATATGTATTTGTCTCCAATCCCAACTCCATTTGTGTAATGGTCTTTATCTTCTACTCTATTAGTTAGTTGTGTTGCTATTGGAGGTTGTGAATTTGTTGCCACTAGGATCCATCTAGATTAGCGACGATATTATAATTACTTGATAATTGTAAAATCCAAGTAAGGCATTTAACTAAGTCTTCTCAATTATGGTAACTTGTGGCCAGTTTGTGTAGTATTGATATATAGTAGCAATGTTACTACAAGCCTCATCTAGCTTCTTTATCTATTGATCTAGTGATTTCTTACCATTTCACCATTTTTGTTGTGCCTTGCTCAAATTTTCTTTTCCATATTTTTCTATGAATGTATTTTTCAAGTTTTGTTTCTTTTGATCCCAACTGTCTATATGATCCAATGGTCCTTATATAACTCCATCTAGTTGAGTAATTACTATGGCAGAGAAGTCTATTTGTATCTGTGGTTGTTTTTGTTGTATCTTCTAGATCATCTTTTCCATACCTTATTCTAGTGTGATATCTCTCTCTACCTAGCCATATACTCCTCTATTTTTCTTATTAGATCCATCACTTGTTGTTTAGGTGTAGTAATTAATTGTATCAATGTTTCCCTTGTTTATGTATCCTCTCCTTCTTCTTACTTCTCCTCCTTGGCTTGTTTAAGAAGGATGTTCTAAGTCTCTATATTTTGATCCTCTATATCCAATGGAATTGATACCTTTGTCTTCTCCTGCTATGTGGTTTCCTCTTGTTGTTTTTCTTCCAATTTCTTAGTAAGTTCCAGTTGCTTTATATTTGGCAGTTGTGATGAGGTAGCCTATTGTTGTGCCTTCTTTTCCATGAATTGATTATAGGCTTTTGGAATACTATAGTAGCTTCTTCATATAGCTTATAGTGGACTTTAGTGTTTTCCATGTTCTATTGGATAGTATCTAATCTTTGTTTTGTCCTTAATTATTGATCTTGCATACCTTATCTTATGCTTCTTATTTTTGGACAAAGATTGAGATCTTTAGCTATCTCTTCCATTGTGCTTGTTTTGATTGAAGGATCTATCTTGGAAGCTTCCTATCTTTGTCTAGTGATTTATTTTTCCAACCGTTAAATTAACTTCTCCAGGAACCCTTGAGTGATATGATCCATGGAGTAATGACCAAACATTATATAGGCAATTAATGATTTAACAATTATCCTTTTTCATTTATGGTGGTAGTAGGATAAGTTTGAGCCACCTCTAATGGATTTCCTATAGTGTATAATGATCTTACCAAATTATTTTCTTCTAATACTAGTGCTTGCACTAATTTTGGTTTTGCTCCTTATGACACTTGTTCCATGTTTGGAACTTCTTTTTCTTCTTTCTTTAAATTATTTGTATGTCATCTCCCTTTCCTTTGTAATATTTACTTTTACCTTTTGGTTTTTGGTTGTTTCTCTTTTGATTGAACCCTTTTCTTCTCTTAGCTCATTAGTAAAAGGGCTTCTATAATTTCTTCTAATAGACGGTGGTGGGTTGTCTTCTATTTGAACTATTTCTTCCACAATATATTTTCTTTTTCCCCTTTCTTGCGGTTGCTTTTGAGCTATTATTTTGTCTTTTTATGGTTGGTTGCTTCCACTAGCAAAATTCCTAGCATTTTCGATCGCTATTTTGGAAGTTCTATGACTTGTTGTTTAGCCTTTATTTCTAAGACATCCTTAATTATTAGAGGATCCTACTTTGACTTAGTTAGTTTGTTATCTTATCTTTTTTTTTCATATATTTCTTCACAACATTTGTCTTTGGGTTCTTCTTGATGTACTCTCTCCAAGTCCCAAACCTCTCTACATTTGTATCCTTTGGGTGTGATAATTGAAGTTGGGTCGTGGTCTACAATAGGTAATTTGATGCCTCATAGGGTAGTGACAATACTAAGAAGGTGTGAGGTTCCACTACTTCTAGGTGAATGAAGTCTTTTTCAACCATGAATATTACATCAGTTTCTAATTTTGTGAACATGCAGTTACTTCCCACACTTGCATGTTCTTCTGGAATTTTTTGAACAACTATTCATACCCATACTAACAAGTGGTTTTGTCAAGGAAACCCTCCATATTTTCTTTGATTTTTTTCATTATTGTTGAGTTTGATCTCCACACACATGGGGAAATTCTTGGTAATTCCTTTAGGAAATAGAGGTCCAAGCAAATGATTAGTAAGTCATACCTAAAATCATGGTGACTTTTCTTCATTTTCTCTAGAATGTCCATTAGATGCTCTCTTAGGGCTTCACACAAGTCATACTCTTTATCATTAGTCACCATTTTGTATGCTACATGGATGCATGTTGTGGGCATGGAATCTTCTCTTCCCATGTGGAAAGTTTGGTAGGATATGCATTTTGTAGCATATCTTATGCCAAGATCCTTAATTTTATGAATGCCAAGAAATTGCCCATCGATTTTTGCTCTAATAAGTGTGGTTATGACTTTGTTTTCCATCTTTTTAGGTCTATCACCTTTATTCCATAGTTTGATTACTTGATGGATATCACCTTTAGTAATGAGGTAGGGTTTGTCAAGGTACTTGAATTCTCCATGAATTTTTCTCAAGACTAGTCAGATCTATTTGTGTTTGTTGCAAAAATTCATAAAATTCTCCCAAATATCTAGTTTTAGTCACCCAATATTAGCATATGGTGTGGAGAATGTACCATCTACTGCATTCCTTTGGGTTTTTCTCTCTTCTAAAAAATTGCTATGGTCCACTTCCATGAGCTTCACATGAATGTACTTGTATATGTCCTCTACATACACAACACCTGAAATGTTTGAGAAAGTGCCTTCCAGATCATTTTCCACTGATTTCCATGGGAAGGGTTTATATACTAGCCTATAAAAATCCTCAGCATCAACCAACTATGGAGCATATGTTCCCACCATGGCTGAGCCTTCTCTCCACTTTTCTTCACTCTTAAGTGATAAAGCCTAGTTGTTATGCTCTTTTGTAATGAATTATGTGCTTACAAATTGCTTTATGCATTTTTCCTTAGCCCTCACCTCCTTTTATAGATTTTTTGGTCCTTTGATGCTAATGTCATCACTTTTGACATGTTTGACTATTGACCATATGCATTATCTTTTTGGTGTGGTAATGTACTATGTTACAAGCTTTTATAATACAATATAGTACATAGTATACAATGTCTTCTAGTTTCTTGCTTTAATGTAGTTCACAATAATGTTTTAATCATGCTTTGTCAACATATCCTTCAAGAACATATCCCTTAATAAAAAACATATCCTTCAATAAATTCATTGTTTAGTGTTTTTAGTTGAACTACATCAGTTGGTTGTATGTAGATTATGCGGTAGGGTCCTAGCTCCATTGTATTTTTAACTTACCCAATTTCTTAATTTTTTTTTATCATATATTAGTACTAGAGAATGTGGTTGGAATTGTTTGCTTATTATGTTTCAGTCATGTCATGCCTATTGTTTACATTTTTCTTGTGTTTAGTTGTAGGCAATAAGTAATCAATTTTTACTCAATTTTTTGAACTCTAGTAATTGGTGCTTAAGAGAATCTTGGACTCATCTAGTCTTGTAGTGATTGTGATTCTTAAATTATTCACTATGTGTTGAACTGATAATGCTGCATATAATCTATAAACTAATTGGAATGGGAAATACTTTGCTAACCATTTATATGTTGTGTTGTAGCCCCAAAATACTATTGGTATCTTTTTATCCCAATTAGATGTATCTTCATTTTCAAACTTTTGTTAGTTCTTTGCCTAAGATTTTGTTGAATGATTCACTCACCCCATTGGTTTGAGGGTGATATGGTGTTCTTTTACTATTAGTTATAATGAATGTACCCAAGGATTTTTAAATAGTTTGATTGATAAAATGCTTCCCTTGATTGTTGGTAATATTTAGAGGGCACCTAAATGTTGTAAATGAATTTAGCCGTTGTCTTTATAGTACAATCTCTTATTGGTTCCACTTCTATCAATATTTTTAAATATTCTATAATGGTTATGATGAAGCATTCCTTAGTCTTCTGGGTAGGGGGAATTATAGGTCCAATAAAGTCAATACCCCACTTTTTGAATGGTGCCATGGCTAGTACCAGTTTCACTAGAATTTCATCCCTTCTAGTTGGTTTGCCTATTCATTGACAAATATCACATGTGTGGCAATAGGTCTTTGTATCTTTAAATAGTGTTATCCGCCAAAGTCTAGACAATAATGCTTTCTTTACAGTTCTGGTCTCTAAATTATGTTCTTTAGATATACCCTTTGTGCTTCTTTTAGAACTTGATCTTATTCATGTTCTATCACTACTCTTCATAACACTTCATCTTTTCCTAAAATATAGAGTTCTCCACTAATAATTGTATATGGAAGAGATTTTATGGTCTCCATGGAAATCATCTTCAAAATTTGGTCTCCATTGTCACCATTATCAATTCTAGAAAGGTGGTTTGGTCCTTGATTTGTCTTTCTAGGTTTAACCATAATCTTGAAATCAAATTCTTGAAAAATCATTAACCATCTACATATGCGGCTAGGTAACCCTAGTTTGTTCATGAGGTATTTCAATAGTTCATGATCTGTATAGAAAATGAATGGAGTCACTAGAAGATAATATCTAAACTTATGTAGAGTGAACACCATGGCTAAGGCTTCTCTCTCCATGGTTGTATAATCCTTCTTAGCTATCAACAATTTCTTGCTTGCAAATGCAACCAGATGATCCTTCTTTCCCCTAGGTTGTTCTAGTATTGCATCGATTGTAGTTCCAGATGCATTGACATGAACATGAAATGGTTGTGTTTAATCTAGAAATATTAAGATTGGATCCTTTGCTATCATGTTCTTAAGTATATCAAATGATTTCTAGTATTGTGGTGTTCTTTCAAACTTCCTATTATTCTTTTTATTTTGTAATTTCTCAATAGGTCCTAAGATTTTGAGATAGTTTCTAATAAATTTCTAGTGGTAACCAGTTTAACCCAAAAGTGTCTTTGTCTCTGTTATTCTTTTTGGGGGTGGTAGATTTAGGATAATGGATATTTTAAGTGGGTCTACCATCATTCCTTCTTTGTATATAATGCACCCTAGTAGAGTGCCAAATGGAGTTGTAAAAAGGTATTTCTTTAAATTGAGTGCAATCCTAAGGTTGTGGAATCTCTCGAACATCAACCTTAGTGCCTAGATATGGTCTTTAAGCATTCCATACACTGTCCAATCATCAAGATATACTTCAAGAAAATCATGTATGAGATATCTAAATGCATTTACCATGATTCCACTGAAGACTATAGGTGCAGTTTTAGTTCAAATGACATAATTGTATACATATATGATCCCCATTCTATCAAAAATGTAGTTTAGGTTAGTCTTCTTCACATATCTTCACTTGATGGTAATCGAGAAAACCATTTATAAATGAATAAACTTCTCTCTTTGGAAACATTTTCTAATATTTTCTCTATAAATGGTGTTGGAAAAGGATCATGTTCACAAGCCTTGTTAAGTTATATAAAATCCACACATCCCCTATTTTCTTGTTTTGTACTACCATGGGGCTTACCTAATCAACATTCTCTAGTGGTTTAATTATACCAATAAACCAACATTTTATCTATCCCAGTTTTCACCCTAACTTTCAAATTTGGATTCAATTGGTATGTCATGTCCCCTTTCTAGAAAAAATAATTTGGTAAAATTATTAGTCCATTCCTATTTTCCCATGGACTAATATATTTAATTAGGAAAAATATTTTATTTAATATTTTAATTGTGTTTTTGGAAATCATGGACAAAAAAATTATTGGAAATAATTAAATATTAAATATTGATTTTTATTTGCACAAGTGGAGGTATGGATAAGTTATGGAGATTTTTGTAACTCCCAGATGCTATTTTTGGAGTTTATGGAATCAAAGGTAAGATTTTGAATTAGTTGTGCTTGCAATAGTGAGTTGTCAGTGGCGGTTTATTTTTGGCTTGCAAGGTGGAGTGGGATTTCCAATACAATTTTTAATTATTATTTTCCCTCCAAATAGGGCATGGGGTTTTGGGCATCCATCTTTAAATATTTCTGAAGTTGCATACAAAACATTTGTTGACATTTCAACTTCTCAATTTTTTTGTATGAACTCAAGTGTTCTACATTTTCTTCTATGGATGAAAACCCATAGGAGATTGTGACTTGTGGATGAAAAATCATTGGTTGTTGGTATCAGAGGATGAAAATCCTTTGGTTCTTGAGGGCATTCCCATCTAGGGATTGTACTAGAGCTTCAAGGATTGAGTAGAGTTAGCCAGTTTCAATGTTTGTGTGTGTTTTGTAGGTTTTAGCTGTTGTAGTGGATATTAGTGTGCTGCTGGAAGTTATCACTATTGTAATAAGTTTTCCTACTATTATTTTTTCTACTCATGATCATTTCCAGGCACTGGAGAGATTATCTTTTAGTTTGGCAGAGTTTTGATAATGTAGGGGTGAAATACCCTGTGTGTATTTCAGCATTTTGGATTGTAATTGTAGAATTTATTTCAGATTTGATGTTGTTATTTCTGTTGGTGTTTTAACTATTGTAATAATCCAATATGATGTAAAAATCAGTTTTATATCCATCATATCAAATGTGGGAGTTGTTGGTACACTTGTTGCAATTTAGGTGTTAACTAGCTGTTAGTTTGTGTTGAGTATGTGGAATAAATTCCTAAAAAATTTAATGCAATTTTCAAACCTGATATTAAAATAAAATAGTTTTTTCAATGGGGTTATTACATGGTAAGCTCTTTGTTTGTATGGTTTTACATTTTTCTTAAGTTGGATCTTCATTACTCATGTTTCTTATTTTATTACCTTCAATTTTGTGAAGGTCCTTGGGAAAATATCCTTGTATTCTTTTAATATTTTTGCAGCTTGGGTTCACCATTCTTAGCTATGTTCTTTTCTTTAATTTTTAATGGTTGATAGTAGTATTCACTTCTATCTCTAGGTTTTGTCTAGTATTTTTATGTTATCCTCCCCTATTTGTATGTCTAAATTCTAATTATCTTCCTCTTCTTCTAGAAGATCCTTATTTTCTTGTTTTATTGGATAGCAGATCCTTTATAATGTTTGTAGTGTATCATGTTGATATTGTATCTTTTATTTTCCAATTTTTTTCGATTCTTCTTCTTATAAGTTTATGACTTCTTTAATTTGTTGGAGCATATTATGTATCAAAGGATTTGGATCCCATAATTCAAAAGTTTTTTAGAAATACATCTTGATTATATCCCACTATTTTATCTCTCCTCTTAACACTTGATGGATATACCAAGCTCTTATGATAGGCACTAAAGTCAAGTAGAAAAGTTATTCTTTTAACCTTTCATTAGTCTCCCCTATCTCATTTCATACATATTCACAAATTTCTATGTGATCTAATGGGCTACTTATTCCACCAATATTTGCTTCTTCTAGGTATCTATTCTTGACCAAGATTGTCAATGCTTTCCAAGTAGGTATGTTGTTTTTATGATTTTTCCACTAATATGTGACACTTAGAATAAAGGTTTCATTGAGGGATTGTAGTCCAAATTTGTCATTTTAGAATGTATATTCAATTGCTTGAAAATGTTGTAACAAATATCCTACTCTAGAGTAGTGTGCTAATTTAACATGTGATATCTCTCTTTGGACGTGGTCTACTCTCTTAACTTGTGGTAGGCTAATTTCATCAGTAATATCTATTTGTGTTGTTGTAGGAGTTTTTCTGGCCATAAATATTCTTTTGATGCCTAGGATATTCTTTTTATGTTTTCTAGGTTTTTTCCATGCTAGTGCTTCTATCACTTCATCTGTATTTGTTGAAGAGTTATTAGTATTAAAAACATCTCTCCTTCAAAATTGGGTTTCCCATCCCATTTCTTCCTTGGTACAATACTAATTATGTCTAAGACTTTGGTGTCTTCATCTTCACTCTCCTATATTCTCTGAGTGGATTTCATCTACATAAACACCTTTCATGCCCTCATTGAATGGCATATGTAATGTTCTTCCATTGGCTATCTTGAAGTATTAGTTCTTGTTTGACTGCATTGAAAATGCCATTATTCTCCAAAAACCATGTTTAATATCTAATATGATGTTAAAGACTTCTTTTGATTCTTAATACATATCAATAACTTCAAAATCAACTTTAGTCTTTATACCCATGAGATTGACTTGGATATTTTGTCATGCACTGATTGGACATATTGGTCTCCCATTTGCTAAAGATATATCATATGGTGTTTGATGGAGTTTTGGTTTACCAAATGCCTCCCAAACTTCTTTAAGCATGATATTTATATCCACTTCTAGATCTAATAAAGATTTCTTAACCATCCTACAATTTACTTTGATATCTAATAGTATTGGTAGGTTTTGCCATCTCTTTTGAGTTTTGATAGATCTAATTTGGGGCTTCTTATGTTCTCTTCCTTTCTTGTTCCAATGTTTTGACCAATAAATTCTCATCTTCTATAAAATTGGCCATTTCTTTTAGATTTTGAGCTTCTCTTTCCAAAAATATCATTTCTTATTCTCTTCTTGCTATTGTAACCTTTCTATTATATTTTTAGATTTTCTGACCACTAAGTCATTGTTATTTTTATTATGATATTCATTTTCTTCCTCACTCTCATCTTCTTCTTCTATTAAGTGGTTATTGCTTGTATATTTCCCTCTATGGGTCATGATTGTTGTTCTATTCTCGTTCTTCTTAAAATTTTCAATACCCTCTTTCCTTAGTGGTGCTTTTCTTTATTGATATTCTTTTTCTAAAAACTCTTGTTCTGTCATAGAAGGTTCTCCTACTTCATGTCTAGGTTCTATATCTTTTTTGTAACATCTCCTAACATTTTATCCTTATTCTTTTGGGATTTTCATTATTACCTTAACACCACATGGTGCATTAGGACATGACAGTTCTTCACTTATAATCCCTTGTATTTCTTCGTTCTTATAAAATAGCATGACTTTAGGGAAATTGAATGCATTATGTGAATTGTCACCATAAAATCTACAACCTAATTTTTCTTCCTTCTTTTTGCTTCTACACTCATTAGAATAGTGACCTATGTTATTGTAATAATAGTAGGTTAATCTTTGGCCCCTTTCTCTACCTTCGCCACCTTTGTTATGTCATTGTAGTAGTCACCTCTATCATAATTTTGAGAATAATCATTGTTGTAGTTAGTAAAAGGTTCCTCATTTTGTATTTAAGGCACCACATGATTTGCATTATTGATTTGACATTGACTTCTCTTCCATGTTGGTTCCTAGTAACCATGTGTTGGCTAACCATTTAAGGCACTTACGACCAAACCTTAGGCTCTAGCCATGCCTTTATCAATAGTGGAGTCCTCTCTATTCATTCCTCTGACCATTGGGTCAAATTTGTCTTCGTTAAGTAACATGGGGTAATCATCTACTAAATGTTTATCCAATTGTTTACATATACTACAATAATGTTCAGTTTACTATTCTGCTAAGAACTTTTCCAAAATCTACTCTTAGTGCACTGAGATGCTTTGTTCCTTCAACAATTGGGTACTCATTTATATGTTAGGAAAGGTGTCTCAACCTTGCACCTAATGATAAGATTACAAATAGTGTGATTTTTTAAGTTGAAAAATAAAAAACTCAATTTCTAGGCTATAGATTTGGTTTTTGGCCAAAATAAAATTTTTGGGTTGTTCAACACCATTTCCCTAGTTATTGTCACATGGACCTCTTTGACCTCTACAATTTAAAAAAAATGGGCCCAATTAGCCTCCTAGATCAAAAGTTATGGCCTCCAGAAGTTGGGCCTCTTACATTGGAAATTTAAAAACATCAACACATAAAAGAGTTGTAAAGGGGAGTTACACTCATTGGCCAACACGTCATAAGGAATCTTTGGATGGGGATAATGGACCCAAAATAAAACACCCAATTTGGTGAGTGGATTATAATAAGGTTATGATAGTTAGAACGAATATGTTATTTTTAGCTTGTGGACTCATCTTGGAATTTGGGTGTTGGATTTCTAACTAAGGATTTGGGTACCGCTATTTTGAGTAGTTTTATCTAATATTTTTCTAATTACCATTTGATGGTTTCATGTATTGTATCTCCTATTTATTGGGTGCTTGAGATGGAGGTTTGATAGGGATTTTTTTAGGTATTGTTATGATGCCAAAATTCCTCTAGATCTCTGGTTGGTGATACTCCTATGAAGGCTTGCTCTGCAAATGTATTGTAATTGTGTTGTTTACTGAATAAGACATTGATCTTATTTGGAGTGTGGGGTTTTTCTCTTGAAATTTTTTTCCCACGTACACCCATGTTATGGAATATTGCTTTATTTTATGTTTATATGTATTTCTATTTTCTATACTTTTTAAAATATTAAAATTTGCACAACACTCTCCTCAGAAGTTTAGTGTAGGAAATGTTTCCATATTGTACCTTACTTCCTTTCAATTTCTTAGGTGTCCTTATCTACTACAATATATACACCACATGATGTCCCATCTTGGTAAGGGAGAAGTCTCATTTTTTCTACCATTTGCTAAAATTTCCTATTGTAATTTTTTTTTTTCCAATTCTAACTTTAATTTCTCAACTTCTACACTTTTTTCAAATCTATTTCTCCAAGATTGAGCTTATATTATGGTTGCTAACTCCACTACTTTATTATAGTTAGCAAATTCTTTTCCATCTACCACAACTTTGATTTGTGGTTTCAAGCCAAATGTAAACCATTCTATCCTCTATTTTTTGGTTAGCAATTCTTCCCATTTGCAAACTACAATTTTAAATTTTTGATCATATTGCTTCACTGATTCATTTTTTTCTTGTATCATCTCTCTCATTTTTCTCACACTTCTAATAGGAGCATCTAGAGAGGAAAATTTTTCCATCAATAGATCACTTATGTCTTCCCATTTCTTCTTGTGTTTGGGGCATATCTTGATATACCATTTCAGAGCTTCATCTCTTAATTTTTCTATGAATTCATAAAATTTAGTTTGATCATCATCTATGTTATCTTTTCTTTAATAGGATTCCAAAATGAATAGATGTTTACTTGCATCCTTAGTATCTTTACCAAACATAAGGAGTTTTGTCCTATTTGTGGCCATCCTTAAAGGCATTTTTGATTGATCCTTTTGTAGTTGAGGGATTTTCCTTCCTTCTAATTTATCTTCTACTCTTGGTTTTCCTTATTTCTTTTCCTTATGTCTCCTCTGCCTAGTTTTATCCTTTTACTGGTTGGCTAATTTATTTTCTTTACCTTTATCTCTAGATATTGGATTTCAAAATAGTAACTACCTAATATTCCTTCAAAATCTCTCACACTCTCTCTTCTTGCTCTTCCTCTCTCTAGCCTTAGTAAGGATTCACTATTTTTCTCTTCTTCTAAAACTATTCTTATCTTATTTGGAATAGGGGGTGACTCTTGGTCCATTTCACCTCTTCAAGGTGTCTTTTCATCTTAGGGGATGCAACATATAGTAATTTATCACTAGTTAATGACATTTTGTTAAATAATGTGGAACTCTCTCATCCTTCTTCAATTGTTCCAATTTTATCCATGGCTAATTGATTGCACATTTCCCTTGTATCCTCTTTTTCCATATTCCTTTTCTAAAATATTATTTTTCAACATCTCTTCTATTTGTAATTGTACACTTTTACTCGCTATGTTTTCTAAGTAGTCTTTGCTCAAATTCAAAGATTTTAGTTTTAAAATTGGGGTTAGTAATCCCTCAAATTATTTATTTATTGTGACCTTGATGTTAGATAGATCTGGCTCAAAATATAGATTTCTTGTTAAAAATTTAATTTGCAGAGCACCCTTTCTTCTACACTATGCCAACATAAATTCAATTTGTGGAGCACTACTACTTCTACACTTTGGTTGAGCACTATGGATTCCAAACCCTTTCTGAATTGATTCCTAGAATTCATCATATGCTTTTATTTTATGTGCTAATTTGGTCAAACTTTCTTTTGCTCTATTTATGTGGATATATATTTGATCAGATGTTTCATTGTTATTAAGTGGCATAATAACTATCTATTTCTCTATTGGTGGATTCTCATCATTTTTTGTAGCAACCCTTATAACTCACTCAATTAAGGCTTCTCTGGCCTTCTCCATTCTTCTTTAGTATCTTTCTTGTTTTTCTCGGGTTTGTTTCAAACTTCTTTTTCTTCCATGTGCATCTCATAAGCCATTTTAATCTCTTCAAAATTTTCTCTCGATATTTTGGTTCCTCCTTTTTCCATAGGTGTTTTTTATTTTGATTTTCATTAACCCTTTTATTCATCATTAGTGGCTCACTCTGGACTTGAATTCAATAATCACATCTTTTTAGGTTCCCCCTCCATTCTACTTATCACCCCTAGGTGCCTAACCCCTATTACAAGATAGGACTTAGTGGGAGTTACCACACATCTCTTTTACTATAATAATTGTCATTAATACCCCTTTCCTTGGTGGAATTCTTTATCATAATGTTTTTCTTGTTTTTTGTAATTTCTCTTCTTGAACACCACAAATTGGGGTCCTTCCAATGGAACCAAATGATGACAATAAAATGTAGGCCTAAGATCTATATTATTTATGTCAAAGTAGTTAAACCTAGGGTGACACAGTAAGAAGGAAATGAATAGTGTAGTAGATAACATATAAATAATACAAAGATTCAAATAATTATATACACTCATTAACACCATAAGATAGGTACTCATATATTCATACCATATATTCTTTATACAATGTAAATTCTTTACCACAAGCCTAGATATACACATCACATATGCTTGAGTAACTTCTTCTTAACTTATATATCTTCATATTATCTTCTCTATCCTTATCTATCTCAATGTATCTTATGTTCTCTCTCCATCTCTATCTCTCTATATATACATTAGTACATAGAAAGATGTATCCTTCACTCTTTAGATGTCTCTTGGATGTGATGTATGTAGGTTGGAGGTACCAATCTTGTCTTGTGGTGAGTTTGTCTCTCTTTATCTGGTGCAAGTAATGGTGTGGTTTTCCTTGCCAATAATATGATTAAGTATTTGTAAGTGCTTGCAAATGGATAAGCATACATGGTGAGTTTGATGATGATCGAGTGGCCCAACACATGACCCATGTGGCATGAATAAAATATTCTCTTAGCTAATTGAAACTTGATGGAAGTACTAGGTCAACCTAAAGGATCCCCTTGGCCTTTTTATTTATGCTTATTGATAATTTACCAAGTGTTCATAATTTTTCACTTTTGAGAAGCTTGATTTTTAATTGTTAATTAATAAAATCACCCTTTTAAAATTGAATTGCCCCTTTTCCAAATGTGCAATGCTCTCATGATTTATTAATCACCCTAACAATTCTGTTATTAGCAAAACTCACAATTTTGTTGATTATTTTTTCTTGCGTGAATCTTTTGAATTTCTATTCTCGCACTAATTATGACTCAAAAATCTAGACCAATTCATGATCGAATGTACCTATTAGCCTACTTGAGTCTCATTGGCCTAAACACTCATTAAAGGGAGTTTTAGGTCTTGTAAGGTCTCCTATCATTTAGAGGTCCTTAGGGGTCTTAAATCAGGTTCTATAATGTATTAATTAGTGATGTTTTGGTCTTTTAACACTCTCTAAGTCAAAAGGGTTGAGTAAAATCTTAAATACTCTGAAAAGTCACATACATCATGGAGGGAATACTTTTTCAAAAGAAAATCAAGTAGGAGTCGTGGTTTTGAGGTTGAGTCAAGGTAGAGTTAGGGTTTTGTCCTTAGATTTATCTAAACTAACATGTTGCAAGTTTTTATCTTCATGAAAACATGAACATTCATTGAATTCATGAGGTCGCAGAAGATTCATGAAGGAGTACCAGCACACAAAAGATGTTAAGGAGTAGTCAACACGAGAATGAATGAAAAATGGGTGTTTTGTGTTATGCATGGCAAGAAAAAGCAATGAAGAGAGTTTTCACAAGATCTCTAATTGGAGTTTCATGTATGTAAATATCTTCAAGGACCCATTTCCTTTGTGGTTTGAGTTCAAAAGGTTGCAGGGATGGAATTCTTTGTTGTTATGTTATGAGAATCAAATAAATCAGATCTATGTAGACATGGAAAAGAAGTAACGAGCCTTCACAACCTTCACACAGTGATCTAAGGGTCTGTGAAGGGTGAAGGTTTTGTGTAGCTATCCTAGAAGTCATGAAGAGATTCTACTCAGACTGAGTTTGGTTGATCAGAGAAGATCAATGAAGCATGTAGATCTACAGAGGGTTTTGAAGAAAGAAGATCATGCCAAAATCAAGAGATGTATATGAAGAGCTCTTTGTGATATTTTACATTTGTATCATCATCCTAGAGGTCAAACATGCAAAGGATTATGAAAGCTCTGATCAAACTTCATTAGGTTGCTAAGAGTTTTAGAGATCATAGATAGCATCACAAGAGGGATGTAGAGATTGTTTTGATTCTCATATTAAAAAATACATAGAGACATGAAGCTCTATGGGTAGTTTATAGATGTAAATGGGATAGAGACAACATTGAGATACATTATGCCTAGGCAGAGACATGATAAAGGGTAGGTGATGGAAGTTTGATAATAGTATTTTAGGGTCTATCAAGAGTTATGGCTTCAAAACCCTCTCAACGTCTTATTGAATACTAAATGAGACAGAGATCTGCTAATGAATGAGTAGAGAACTTTTAGGGTCTGCAAGATAAGGTATATAGTGGATAGAGAAGAGGTTTGAGAAGCTCTGACTTTAGTGTGAGAGTGCAAAGGAGAGATGCCTGCTACCAAGTGTGAAAACCCTTGTCATGCAGAGAAGAGAGAAAGTCATCTTATACCCTATAGAGAATAAAGAAACAGTGGTCAACATTCTTGTTAAGAATAAGAAGAAGCAGTATACAAAGGGTAGAAAAGAGCAATAAATGTGTTCAAGGATAGTTTTAGGGTCAGTAAGAGGTCTGAGAAGGGTATATATAGGTATGAGTTCTTATAAAGGTCTATATTCTTCATCTTAGTCTTCATAACAATTTGGTGTGGTCATGCAGGGGTATACTTCACAGGTTAGAGGCTTTACACATGTGTTTTGAACCTTTCAAACATTGCAATGTCTAGTGCATCATTGGATTCCTATGTGTTAAGAATGTATTGTCGTATGAATTTTATCAAATAAGTCCACCTTAGTCATCAAGGATGCTTTGCTACAGTCATAGAAGCCTGTCCATAGAAGTCTACACTATGAAATCATTAGGGTTTGTGTCTTTCTCTTAGACTTCCTACCTTTAAGGATCCTTGCAAATATTGAGGAGTAGTGAAGAGAGGTTTGAGATCATGTTAGGGGTCTATTTTCTCTCCTTCAGTCTTTATAGCAAGTGACAAGCACTACTAGATCATGCCTTTAGAAATCCAAAGAAGGGCAAAGAATATAATGTATGTATATTAATGTAATGTCCCCTTCTTAGCCCATGCAGATAGATGGAGTGATTAGCCTATTCCAGGGTTCCCGTAGGCTAATAGATGTGGTTAGGGAACCTTTTTGGGTCATTTTCCAGGACTTACTACTAATAGTAAGTCAGATAGGAGGTATCATAGGTGGCGTTGACCTACTTTCTATTTATAGTCTACCAGTTGGAGCACCTAGCACTTTGTAGTTGGGTTTCGAGATGGTCAAGGGATTATATGTCGAAGTATAAGTTAAATTAAATATTTAACTTATAATATTTAGATGGCTATAGTTACTTTAATTTATTAAAGTAACTTTACTTTATGGAGATATTAGTTACAACTTAAAGTTGTGTTCTAGGAAAATGGACGCTTCATGAGAGGATAAGGGGGTCAAATATATTAAAAGGATTTAAAAATAAAAGAATTTTTTTTCCCTCCTTGGGAGTTGGAAGCCAAGGGCTTATAAAAGGTTTTGTGAGCTCATTTGTATCTCTCTCTCCTTTTGAAATTATTTTGATGAGCAATCTTGAAGCTTGGCTTTGGGGTTTGGACAAGGGTTTTGCAAGGATGTACACCTCTATAAGATCACTCTTCTCATGCTTGAGAGACAATATCAGGAGGGTTGCTGGGAGCTTCATACAGAGGCTTCGCTTGTGCTTTGATTCAATGCTTTTTGGATGAGATTGCACCATGATAATATTCAGTTTTTGAACAGCAAATAGGAGACATTTTTTTTTTTGATAATATAAGGTGGCTAACAAGGGGCCGAACCCTTACAAAAAATAGGAGACATTGCAGGATAGTTTGGAGTGTGATTTCTAGGTGTTTGGAGTAGTTATGACCAAAAATAACAGGCCGTACCATTTTAGTACAGGCCGTACACCTGGAGCATCTGATTTGAGTGTTTTATGAAGGGTTTGTGCTTGTTTTTGGGCATTGGGGCATATATCTACAACTGTAGCTATTTACTATACATCCATGACAGATTTGGCACCTATTCTAGAGAGTTTATTCACTGTACCAGTTACCTAGTAGGCCATACATCATAGATATGGATGTGGGGTTTGATAGCAGGTTAGATGTCCTCATTTGGAGCTATCTATCTCTTGTGAAAGAGTCACTTAGGGCCATAGAATCAGATGAAACTCATTGTTTGAAAAGAACATTCAGTTCTAGGCATCTGGGAGTGATTTTCTATGGCTTATAATGCTAGTTCATGTACATCAGTCATATGAAGTTGAAGATTTGCATATGGGTATGTTATTGTAATTCATTTAGAGCAATTCTATGATCTGGGTCATTGTTCTTTTATGCATATCTATTATATTTTTTTTGGGTTATCATTGCATGTTATATATTTTCATTGTTATTTGCAAAAACATTACATGAAAAACATGAAACCCCTTCTGCAACTTCTGTCTAGTTCTGAAAGACCACAATCATAATAAAAATAAAACATATAAATAAAAAAAATTATTACAGACAGGGCAACCCATTACAGTGGTATTAGAGCTCAATAATTTCTTGCCATCTAGTGGGTTAATGAAGTTCTATGAGCATCAGTGACAGAGAAAGGAGATATCAAGAAAGACAAAGAAAAAAAGAAGAAGAATTTTAGGAACATTAGCCTTCTGATACAGAGGAACAACAATCAACACACTCAGTAAATATGGGTGACAGAGATAAAAGAGATCCGGAACCAGATTGTATAGCACTTCTTTTGGATGCCTTAGTTAGAAGTCAAGAGCACACAAATCAGCGCATGGAGCAAACAAATCAGCGCATGGCTTAGTTGGTTGATGCGATTGCTTTATTGGTAGTCAATAACAGGGGTAATGAGGACCATAGGAATGGCCAAAATCCACACAGGGTAGAAGATCCATATCGGAGAACAACAATTTTGAGACCTCTTATGCCAGTCTTTGCACCTAGAGTTGAACCACCTACAGGGAATGAACAACCTCTAGTTGAAATGCAAGATCAATTTTGACAGGATTGGAGAGATGCGGGACCTGATTTTTAGCGTGACATATCTCTATGTGACTATATAGATGTTAGGATGAGGCATATACCCAACAGAGGCAATAGAGAGCAACACAATGAATTGAGTAAGAAGCTTGGGAAGCTTAGTCTCCCTTACTTTGATGGCTTCGAGAAGACATCATCTCAAGCATGGGTACAAAAAGTTGATACTTTGTTTACTCTTAATCCTATGCCTGAAGAAGAATCCATAAAATATGCTACCATGTATCTTGACGGAGTTTCTCATGAGTGGTGGCATCATGGCATGATCACCTTGGGACATGCACAGATCACATCATATGTTGAGTTTACTAAAAGAATAATTGAGAGGTTTGACAAAAAGGATCCAGAATTGTAATTTAAAGAGATAGCACAACTAAAACAGTGGGGTACAGTGGATGCTTATGTGGCTGATTTTTAGTAGTTGTCAGTGCTGGTGACATATATTTCTGAGAGGACACTTGTTGTGCTCTTTATTGATGGTTTATCTGAACCTTTGAGGGGATTTGTTAAGGCATTCAACCCACGTACTCTACAGGAAGTAATCAAGAAAGCTAGAGATATGGAGTCCACTACTTCACAAAGCAAATCTCAATCCAAAGGGTTCCTTTAGAAGAAAGAAAAGGACAAAAAACATATTACAAGGGAGCATGAACAACCTAAGAAACAATACACTAAGATTGATAGTGAGACCTTAAATGAACTTAGGAGGAAGGGATTATGTTTCACATGCAAGGAACCTTGGTCCAAAGGCCATAAATGTTCAGCTAAGGGGAAGGCAATCCTAATTGAGTACCAATCTGGTGAAGATAGTGCATCGGAAAAATTAGACCAACAATCTGATTATGAAGAATGTGAGAATGAAAAGGCACCAGAAGAGGATGTGAAGAAGGAGGACAATGATGGGAAGCTAGCACAGCTCCATAGCTTTCAAAAAAATGAGTCTCTTCACATTAGGGGAGTACTTAAGGGGCAGAAAATGATAGCTTTGATTGATACAGGAGCTACTCATAATTTCATTGATGAGGGCTTAGTTGTTCGTAGAGGCCTTCAAACACAAGGGGTGAGTGGTTTCCGGGTGATGGTAGCAGATGGTTTCACTATCAATTGTACTAAGATGGTCCCACAATTGAGTATATAGTTTAGGGATTATGAGGTTAAGGATGATTTCTATGTGGTTAGTATTGGAGACACCGATGCAGTTATGGGTATTTAGTGGCTACATTCTTTGGGAGAGATCACTCTTAATTTTCAGACCATGGAGCTGAAATTCAAATCAGAAGGGAGGAATGTGGTCTTGAGAGGCCTGTCAAATGGAGGACCACGTGTGGTGTCTTTCAAATGAATGGAGAGACTTTTCAGGCATGATTAGGTAGAGTGGGCAGTAGAGTGTGTTATTATGCCTATGGTTATAGAGGAGGTTAAGAGATCTTATCCACCAGAGATACATGAGCTTCTTTCCAAAAGAAGCAAGGTGTTTGGTAGTCTTCCTCCAAGTAGGCCTCCTAATAGAGGTATTGAGCATGTGAGAATTAGAAGAGGGGACTAAAGCAGTGATTACTACCCCCTTCAGGCATCCCAAGAGACTTAAAGATGAGATTGAAAAAACTATTAAGGAGCTTTTAGAGATGGGACACATTCAGCCAAGCAAGAGCCCATTTGCCTCTTCAGTTGTCTTGGTGAAGAAGAAGGATGGGACTATGCGTATGTGTGTGGATTATAGAGCACTTAACAAGAAAACAATTAAGAATAGATGTCCCACCCCACGCATTGATGAGCTGATTGATGAGTTGCATGGCATAGTATATTTCTCCAAAATAGCCTTGAGATCGGGATACCATCATATTAGAGTCAGGAAGGAGGATGTGGAGAAGACTGCATTTAGATGTCATTTTGGAGATTTCGAGTTTCTTGTCATGCCTTTCGGTTTGACAAATGCTCCGACCACTTTCTAGTCATTCATGAATAGGGTGTTCAGTAAACAATTACGTAAGTTTGTTCTAATCTTCTTTGATGACATCCTTGTTTATAGTAGATCATGGGAAGATCATTTAAAACACTTGGATGAGGTGCTAGGTATTCTTGAGATTGAGTCTCATTTTTCCAAAGAGTCCAAGTGTGAGTTTGGGATGACTGAGTTGTTGTATTTGGGGAATATAATCAGTGCTGATGGTGTTCGTGTGGATCTTGATAAAATCAAGGCAATCCTTGATTGGCCACCACCCACTAATTTGACACAACTTAAGGGTTTTTTTGGATTGTGTGGGTTTTACAGGAGGTTTGTAAAAGGATTTTCATAGGTTGCTAGCCCACTAATTGATTTGACTAAGAAAGGGGCATTCTCTTGGTCATAATCAATACAGGATTCATTTAATCAGTTTAAGAAATTGATGAGCTCATGCCCTGTTTTGGCACTTCCTGATTTTTCCAAGCCATTTGATCTTGAATGTGATGCTTCTGGTGATGGTATAGGGGCTGTCCTCATGCAAAATAAGCATCCAATTGCTTTTGAGTGTATAAAATTGAAAGGAAGTGAGAGAAGTTATTATATGTATGATAAGGAGATGTTAGCCACAATGCATGCTTTGGCAAAGTATAAACATTATCTTGTTGGGGGTAGATTTATTGTTAACACTAATCATAATAGTCTAAAATACTTCCTTAATCATAAAGATTTGAGTGAGAGATAGCAGAAATGGGTTAGTAAACTTCAAGCATATGATTTTGACATTGAATATGTCAAAGGGAAATGAAATGTAGTGGTTGATGCACTATCCAGGAGACCTCATCTGTGTGTTTTTTCTGAGATAGCAGCAGATTGGAAGGAGAGTATCTAGGATGATTATGCAAAGAACAACCTTTCCAACATCATTATTGATGGTACTTTGGATGATGATAAATATAGTGTGAAGGATGGCTTGATCTTCTACAAGGAGAGAATTTATTTAGTGCCTGAATCAAAGTTGAAAGAGCAGATTTTCAAATCTTTTCATGACACTCCTATGGATGGTCATCCAGGGTTTTATAAGACATATAAGTAGATCCGTGAGAGATTCTCATGGAAGGGAATGAAGGAAGACATTACCAAGTATGTACGTGAGTGTCAAGTGTGCCAACAAAACAAAAATGAGCACACATACCCTGCAGGTCTGCTACAACCTTTGCCCATTCCTACTCAAAAGTGGGAGAGTATTTCAATGGATTTCATCACGGGGCTTTTCAAGGTGCAAGGGAAGGATTGTATTTATGTTGTGGTAGATCGTTTGACCAAATTTGCCCATTTTTTTCCATATTAGTAGGATATGTAATGTGAAACAACCTAATGGTCTTGTGTTAAAAGGGAAGGAGAACTTCATTTGCAAGTTGAAATGGTCATTGCATGGTCTAAAGTAGACTCCTCAAATCTGGTATCAAAATTTTGACACTTTCACATTAGATCTTGGGTTTGTTAGGAGTGAATGTGATCATTGTGTTCATTTTAAACTAATTGATAATCAGTTGCTAATCATTGTCTTGAATGTTGATGACATGTTATTCATTAAAATAATAAGGTAATGATTAGGGAGATTAAAACTTAGGTGTTTGGTTCCTTTGACATAAAGGATTTGTGGGCTATGAAGTAAATTTTGGATATGGAGATCGATAGGGATGAGGTTGGTAGAAATATTTGGGTCATTTTGAGTAAATATGTTTATACTATTTTGCAAAGGTTTGTGATTCATGATGGCAAGTCAGATAATATTCCTTTACCTATCAGTACTAGTTATCATTGGATCAGTGTCCTAAATTAGAAGATGGTTTGGAGGATATGTTTAAGGTTCCATATGCTAGTGTTGTAGGTAGCCTAATGTATATTATGTCTTGTACAAGATTAAACATTTCCCAAGTAGTGGGAGTTCTTAACAAGTTTTTCTGACCTTGGTATAGAGAATTATACTTAAATGTGAAAAGGGTTTTTAGATATTTGTGAGGGAATTTTGATTATTTTATATGTTGTCATGGGCCCAATGATGTGGGAAAGTTAATTGATATATAGGGATTTGTTGATTCATATTGGACTAGTTGTTTGGATAGCTAGAATCCATGAGTGATTATATGTTTACAATGTCTGGATCCTAGCTATTAGTTGGAAGAGTAAGAAAAAACCTACAATTGCATTATCCACTACAAAAGTAGAGAACATGACTATGACACATGTATGAAAGGAGGAAGTGTGGTTATAAATATTGTGTTTAGGTATTGGATTTGAGTGCAGTTCGATCAAGATTAGATGTGATAGTTAGAGTGCCATCTATTTGGAAAAGAACCTAGTGTACCATGCTTGTATGAAGCATATTGATATTTAGTATCACTTTGTATGTGAGATGTGTCTAACTCCATTATTGACCAATAAATTGATACAGAAGGGGCATGCACTCAACTCAATGAACCAACATATCCTTTATCAAGCAACCTAATGGCTATAATGTGTTACATTTAAATATGTCAAACCAGGGAATTGTATTCTTATTGGATGGCACCTATACTGTCTGTACAGTCAAGGATTCTCGAGTCTATCCTAGAGGTTGTGCATAGAAACAAATTATAGGAAAGGAAATAAATTCTATCTTATAAACTCTAATCAATAACAGTTGCTACAGGTAGGTAATTCTGTTGAGAAATACTTATTCAACTATGCTATACACAAATAATAACAAGTGACAATTTAAATCAAACCAATGATCACTTTTAATAATATCTAATTCAAAAAGTCATGACAATTAACAAATTATTGATAATCCAAACTAACAAGAGAACTACATTTACCTCAAGTGGCGCTTGCTTGGGTGACTGTAACCTCACAGAATCTAAGTCAGATGTTAATTGTATAAATCACACATTGATTGAATCTATCATCCTTTATTGAATTCTAGAAGATGTAATATAAATTGATACAAAAGATACTAATAGAAAAATTCTCTAGATCTCTGTCATATACAGAATCTATCACATATATAGACATGATCTAAATCTCCTAATTGAATTGATCTTCTAAACAACTTCTATCCTACACATGTCAATCCTTCCCACAAACATAGGAAGAAGACTTATTCTTAGTCTAAGCAAAACATACGTAGGAAACTGATTATACAAAGATGGTTCGAGTATCACAGTCCTACTATAACTCTTTTTATTCACTATAAAGAAGGTAGAAATAAATGAGAGCACATAGAATAGAGCATCATCACATAATTATGAACCACGATATGCTAATGCCATTAATTCCTTCTTACCCTTCGTAGACATCTTAACTGCTGATGATGAAACTATTGATGAGTGGGATGGGTTATGGCTAAACCATTTCCACTTCATTCAGGTACTCCCTCCTTTGGTTGTGGGCTATTGTATTCTTGACTGTAGGTGAACACTTCCTTTGCTATGGGTTGACAGACAACCTTTGCTACGGGTAACTGCTTCCTTGTTGCACATGGGTTAGTTTCTCCATATATTATTTCCACATCATAAACTACTATAACTAACTAAAATTTCTATCATATTCTATAAAAATCATTAACACACACAATTATTCATCAATATATTATATACTATTCTTAGTGCTTTCAATACTTAAAGGTAATCATAAAGTATGGATATTGTTTGGAAATGTCTTTGAGAGATATAAACTTAAATAAGAAATTAGAACAAATTAAAGACTCATCACACCCCCCAACTTAGCATGTTGTTTGTCCTCAAGTAACTTAGGGCCTCTGATTGTATTGAAGTGAAGTCTCCCTATAATTTGTTGGCTCTATGACTCCTTTCTCCTATTTGAGATAAAAACCCTTCTGCTTAGCTAACCGCTCCCACCTAGCCTACTCTACTACTTCTTAAGATGCTTTCTGACCTTGTCAATGTGGAATTGGATATAGGAGAAGAGGAGGCTGGAATACTAAGGGAAGCCAAGTGATTCCATTCTCAATAACTAACCTGATGTATCTATGTCCCCTCATGATTGATGCCAAGAAATTGTAAACAGAGTGGGGTTCTTTTCTTTATAATTTTGGTGTTAATTCATTCCACCTATCTCTTAAAAAATTGAATGCCTCCTTAATAGTTTTATCATCTAATTCTTTGAATTTCTTGTAATTTGTTACCCTGCATTCAAGGAGTCTCTCTTCTACCCCAGGCTGTTGGATCAAATTGATCCATTCCACTACTATTTGATTAGGATCCTTGGCCTCTGCGCTTATTTTGAGGGGAATTAATTTCTCCCTCTCATGATATTGTTGTTGTAGGATTCCTCTTTTATGATAATTCTATATGAATGATGCCAAGGCCTTCATCTGTACATCCCCAATAACAATTAAGGGATTCCAAGTAGTCTCATTGGAATGGCCAACTCATATAACTAGAATTCACACAATTAATTTTGCATTTTAGGGGTGGCTTTTTGGTATGCTATTAGGAACAACTTAGGTGTAAAAAGAGAGATAGGAGAATCACTATACAATTGGCTGAATTGAAAACTCAAATATTGTTCTTGTAAGAATAGGGCATAAACCCTTGTAGGAGGTCTACACCTCATCAGTTGTATATTCATATCCGCCATTCTATTTGTCTTGAATTTCAATATTCTTATCTCCTTGTTCTTTCCTCAATCTCCTTCTTATGCTTCTTTCCCATTTCATCCTGCAAATTAAATATTTCTTCCATCTTCTCCCATAGTTTTAATCCAATGAATAGCAAGGTTGGTGGTGCAACTTCTTTTTGAGGGACATTCTGCTGACCAGGATCTGAACCCTTCTTATTTTATCAATGATGGCCAATTGGGCCAATTGGTCCAGTCTTGTCCTCTGTTGTTGATAAACTTGTAGCTGAATTTCTAATTTCTTAACTCTTTCATTCAACCCAATTTATTTCTGTTGATATTCCTGCAGTTACTTCTCCAATGCTGCAATCTTTTTCAAAGTTATTTGCAGCTCATCAATTTTCTTTTCTTTTTCCAATAATAACTCATATTTTTGGGACTCATCAAAGGAAGCTAGTAATTCTTGGTTCTCTGCACTGCTAGGGGGTTGACACTATTTCCTTGCTATAAACAAATCTTCCTCCTCTGTTTTTGTATCTATTTCCATATTCACAGATTGTGTCCTATTTAATTGTTCCCGGTCAACAAATAGGTCTTCCCTCTCTGAATCTGTATCATTTTCCACAAAATAACCTTCTTCTGTTTAAGAGGAGTTTTTCCTCTTGTAACCCCTTTGCTCTTCAGGTGAGATGAACTCCTTGGTGGTTGCAAAGGTGCTTTTTGCTTCTTTTTGGCCCTAGAGGAAGATTCAGGTGCTCCTCTTTTCTTATTAGTTTTAGCAATGGAAGGAGGGTTCTTGGAAATGGGGGTTTTGGAAGTTGTGGATGCTATAGGTTGTGATTTGGAGGCTGTGGGTTGTGTTTGTTGTGTTTCAGGCTGCTTAATGTGGCTACAAAGCAACGAAGCTGAATGCTCTGACAACGACGTTTGTACAAGTGAAGTTGTAGAAGTGGGGGAAATTATAGGCTCCATTATTGGGTTATTAGTATGTGGGGCTACATGCTCATGCATGTCATCATGGATATGGGTAGGTGAGGCCATTTATTGGGCAGAGGTTGCAGGTGCTTCCTCTCCTTCCTCTAGTTGCACATTCCTACTTGTGCCTTGTCTCCCCTAACTAGACTAGACCTTAAGGGTCTTCCATGAGAGATGATGTTAGGTCTATCATTTATGTGGTTAATTTCAAGAAAATTCTCCCAAGGGACATTTGAAAACTGGGCATAAAAACTTCTTTTTACCAATAAAACAACTAAACAATCATGTGACAAGGCAGACTAGTTCCCCTTTTGTTTATATTCAGCAGACATTTGTTTCAACAAATTGAATAATTTGGAACATTCACAAGTCTATTATGACGGAGATGACTTAACAATTTGAAATGTACTGTATATAAAAATGATTGTCTTCTGTCACAAGTCAAATATCTAATAATATATGTAGCAAAAGAAGCCCATAACCAGGGTAAAGAGATCCATTTGGTACCTTAAGTTGAGGAGTCCAGTTCTTCACTAGTTTGAACAAATCCAACCCGATCTATGATGGCATCAACTCATACTAGAAATTCCTCTCTAATTGCAGGTAACCCAATTACCTCTGTAATTTCAACCTCTGAAGCTTCAACCCTCAATCCTCTAACCATTGCTTCATTGTTCTATAATGTTTTTGCAAATTGTTGTGTCATGGCCCCATTGTACTCATTCAATTTGGGGAAATAATCTAGCCACCTGGTTTCCTGGAAGATGGGCATATAGTCCTAGTCATTTAGTAATGTCGTGTGATCAACTGGTTCTCTTCTAATGGGATACCCACCCATTATATGATAATGCAACACTCTAAATTCCTTTATCCTCTATGTAGTTCTTATTACCTACTCTCTATTTTTTGAAAACCAGTCACTACTGATATCAACTCACACCCTGTTGCTTCCTTTCTGCTTGTTACGACTATCAGTTGCCAATGCCCAAACGTAAACGTTGCACATGCAACCCGTTGTCATTAATTATGGAGAGAAAGGCTTATCAGGGTTAGGGGTACGTTCAATTATAATTTCCACATATGAAATCAAGGTGTAATCCCCCAACTAAAGGTTGCATTTGTCCACAAATGTCAAGATAGCTAGGATGTACAGGAAGTAAGTTTGAAAGTAGTTTGAATCATTTATATTATCTAATAAATTATTGTGCAATAATAATAATAATAATCGTTATAAAAAATATAATTAATGCTAAATTATGGAAGTCATGAGAGAAATACCATGATGAATGCTGATGATAGGAAAGGTGGTATGTGTGAAGATGCTAACATGGTGGCTAGATTGAAAGATTTGGAAGAATGTGCCAAAGTGAAATAATCAGATGTGACCAGAAGGAAGTGTTATTGAAGGAGGATAACATGATTGAAGATGTGTGGTGAAAATAGTACAAGTACAAAAGAAAGAGTTGTGACATGTTGTGGATGTGACTAGTTGTGTGGGTGGGCGTTGTAGGTAGACTAGTGTATGGTTGCATGTACATACTCCACGGGCCATGATACGATGGTTGCATGTAGTGAGAAAGTCAACATTAAGCAAAGTGATTGACATGGTAGTGTAGTTGCTGTGGGTGTAATGTGAATAGGTCCTTAAGGTAGTGGTTGTAGATGGGACGTAGTTAGGTCCCACTGGAAGTTGTTGTAGGTGGAGTGGCTACTTGTCCTATGAAATGGTGGTGAGTGCAATGGCTATAGGTCTGTCAACTTTGATCTTCTAAATTTTTTATTGATGCTTTTTTTTGTTTTATTATGGGGAAGAGAAAATCATACATGTGGAACGATAGTAGGTGAGCTTACGGGCTCATCTGCTGGTGTGGCAATGGATGAATTGACTGTTTCATTGGTGGATGTAATGCATGCTTCATTGGGTGTGAATCTTGCGGAGCTATGGCTTCAAATTGTCATGTCAGCTATTGTAGAAAATTGTCTTTATCCAATGGCTTCTTGTACAGTTTCAAACAATGACCATTTACCATCAGTGAAAATCTAACTGGATCAATTGTTGTAAGTTGGACTACACCATTGGAAAAAAATTCTTTTATTTCATAAGGACCCAACCATCTTGTTTGTAATTTACCTTTATGGTCCTTATATCTGGAGTCATACAGTAGTGCCCAGTCGCCTATGTGAAATTCTTTAGTTTAAATGTACTAGTCATGCCATTTGACTCCCTATTTCATTATCACTTTTGTGTGGTGGATTGCTTCCATTCTTAACTCATCTAAAGCATTAAGCTAGTGCAGCCTATCCCTTTGAGCTGTAAATAAATCCATTCCTAGTTGTACTACTGTTCTTAATGTCTTGTATTCAAATTCAATAGGGAGGACAACCTTTTTCCCATAAATTAATTCATAGGATGTGAACCTTGTGGTTGTTTTCCATCTTGTTATGTATGCCCATACTACTTCTAGTAATCTGGCTGCCCAATCTTTTCGGTGCAATGCAATTGTCTTTGTCAATATTGCTTCAAGCTCTCTGTTTGTGACCTCAACCTGACCATTTGACTATGGGTGATAGGGAGTGGATTTATTATGCCTTATTTCATATTCCTAAATCAAATGAGCAATTAGTTATGATGTGAAATATGGTCCCTGATCAGTGACTATTTCCCTTGGCACTCCATATCTTGTAAATTGTTGGCAAGAGACATTGTGTGGCTTCATGAGTATTGTCATTGATGGCAACAAAGTCCATCCCACACATCCGCAGCACTTAGTATGTCTATATCAGAAGACAGACTGGAGAGTGTTTTGGTCCGGTGAGCAAGAACAGAGCATGCAACAAGGTCCAACAATCAGGTCTGGATCTCTCAGATGGTGTAACTCAGAAAGTTGTGGACTTGGACAAGTCAAGAGGAGTACCATGACTACTACATTCCAGAGATTAAGCCTCTGATGATGAATGAGTGAAAAGATATGAGCATCTAAGTGTTGGGTTCCTGACAGGCAGAGTAGATTGAGGAAGAACTAACTGGCAGAGCATCAGACTTTAATCCAGATGAGAAACTAATGGTGATCAAGCTTTTTGAGGGATCATTCATGGTTGGCTAACATGATTGATGACTTCCAGGTCTATGCCTTTGATACGCATCACATATTAAGCATGGATTCAGCCGACAAATCAGTGTCTTGGAAATATCTTAAGTATTCCGATTGCCGACTAGAAAGATGTTGAAATCCTTGGTGCGGATATATGTACCAAATGGATTTTGGTATGAAGAGGTGTGTGTGTTGATATAGTGTGCGAGGAAAGGCAGAGAGCAGTGTGGAAGCAGCAATACAAGTCCGGTATGTGACAGAACATCAACACTAAAGCAGAAGAAGAATGAAGTGCAGTAGATCAGTATATTGAGCCTAACCGGAACTAAACCTTAGCATTAGTAGATGCTTCTCATCAGTTCAAACACCTGGTTACCTTCCATAACTTTGTAGACAATGAGTCTCTTGTAGGCAGTGTGCCTCTTGTGAGTAGTGTGCTTGGGCAGTGAGCCCTAATTGGCAAGTGCCATTTTTGTACTTCTTATTCTTTTAACAGGGAATATAATCTTGGGTTAGTCACCCTGTGGTTTTTCCCTTAACAGGGTTTTCTACATAAAAATACTTGTGTTATGTGTGTTGATTTTATTTATGCTCTCATGATTATGTATGCTCTTATGTTTTGATGCTGCACTAATATTAAAGAAGAAAAGAAAGTCAAAATATTTAAGATAACTGATTCACCCCCCCTCTTAGTTATCTACCTTGTTTCCAACAATTGGTATCAGAGCTAAGTTACTCTAAACAGAGCCTAACAGCTTGAGGAAGATCTAGGAATTTCAATGGATATGTATGGTATGAAGGAACAACTTCAGTATGCCCTAGATGATCTTGAGCAATCTCACTCTAAAGTCAATAACTTGAGAGAAAGACTCAAACAAGCTGATGATTTCATAAATGAGCTAAAAGAAAAACTGAGTATCTTTGTGAAAAAGAGAAAGGAACTACTTCAACAATTAGCAAGTCAAAGTGAAGCCAATGATACTAATGAAGATCTGAATGAGAAAAACAAACTATGTGAGAAGCTATCAAAAGAGGTCATTATGGTAAGGCATGAAATGGAATCAGGGGTTATGAGATTCACCCAAGAAATTGAAGAGAAAATAAAAATTGAAGATAATCCAAAACAATCTCTCAAGGAGAAGTCAGAGGACTGCCACAAAATGGATAGAATAATCAGGCATCTAGAATCTGATCTTGAAGAAGCTAGAGAAAATGAAGAACAACTTGAGAATCAAATAGACACTCTTAAACAAGATCTTCAAACAACAAATGAATACAAAGAGAAATTCAAGATAAACTCAGCTCAACTTGAAGTTCTTCTTGAAAGCCAAAAGAGGGTAGATGAAAAGCATGGTTTGGGTTATGAGAAAGGTGAAAGCTCCGGATCTGGTCAGAAGAACTCTCGATCAGGAAATCAAAGAAACGGGCCTAGAAGACCTCTGGTAAGGCAACCAAATGCTCAAAGATATCCATCCTTCAATGGATACTGCTACAATTGCAACAACTTTGGTCATAAAGCAACTTAGTGCAGAAGAAGAATGAATCAAACTAATTCATCCTTCTCCAGATAGTGTTTCAACTGCAAAAGGTATGGTCACAAATCTCTTGAATGCAGAAATATGCAAACAAACAATTCATTCAATGGTAGATGCTTTGCATGCAATAGAATGGGACATAAGGCTAATCAATGCAGATCAAGAGGATATCAGTCAAATATGCAAAGAAATGTTGTTTTCTACAATTGCAATAGATCCGGTTATATTGCCAAATTCTGCAGAAGTAAGAACCAGGAAAAAAAGGGTCCGGTGCATCATAATTAAAATCAAGATAAAGGAAAAGGCAAAGTGAATGCGGATGAAGTTCAAAGGGAGATGAACAAGATTTGGGTGAAGTATGTTGGGGATGGATCCGTACCAGAATCTAGTGCTGATATTTCTTCCAGAAACTAAACAAATGAGCTCTGGCTCAGGGGGAGTCACAAAGGAAAAATAAATTCCCCCAGCCAGTCAATTGGTGCCTAAATTTGGCACATGGAATGTTGCGGATTAAAGGGTTCTTAGAGAATATCCAAATAACCTTCAGTAAAAATATGAATGATTCGCAAGGAGTTTTGAAGAGTTTAATCAGCCAAGATTGATCCGGTTTGACAATAATCCAGTAAAAGCAGGATTTTCACAGTTAGATCCGGTATGATTCACAATTGAAATATCTTGATATGCAGATAAATGGCATGGTTGGAGGAAGGAAGATACATTGTCAATTATCACTAAAAATAATTCTAAGTGTATCTCAATGATTCAGAAAGATCTCTCTCAGAACAAGGAAGAACAAGGCATCCGGAATAACTTAAGTTGTGCATTTATTGCAATAGGAAATTAGGGTTTGCACAGAGATAAAAGGGTTTCTTTATTCATCATTTGCACACATGCATTCAAGAAGAAGAAAGAAAGAGCTCTACATCAAGATTGTTACAACCTTCTCAAAGATCAACCGCAGAATACAATTCAACCAGTGATCTTTTCGGCGCATATTATGAACCCTAGAAGCGTAAAAAGGTATTTCAATTTCTGAATATCTCTCTCTAAATCTTTTGCAAAGATGGCTACTCCTATGGTTGTTAAGATCACTGATAGGCCGCACCCAAAGTTCAAGAAACACCCCTACAAATCCCTAGAAGTTGATCCTTTAGGTGCCTTTTCTAGCATTCCGCATGGGGTTCTGCACGTGGAAGATGTTAGGGTATACATCCATGCCAATATTGAGGAATTTGGAGAATCAAAGCTGATGGATATCTACCATAAACAACTAATAGATGAAACTTTTGAACTCAAACCTCAATACAAGGCCATTTGGGATAAGCATTTTGGACATTGCATCCACTTTCCTTGTTTTGCAGAAGATGAATGGGTCTGGTATATTCTTAGCATAATACATGACAACTTCATGTGGTTATTGAAGCCCTTCAAGATAACAAAAGATGCAATTAGGGCAGTAACTGGATTGCACTCATCTGGTGGGTTGTCTACTCTCAAATTTGTCAAGAACCAGACAGTAAGTGAGGCTACCGGATCAAAGGTTGACAAAAGAGCAATGACAATAGAAGATATCATAGATCCGGATATCAAATTTGCCTCTATGATAATTGGCTATAAAATATATCATTCCCGCAGGGAGAACTCTGTGTCCGGAACTGCAATATACACTGCATATCCAATGTTAAGGGAAAATGCAGATTATGATTTATGCGACCTTCTCCTGAACCAACTATTAGAAAACTTGCAGAAGATCAAGAAGGATAAGAAGAACTCATTCAAGTATGGTGGCTTAATGTTATGTCTATTCTTTTACTATATGAATGAGCTATCCAAATCAAGTGGTTCGGTATGGCAAAATGACAGACCGGTTGCCATACAAATCAGAGATTACATGTATGGGCTTGGTGATGTGAAGGCTCAAAGTACATCACTCTGGGGATACTTCAAGAACTTCCAAAGTATAATGCAGGCAAGAGAAAGAATTCCCCAATCTATAGTTGAAAAATACAAGGATACAATGTGTTTCATGGTAGACACTGATCAATGCCTAATGGAGGTAGTGGAACCCAGAACATTCTGGATTATGCCAATGGGCTATGAGGTAGATGAGAAAATCTGGAGCTGCATGTCTAACACTTGCTGAGTCAGCCTAAGGACCCCAAGGCAGAAAGGTTTTGAACCTTTCAAGAATTAAGTGTGAAAATACATGTTGAACTGAGACAACCAGAAATAAAAAGAAAAGTGAGAAGGGAAGTAGAGGAAGTTGCCAAAAGATATGGCATATCAAAGGAGGCAGTTGATGCAAACAGAGAGAAAATAGAAAGAGCTGAGAAAGAGAAACAAGAAGCAGAAAAAGAAAGTGTTCTGGTACAAGCCTCCTCCTGGACTAGATCCTCTAAGAGCTCTGCACCTGCCACTTCTAAGAGCTCAAAAGACTCAAAACCGGAAGCCAAGACATCTGGAAAGGGAGAAAAGAGAACAAAAACAAAGGCCACAAGGTCCTACATAAGCCAAAAGAATGATGAAGAAACAGAGTCGGATGAGGAAGTTAAGAAAATGAAGAAGAAGAAGAAAACTTCCAAGGAATCCTTTGCCATTAAAAACAAGGAAGAAGAGGCAGAAGAATTTGTTGAAAGGCCTACTCTCTCTATTGATGATGTCATCAAAGCAGTCACTGTGGATAGGAATCTGCAACCAATGACTGAATTTTATGATTAATATAGTGATGCTGACAAGAAGATCTCGGAAGATGCTACAGTTAAGTACCTAAACATTTATAATAAAGCATTCATTGAAATCATTTCCTTAATTCCCAAAAGTCTAGAGAAGGTACTTGAACTCAAAAAGGAGAATGCCAAGGAAAAGGATTTAGAGATCCGGGAACAAATTGCAATTCAGCTCTATCCTTCCATTACTCCAAAACAAATGACCATGATCTTCAAGGACTGCAAGGATGAGTTCCGGAGCAAAGCAAGAATGAAAAAACTTATGCTTGGAGAGACTGATCAGGTGACAAAAGAGATTGAAGACATCCTCCAGAATGCCTTCAAGAGATTCAATCTTCTTTTTATAGAGGAAATAGATGAAGAAACTTCTACCATGGATGTCAAAGGATTAAGTGCATCAAAAGAAGAATCTACTGATAAAAATGTAGAAGAGTCCAAAGAGATGGATGAAGAAAAGACTAAGGACTTGGATTCCTCTGATCTAGAAGAGGAAATTCATGAAGAAGTTAACATCTCTCCTCTGGATGCCACTGTAGATTCAGGAATTGAAGGAGAAGGAAGAAAAGAGGAGAAAATAAGTCAAGAAGAGGAGAAAAAGGGAAGAGAAGAAGAACAAACAGAGAAGATCTCTGATGACAGTTCTGAGGCTGCAAAAGGAAAGAAGTCTCCAACAAGAGACACTGCAGAAGCAATGAAGAATTTCTTGACCAAAGAAATGATGGAGATAGATGAACCTGAACTATTCCAAGTACCACTCAATTTTGATTCCCTCTCTCCGGTTCAGACAATGAAGATAGCATCTTGTGCCCAAGCTAAAGCAAAAGAAAAGATTCTAAAGTCTCACATGGAAGACTGTGAGCTGATAGAAATTGCATCCAGGATGTTGGAGAAGATCATGCCATCCTTCCAAAAGGATCTTTTGGCCTCTCCATCTGGTAACTTGAAATCTCTTGTTAATTCTATTAGCATCCATTTTGATTCTTTGGAGAAATCAGCAGAAGAGAAAGTCCAGAAAGAGTTTTTGGGAAAGAGATTCTCTGAAGTACAAGGACTCATAGCTAATGACCGGAGGACCTTAGATATTGGAATAAAGAGCCTAGAAAATTCTCTTAAGGATGGTGGAGAAATGTATAAATTTTGTCTATCTTGGTCTAAAGTGACAAAGGACATTAAAAAGAAGGTAAACTGTCAAGTTTATCTCAGAATTTTGATCCTCTCACCACATCCATAATGAATCAAGAGTGCCAGGCTATTACCACTATAAATGAAATAAAGAGGATTGAAAAGGAGCAAAAGAATATAATAAGCAGGATGAGTGAACTTAGAGGGATAATTATCCCTAAGTTAGAGGCCATGCATGAGGCCTTAATTGATGCTCAGACCATAGCCCGGACCAGTGATCTGACAGACTTAAGAAGGGGAGAAGCTTTTGCATTTTTGTTGAGTGGTCACATTTCAATTTTGGACAGAGTGAAGCAGAGTTGGGCGACAGAATTTGTACAGTTGAAGACCACCTTTGCAGATATCCTTAAGTATATGTAAGTATAACATGTATATATACTTATGCGGCAATGTATAGGTTGATTTTTGTAAATTTTGGTGTGCGAATTTCACCCTTTGCCATTGATGTCAAAGGGGGAGTGAGGAGTAGTGAAAAATGTGGAATCCAACTAAGGGGGAGCTTCAGTAAAAGTGTACATAAGATAGAGCATCAGCAAAGGGGGAGTTTGTTACGACACTTAGTCATTTTTCACTAAGTGTTTCCATCAATGCCAAAGGGGGAGATTGTTGGCAAGAGACACTGTGTGGCTTCATGAGTGTTGTAATTGATGGCAACAAAGTCCATCCCACACATCTGTAGCACTTAGTATGTCTATACTGGAGGATAGAATAAAGAGTGTTTTGGTCTAGTGAGCAAGAATAGAGCATGCAACAAGGTTTGACAATCAGGTCTGGATCTCTCAGATGGTGTAACTCAGCAAGTTGTGGACTTGGACAAGTCAAGAGGAGCACCATGACTACTACATTCTAGAGATTGAGCCTCTGGTGATGAATGAGTGAAAAGATATGAGCATCTAAGTGTTGGTTTCCTGAGAGGTAGAGTAGACTGAAGAAGAACTAACCGACAGAGCATCAGACTTTAATCCGGATGAGAAACTGATGGTGATCAAAATTTTTGAGGGATCATTCATGGTTGGCCGACATGATTGATGACTTCCAGGTCTATGCCTTTGATACGCATCACATATTAAGCATGGATTCAGCCGATAGATCAGTGTCTTGGAAATATCTTGAGTATTCCAGTTGCTGACTAGAAAGATGTTGAAATCCTTGGTGTGAATATATATACCAGATGGATTTCGGTATGAAGAGGTGTGTGTGTTGATATAGTGTGCGAGGAAAGGCATAGAGCAGTGTGGAAGCAGAAATACAAGTCCGATATGTGACAGAATAGCAACACTAAAGCAGAAGAAGAATGAAGTGTAATAGATAAGTATATTGAGCCTAACTGGAACTGAACCTCAGCATTAGCAGATGCTTCTCATCAGTTCAAACACCTAGTTACCTTCCATAACTTTGTAGACAGTGAGTCTCTTGTCGGCAGTGTGCCTCTTGTGAGTAGTGTGCTCGGGCAGTGAGCCCTAATTGGCAAGTGCCATTTTTGTACTTCTTATTCTTTTAACAGAGAATACAATCTTGGGTTAGTCACCCCGTGGTTTTTTCCTTAACAGGTTTTCCACATAAAAATCCTTGTGTTATGTGTGTTGATTTTATTTTTGCTCTCATGATTATGTATGCTCTTATGTTTTGATGCTGCACTAATATTAAAGAAGAAAAGAAAGTCAAAATATTTAAGATAACTGAGTCACCCCCCCTCTCAGTTATCTACCTTGTTTCCAACAGTAAATATCTCTTCATATAAAAAGGTGGCTACCTTCCTATCTCGTGCAAACTTGAGAACTTTAACTTTCACCCATTTGGTCAGGTAATTAGTACATACCAGTATGTATTCTTTGTTGTTAGAGGGAGGATCTATGGGCCCAATAAAATGAATGCCCCATTTGTCAAAGGGTGTCATTAGCAATTGTGGCTGTGGGGGCATCTCATCACTTCTTGTAGGTTAGCCCATTCTCTAACAACAGTCACATCTTCTGTGTACTGAATTGTATCCTTGTGTAGCATTGGCCAATAATATCCAGTATTTAAAATCTTGAGTGTTGTCCTTTTGGCTGCAAAATGCCCTCCACATGGTTCATCATGGAAAGCTTTAAGAATGTCATAAACTTCATCTTCTCTGATGCATCTATGCATGACATGATCAGGTCCTGTGTAAAAGAGGTAGCTAGCCACACATGAATAAGGGAAGATGTGTTCAATCAGATACCATCTTTCTATTAGTGAAAGGTGTCTTCCCTGCAACTAAATAATTGGCTATGTCTGCATACCAAGGATTTTGTAATGTTAATGCAAATAAGTGTTCATCAGGAAAAGAGTCATCCACAACTAGATATTCTGCATTAATAGTGATCCTGGAGAGAAAATCAACAAGTACATTTGCCTTGCCAGGCTTGTCCACAATAGTGATATCAAATTCCTGTAACAATAACCATCTAACAAGGAATCCAATAACCACTGGTTTGTTCATTAGATATCTAATTGCTGCATGGTCATTATGAACAAAGACTGGATAGCCAATGATATAGTGTCTAAACTTATTGATTGCATAAATGATAGATAACATTTCTTTTTCTGTAATAATGTAATTAAGTTCAACAATCTGTAGATTTTTGTTGATATAGTAAATAACATATTCCAAATTCCCTTCTTTTTGTCCTAATACAACACCTATGGCAAAGTCAGAGACATCAGTATGAATGTGGAAAGGGACCTTCCAATTGGGTCCTCTTAGTACAAGTGTCATTGTCAAGGAAGTTTTAAGATTTTCAAAGGTTGCTTGGCAAGCAGGTGTCAAGTCAAATTCAACATCCTTAGAGAGTAGGACAAATAGAGATGCTGCTATTGTACTGAAGTCCTTGATAAACCTCTTGTAATATCATACATGGACAAGAAAGCTCCTTACATCTTTTTGTTTCTGGGGAATAAACAGTGTTGAGATTACTTCAATTTTATTGGGGTCTACTTGAATTCCTCTCTTTAACACAAAATGTCCAAGGACTACTCCTTCCTCCATCATCATGAAACATTTCTCATGACTAAGAGAGAGATTGTGATCCTGACATCTTTGTAGTACCTTCTCAAGGTTTGCTAATGCTTCTTCATAAGAATCTCCATAGGTGGTGAAATCATCCATGTATACTTCCATGCACTCATGAGCAAAATCAGAAAAGATGTTGAAAACAACTCTTTGAAATGTTGCAGGGGCATTACATAGTTCAAATGGAACCTGACTGAATAGGCATAGGTCCCCCAGGGACATGTAAATGTTGCCTTGTCCTGGTCCTCAGGGGCTATTTTAATCTGATTATAGCCCGCCTCAGACCTAAGCCTAAGGACACCAACCCCCCTAACCTCCCTATTGCCACCCTTCCCTACATCGAAGGCCTTTCCAATAAAATCTCTAAGATTCTACGTAAGAAAGGCTTGCAATGTACCTTTAAACCCATCTCTACTCTCAGAAATCAGATTCCTTCACCAAAAGACCTGAAAGACCTCTTGCTCAACTCTGGAGTCTACAAAATCTCATGTTCCTGCGGCATCCCCTATATTGGTGAAACGGGGCACTCCTTTAGCACTAGGATCAAGGAGCATAATGCGGACATTAGACATGAACGTATTCATAAATCCGCACTAGCAGAGCACTCTTCCTCAACCAAACACTTTGTTTAGAGGACACCCAAATCTTGGTCAGTGAAGACAACTACTTCAAGAGGAAACTTAAGGAAGCCATAAAGATTAACAACCACCCATCCAATCTCAATCATGATGAAGGATGGGTTCTTAGTTTCTCTTGGACCCCCCTACTTTCACGCATTAGAAACTGCTCTCGCCCTCCTTCCCGATTCTCTCCTCCTCTTCTTGTCTTCTCTTCATTTTTTCCCCTTTCCTCTCTTCTCACCTTTCCCTCCCTCTTACTTGATCCCCATTTGTCCTTTTCAGTTCCCTGCCTTTCCTCTCTTCCTTCCTAGCCTTGGCCGACATTCTTTGTCTACCTTCTCTCCTTTTTCTCCCAACTGTTCATCCTTGGGTGTTCCTCTCTCTTCCCCCCCCCCCCCCCTCCTCCTTTTTAGACCATTCCGGTTCTTCACTTCTTTAGTTCTTGGTCTGACTTGTTTCGTGTTTTCTCAGTTCTTGGTTTTTCTTACCATTTTGGGTTATTGTGTTCAAGAGTTGGTTGGTTGTTGGAGTCTTTTTTCTTGTATATATATATATCAATCACACACTAACGTTCTTGCTCTGGTTTATTTGTCTTTTTATACTTCATTTCTTTCCTTTTTACATTCATTTATTCCTTTAGTCTGGTTCATTTCTATTTGGTGATATCTTGAATGATTTGGTTTTGTATTTATTTTTAGTCACCTATATAATTTAATTTCTGTGAATTTTTTTGTTCTAATTGCTGCTTTTATATTAATTTAGATCCATTTAGATTTATATCCATATTTAGATATTTTAATTTAATTATCTTGTCTTGCTAATGTTTACGTTTTATTTTATTATTTTTAAACATTTTTTTCTTAGTTAGATATAATTAATTATTTTTTATTCTTTATTTATTCATTTTTATATCTATTTTCTTATATCTATTTTTATTTTTTCATCTATTGATATATTTAAATAGTTGCTTATTTATATTTATTTATTCTCTCCTTTAATTTTTCTTGTTCCTTTTTTATTTATAACTTTTTTAGTTTTATTTTTTTCCTTTTTTTCCATTTTTACTTATTCTTTCTTATTTACATAATTTTATTATCTCT
Organism: Cunninghamia lanceolata; assembly: GCA_027924645.1. NCBI lineage: Eukaryota > Viridiplantae > Streptophyta > Pinopsida > Cupressales > Cupressaceae > Cunninghamia > Cunninghamia lanceolata. Next base: position 295,967 of record BSBN01001640.1, on the reverse strand, counting down.
TTCTATTTATTGTTAATTTTCTTCTTCTTTTGATTTATTGTTTGGGTATTTCTTTTTTATATTCATTTGTTGGCTAGTTTTTTATATTTTTCATATTTTATATATATATATATTTTTGAATTTTATTTCTTTAGATATTTTTAGATTTGTTTTTTTGCCTTTAGATATCATTTTTTTTTAAGCCTTTAGATATCATTTTTAAATTTTATTTATTTAGATAATTATATTTATTGATTTTAAACTTTTATATTTATTTATATTGTTTGATATATTTATCCATTCCTCTATGCAATATTTATATAATTCTTAGATATTTTTAGATGCACTTTTGTAGGTTTTTATTTTAAACATTTTAATTAATTTATTTAGTGATACAAATATATATTTTATATTTTTAATCTCTTTTTCTATTCTTATTTAGATATTTTTCATATTTTTCTATTTTTTCATTTATTTGTTATATTGTATTTATACTATCATACATATTCATATGTATTCAATAGGTTTTTGGAGGTTTTTTTTTGGCTCTTTTTGTAAACTAGTCCTCTACATTAAGTTTGTTTTGTTTATTTCCCTGGTTTTCTCCTTGTGACTTCTCTCTTCTTTACAATGTTGTCTCACTTAGTTTTCTTTTCTTTTATTTTATCCCTTTCTTGGTTTTTTTCTAGGTTGTCTTAGTTCTTTCTCCTTGGCTTTCATTGTGTTGTAAGTTGTAGTGAGTTTGTGCTAGGTGTCTATTATGTTGGGTAGGTGTTTTCTTTTTGTATTATCCTCCTTGGAATCCTTAGTTCCCGCACCACCCTCTCCACTTTTTAGCATCCTTGTTCTGCAAATTACCTCACTTTCTCTTCTCTTTCTCTTTATTCTCTTGATGATGGATCATGGAGAATGATCCAAAACGTTGAGGAAAAAACACATACACAGTTAAATCCTGAAGCATTGATCTACATCTGATTATAGCCACTGAATCCATCTAGGAAAGAAAAATATTTCTTCCTAGCCAAGGAGTCTAAGACCTAATCAATGAAAGGAAGAGGAAAATGATCTTTCCTAGTGGCTTATTCAATTTTGTGTAATCAACACATACCCGCCACTTTCCTCCTTTTTTGGGTATTATTAATAATAGGGAGACCCATTGGCTGTCTGATATAGGGTATATATCCTGCATCTAAAAGTTTTTGTAATTCATTTTTCACTATATCTATGACAACAAGGTTCATTCTTCATTGGGGTTGCCTAACTGGTATGCAACCTTCATTGATATATATTCTATGCATGCAGAGGTTAGGGTCTATTCCTTTCATGTCATGGTAATCTTAAAACAATGCTATTTTATGAGTTTGTAGCATGGTTATTAGTTCAAATTGTTGTACATGTGTCAATTGGTTATTGACATTAAGTGTTCTGCCAGATGTTATTTCAATTGGTGCTGTAAATGTCATGATAGAAGCAACATCTAACCATGATAAATTAAGACTACGACTGTGTGGAAGTAAATGATGGAACATGGGGGCAGTGGAATCATAAGCTTGAGTATTCACTGTTGGCAAAATGTTATGCAACGGGTAGGTCATGCATACTAAACATTGGTCTTGTTGCGGGTCCATTCCATAAGTGTTTTATATAATACTAGAGAGAACTTCATCTTCATCTTGAAAATTGATAAATGGACTACGATCAATGGTCACAAGTGTTTGTAGGGAATATTGTTCATTATCCTCTAGGTCCGACTAGATAGGCTATTCCATTTCAGCAAAAGGCTGTGTTGGACGATAGAGGACCAATTTCTTGGTTACATTTCCATTAGAAATGATCATATTCCTCGACCTATAGCCTATGAAAGCATCTTCTATTGCCAACCATGGTCATACTGGAATGAGTGGATACCCACCTAGGTTAGCCTTGGGTTGCAGGACCATGAAATCTGTAGGGCATTCCCATGAGTCAAGTGTGATGACCAAATCCTCAATAATTCCCTCTGGTTTTACTGTTGACCTATCTTCCAATTGCAAGACTGTTGGTGTAGTCCTTAAGTCCATTAGTTGAAGATTTTTCATTGTTTCTCTGGTCATAACATTTATGGTTGCACCCAAATCAATCAGAGTGTTTTTAATGAGGGTACCATTAATATGGACATCTACCACATGACTGCCAGGGTCTACATAGTTTGGGACAACTAAGTTGCCTAACATAATATCAACTAATTGTCCTATAACAAGAACAGTTTGGGGGTCCTTTCTTTTCCTCCTTAGTTTCTTAAGACACAACTCCCTCACAATCTTGGTGTAGATTGGCACATCTTTTATAGCTTGAATCAAGGGGATTTTGACACAGACATTATTTAAATGAACAAGGAATTCAAATTCAAGTTCAGGTGGAGATTTCTGCATGTTCAATCTTTCTGGAAATGGAGGGTCTCTTATGGTGATTTCTATCTGTGGTGGGGTTTGTTCAGGATGCTTATCCTAGTTATTCAGGTGATTGTTAGTGTTAATGGCTGGCTCTTCATCAGGAAGTTCCATGATAAATGGAGAAGATGGTCCAGCAAGCATTTTCCCTAAATGCAAGTGAACATCACTAACCTCAACCGTATAGGTTGGGTATTAGATGGGTTCATTAGTGTAAGCCTGTTGAACAGGCTTGTTGTTAGGATTTGGTGCAAGTGAGCGGGCAATTGAGTTACTCTTGATTGTGTGGGTGCAGGTGAAACTGGGCTTGGCATAATGGCTGGTTGTTGTGGTAAGGCTTGATGTGGTTGCGAGTAGCTTACATTTGGGTTTTGCCATGGTTGACTCCAACACCATTGTTGTGGCCATGGGTTTTGAATGGACTACCACTATTGATTGTAAATTAGAGGTTGGAATGGTTTTTATGGCCATATCCCCTGCTGTTGGTTCCAGTCAGGTGGCATGTTTTCCCAAGATTGTTGTGGCATGTTATTCCAAGGTGTATTATACTAGGTAGGAATATGTGAAGTAACTCCTAGAAATGAAGTATTATTGGACAAGGGATCTTGAGGCATACCTTGTCTTTGCTACCAAGGCTTACGTTTTGCAATGTAGAACACCTGACCTTCCTCATCATCCAAGGATTGAAAGTCTAGCTTCTCAGGGTTTTCTTCAAAATTGCTAGCAATATACTGGCATTTGCAGTTGACCTTCTTTTGCTGATAGTGTGGACAATATTCCACCAAATCTGCTTTTGTTGCTTCTTACTTTTTCTTTATATGTAGGTATCCAATTGAGTTTCTAGATGACTTATGATGTCCTCCATATTCAACATAAGATTACTGAGCTCCACCTGAGAGACACCTATAGATGTCTTTGTGGAGGTCAAAGCTCTAAAGCATGTGGTTTTCTGCATGGTTGAGCATGAGTAATTCCTACAAATTTGACAGATTTCATCAAAACCCAGTTGAGAGATATCCCTTTGTCCAATCAGGTTTAATGCATCCATACAATCCTCATTCACACCTCGCAAGAATACCAATTTGAATGACTTTGGAGAGAGTAGATTCTGGTGTGACTTTTTGAGGCAGACTTGAAACCTCTCAACATAATCTTCAAGGGGTTCATCCTCTTTTTGTGACATTATGAAGATGTCACCCCCCTTCATGTCCCTTCCATGACAATATTCCTAGTATTTTTGTAGAAACTTTTTCTTTCATGGTATCCTAGTTTTCTACTGCATTTCGGCGCAATCCCATGAACCACCACAAAGCGACATCCTTGAGTGTGGCTAGAAAGAGTTTTAGTCAACATGCATTAGCAGTGTAGTCATAGCTTTAGAAAAGGAAACCAAATGCAAATAGGAATGTATCAGGATCCTCAGTGATCAAACCATGGAAGTTGGGCAAAGCTGAAGGAGGTAGATTCTTCAAGGTGTCTGCTCGTTCTTGGGCTATGATAGGAAATGCAAATGTAATTGGCTCAGCTAGATTCTCCACTGTCTCGTTTGCCATTATGTTGAGATGCCAAGTGGTGATATATTTCAAGTCTGCAATGTCGTCTAGTGTGAGGGATACTCCAACTACGTCTTCCTCTTCTTCTATCTCTTCGTGGGTTATAGTTGATGGAAGAAATCTGCCTAAGGTGTCTCTCTGCCACCGCATGCAATAGTGCTTGAGCTAATAGCTCCTTCTTTGCACAAAGTTAGTAAATAGTTTGATAGTGGATTGAATGTTTAATAGTCCTAATTGATGAAGAAAGGTAATCATGTATACTAAGAAAGCAACATAAACAAATTAAAAGACTCAGAAATTCTAAACCTTAGCACTATCCCCGACAACGGTGCCAAAAATGTCTAACTCATTTATTGACCAATAAATTGATGCAGAAGGGGCATGCACTCAACTCAATGGACCAACATATTCTTTATCAAGCAACCTAATGGCTATAATGTTTTACATTTAAATATGTCAAACCAGGGAATCATATTCTTCTTGGATGGCACCTATATTGTTTGTACAGTCAAGGATTCCTGATTCTATCCTAGAGGTTGTGCATGGAAACAAATTACAGAAAAGGAAATAAATTCTATCTTATAAACTCTAATCAATAACAGTTGCTGCGAGTAGGTAATTTTGTTGAGCAATACTTATTCAACTATGCTATATAAACAAATACTAATCAGTGACAATTTAAATCAAATTAGTGATCACTTTTAATAATATCTAATTCAACAAGTCATGACAATTAACAAACTATTGATAATCCAAAGTAACAAGACAACTACAGTTACCTCAAGTGGCCCTTGCTTGGGTCACTATAACCTCACAGAGTCTAAGTCAGTTCTTAATTGTATAAATCACACATTAACTGAATCTATCTTCCTTTATTGAATTCTAGAAGATGTAATGTAAACTGATACAAAAGATATTGATCGAAGAATTCTCTAGATCTCTGTCATATACAAAATCTATCACATATATAGACATGATCCTAATCTCCTAATTGAATTGAGTTTATAAACAACTTCTATCCTATACATGTCAATCCTTCCCACAAACATAGGAAGATGACTTATTCTTAGTCTAAGCAAAATAGAAGTAAGAAACTGATTATACAAAGATGGTTTGAGTATCACAGTCCTACTATAACTCTTCTTATTCACTATAAAGAAGGTAGAAATAAATGAGAGTGCGCATAACAGAGCATCATCAGATAATTATGAACCATGATTTGCTAATACCATGAACTCCTTATCCTTCATAGACATCTTAACTGCTGATGATGAAACTGTTGATGAGTGGGATGGGTTATGGCTAAACTATTTCCACTTCATTTGGTTACTCCTTCCTTTGGTTGCGGGCTATTGCATTCTCGACTATAGGTGAACACTTCCTTTGCTGCAGGTTGACAAACGACCTTTGCTACAGGTAACTGCTTCCTTGCTGCATAGGGGTTAGTTTCTCCATATAGCATTTTCACATCATAAACTACCATAACTAATAGAAATTACTATCATATTCTATAAACAATCATTAACACACATAATCATTCATCGATATATTATATACCATTCGTAGTGCTTTCAATACTTAAAGGTAATCATAATATATGGATATGTTCAAGAAAATGTTTGGAAATGTCTTTGTGAGATATAAACTTAAATAGGAAATTGGAACAAATTAAAGACTCATCAAGATGGTTGAGGGTGGTAGAGTCATGAAGCAAAAGGTTGGAACCTTGGTTAATGTTGCATATTCTCTCACTAAACCAATGAGAATGAAACAATTCAGCTAGTCTAGAGAGGCCATTGCCTTTTCTAGCACTTGATTTATTTTTTAGTTACTATTATGTCGTGCAATATAAATGTCAAGTGTGAGTGTTATGATAAGGGGTTCCATTCACCTTGCAATCCTAAGTCTTTATCAATTGTATTTAAATATGTAGTTGGTAAATAATGTATGATCTTGATACATGTTATAGCAGGTTAAATGGGATGCCCATGTCTAGGTCGGGACATCAGTTATTTATTATTTATTATTTGTGAAACTTGGGATATTATGTAAGGTATTGAATAGGGAGGTTACATTGAAAAGGTTAAGATTGGGATTTATAGAGCATCTTCCCAATTTGGTGGCTATGACACAAATATTGAATGCCCACATGGAATGTCTAGGATGGGATCTTGATCATTTTGGCCATTATGATAAAATCTATGACATCTACGATGCATATGAAGGGTGCAATATGTGTAAGAGGAGTTACATACTATTCCAAGATGCCTAACTATGACCATAGGGGCGTTAGATTTTTGCCATGGATCATGGTTTTGAATACCACTTGATGGTTTAGATAGTTTCTAAATTTTCTATATATTGGAGGCATGGGATAGTGGATTATTGTTAGGACTATGGGTGATATTCACCTTGTAATTATTTTAAACTATTGTACTTTATTTATTTATAGTAGATTAATTATGTGTACATCTCCAAGGATCATGGAGAGGGTCAATTGGATGTCCATATGAGGTTGGGGTATTTATAACTAATTATTATTCTCTAGATGACTTGGAATATGTGTGCAAGGGGCATAATATGAGAATAATCATTGTAAAGTATCACTAGACACTTGGCATGAAGTGGAAGGATATCTATGACATTTTAAGAGGTGTAAGAAGCATCTATGAAATTGTAAGAGGTGTACAAAAGCATCTATGATGATGTTTAAGAATATGTGTTTTTTGGACTTGGGGAGTTATTTTATCCTCTAGTGGGCTATTTTTGTCATCTAGTGAAGTTGGATGACCAAGTTCATGAGAAAGGTCTTGAAGTTGATAGAAAGATGCTTATAGTAACTCCTAGACACATGTCATGAGGTCTCCTTTGTATGTTGACTACTTGGTTCATGGTTTGAGTCCATTGTATTGGAAACCATTTATGGTTTCTGTTATACTATTTTGCCCTCTTGGCTAAATAGTCTAGGGCTAAATAGTCTAAGATCCCTTAATTCTGGTGTTTCCCTCTCTGGTATGCAGGCTGAATTGTTCAAATCCCCCCAAAAACCTCCAAATTTCTATGTACCTAGAGTCTTAGGGTTTAAAAAATGGAAAGTCTTGTTCCTAAAGCACTAAAACTCTAAACCCTAGAGGCTTTTGCAAGGGTCCAGACACCTTTTGTTATAAATCTGAGTTGACCACCTATTGCTCATGAAAATTCACTTAAGTTATAACCTTGAGCCTAGGTGGGTCATCCTTTTACCAACCCCATCTGTCAAGTCACCGGCCTCGAGCCCTTTATTTTCCTTTGTTGTCGCGAGGTCGGGAGTTCTCTGAACTTCTAAACTCCCAACTTAGGGTTTGAAAGTTTCATAAATCCCTGACTTGCCAACTACATGCTCACTGCTCCCTTGGTGCCTTTTCTGTAGTGCCACGTGGCAGTATTTCGTGAGCCCATAGCTCACCTAAGATGATGTCACATTCCTTCTACGAGGCTGCGAGAGGAGGACACTTGTAAAGCATGTCAAGGTCTCGGTGAGATGGTGCCAGGTATCAGAGAGACAAGGGATTCTGTCCTGGTGATATAGCCTCCTCTCATCAATGAGCTTTCGGACCGTCAATGGGACTGTGAATAGCATCTGACCGACAAGGAGCTGTTGGGCCGATGAGAGGATAAGTGCCAACCAATAGGGAAAATATCAATCCTGTAATGGGGAGCCACGTGAAGGGCTTAGCGCACTTCTGTGAAGCCCAAATGAAGATGGCTCATTTCCTTCTGCGCAGCTCTGGAATTACGACACGTGTAAAGTGCATCGGGGGAGGGCCTATGACTATAGAATCATTTACTCCATCAGACGGTAGTGCAGCGTCGTAGATGAATCTTGCTGACTTCATAAATCTAGTACACAACCGCAAGATGTTGCCAAGTGGTAGGCTCATGCCTTCTCTACAGGATCTTCCAGGTGGGCCTTTATCCGCGAATGACTATTAAAATGAAGCGATTCACCCATTCAGGTGGTGCCAGGTGTCACAGAAAGGAAAGGCTGTGATGGGGCTGATAATCTAATGGTGGTATAGTGTTGCGGTGGAATCTTGCTTGTCGGGTAGATTCTTTCCGTGCCTGCGAGATCTTGCCACGTGTTCTAGGCGTCGGCACTGTTGATATGTGTTAGACAACTGAGAGGGGGGGTGAATCAGTTGTCACAAAAAACTTAAACACTTTCTACAAATAAACATTCATCACTTATCCACAATTATTATGATTTAACAATGAGATCATGAAATTAGAAACTTAACCACAAAAGCAACATCAAACATAAGAGACACCAGATTTATGTGGAAAACCCCAAGGTGGGGAAAAACCACGGAGAGGATTAACACTTAATATATATTGCAATCTTGAAATAGTGATGTTCAGGCTTGGTCACCCCATAGGCCTAAACATACTGGCTTACTGCCATGAAGAACAACTAGGTCTAGCAGGCTCACTGCCTCAACCCTAAACCTAGCAAGATTACAATAAGGGTTGTTAAACCCTACTGGTGGCTTACTGCCAGATTTCCTACCATGATCAACACCTTTCTTTATTTTAAATAAAATAATTCCTCAGCTCTGCTCTTCCTCTTCCCTACTCTTCCTCTGCTCTGCTCTTTCTCTTCTTTCCTCTACCTCTTCTCTGCTCTACCTTTGGACCTTTCTTAATATATTCTCATTTTCACTCAAGGACAACTTTTCCATGACTCAACTACAAGTACTTATACACTACATCAACCTTGGAATGATCATCAAGGTCGGCATCAACCATTGGAACAATCTCTAAGGTTGGTATTACAAACATTTACAAAATAGGTCCTGACCTATTGTAACATCATGCAAAGGGAATGAAATATAGATCACGTCATGCCTTAGTTGGGACTCAAACATGATCTTCCATGCCACAACACGCTTCCACAATCTTCTAGAGATCTCCGCAATCACTGGGATCAACCAGGTCGGCCAAGACTAGTTACACGCTATGTTATCTGGGAACAATATTCACACACCATCTCAATTTCTTAATGCGGACCCAAGTCTAGATAGGAATTTGATTAGGAGACATCCACAAGCACATATAATCATCAAGAGCAACCACACGAACCTTAACCACTTTATTCATAGGAATCTTCTCACCGGAGTACATGAACTTTACTGTCTTCAATTGTCATAAAAGAAAGATAGCTTGCGGACCACCAAACCATGAACCATTGCAACTGTAGGCACTTATCATCATCCCAGATTTCCCTCTAGAACCGCATAGCAAAATACATTCTTGCGGAGGAATGCGGAGCCAAATACTGACTTCCTGTCTTAACTGAACTTATAGAAAAAGCAGGCTTCACTCTGGTGAACACAACTCACTTAGATCTTCATGCGGATTGCTCAGACCTAAAATGTAGCATCCTTAGACATACCTCTGACTTACTTCCAATCCATAGACCATGATCTTCAAGTAGGAACAAATGCATAGCAGTTTACTAGACTGTTCTTCACTGTATGTATTGCACTTCTCTGTGGCTTACTTGTTTCTTCCAGAGAGGCTAATTTTCTCAATATCCTCAACATACAAGTCTTCTAAACAAGTAATAGAATAGGATATAGTTGACACCAATGACAACAAGAATATGTTGACATCAATGACAACACCGATTAGGCACATACTTACAATAAGCACAAGGTAAAAGGTAAAGGTATGCTGCGGAGCCCATGGGGCCGTCGATATTCCAACCATTTCTTCATCCTATGGTCCTGATTCAAACTCTAGATTTCCAAAACTTCCCGGTGGCGCCAAAGCATTCAACCGAGTTGGTGGGTTTTGTAGACTCAAGGGGTTAAAATTTTAAAGTGTTGTAAAAGCTACCCCTCCCTACCAACTCAACATTCAATTTTTGTGGGCTCAGGTTGATGAGGGAGATGAAACGGTGAACCCTTCAATGCTAGGGTACAGATGCAGATACAAGGTTGATCCAACGATAAAGATAAAGACTTTCTACATTTCCTCATCAATACACCTGCCATTCATTCGTACAAGCAACATATTTGTAGGCTTGCATGCCTGACAGGGGTATGGGCTCTGCCATAATTTGTAGGGGGTTTTCTGAGAAAAATTTAATGCAGCATGGTCGATGTCTCTTCTCATTGACTTCTCCTTTTCCCGCCATGGCTGCTACAGTGAAGTGCTAAAATGCTATATATACATGTCTCAAAGATGTGTTCAGGGTTGGTTGTTCTTTTGGGCTGCTATAGGATAGAGAATCTTTGTAATCAAACCTCTGCAATGCAATTGCAGGAATAGCTAGATTTGATGGATTGTGCTCTTCTGCTGAGCCTCTCACGTCTCTAGTCTTGTTCAACAATGAATGTAATTGATCACACTGTGTCTATATTTCTTGCATCATTCTCTCTTTTGTAATAGTTATTTGACCTCTATAATCAATATAATCTATTATTTTACCTCTGTCTTTTGATTTTAACATTGTGTCTACTATTTGGATTGGTGTGAGCTATGTATTATGGATAAAAAGGTCCCTTTCATTTCTCTACTTCTCTATCCTGGCCTATATTGGAATCAATCTAGTCTGTGTAAGTCCTTCCAACTGTGAGATTATTATTGTGTTGAGTCAGTTGCAGCCGACCTACCAAATTTGGTGCATCACCCTCTTTCCATTAAGTTCTTCCTAACCCTTTTCCCCTACAACATTAGCACTAGGTTTAGATATTTTTCTCTAAGTATTAGGCTTAGAATGAGGAACCGACCTTCTCTAGAGGTCTAATCTCAACTTGCAAGGTCCCACACCTTGAGATCATTATCATTGTGTCATTAGAATGCTTGGACTCTCTCCAAGATGGGTGCAATTCTATGTGACAACAGTTTCCTAGATTAAATTTGCTTATATATTGGAGGCATGGGATAGTAGTTTGTTTGGTTGTTTTAAAGATTATTTTGCTAGACTAAAGGGCAAGTTGTGTTGTAGTTTGTATGGTTGTTTTATAAGTTATGTTGCTTTGAAATTCTATTGGAATGAAGGGGAAGTTGTGTTGATGTACTTCACATTTGAGGTACTTGAAGAAATCTTCAATTTGCTTGGTCATAGGGGTTGAGCAGGTGATTGACCATGTAAACAATGGTCTTCTTATGAGACTGAGTAACAAATAATACATATGGTCTAAATTTATCCTGAGAATTGTGAACTGACCATATCCTTCTTGGTAGATATCCGGATTTGAAATGCAACCAGTGTGTTCTAATGTATCTGTTGCTGAAATAAGATTTTCTTGATAATGATTATTTATCCCTTTGCTAAGGATATTTCTTTCAACTATATGGTTCATTGTTCTAAAATGAACATCATATTGTTTCTCCTTAATGAATCTGGGAACACTAGATGAAGATGCAAGATTCTGCATGAAAACTCTAGGGAGAGAAGGTCTGCTAAGAGTATTTGCTACAACATTTTGTTTTCCTGATATGTGCTGGGCTTCATAGTGGTATTGATTTAAATATTCTTGCCAGCACAGATATTTTCCACGACCATCCTTTCTTCCATGATCCTTTTCCTTAAAAGTAAGGAATCTTGTACAATCTGTTGTACTCTCTTTAGTGGTGGAGTTTCTATCTGAAAGTGCTTTCCCCATGTATTTTACTACTCTTATAGTATTGCATGTTTTTATTGAACTATTACGTTTGTCTCCATACACATTTTGTCATGTTGATGAATTTGTAAGCACTAATGGTCACAAGTTTTTAGTGTATTTGTACCTAGACTATAAACAATTATAAGGTTCTTTTTATGTACTCTTATGCTACCAATTATTAGAGGGATAAGTGATTGTATTGGTGTATACTCTTTTGTGATCAATACAAGCTTGGGTCTCTTTGGTGGAGTAGTTTTTTTTTTTCAACTATTTCTCTATATAAATCTAATGTTATGGTTTATATTTGTTATGTTAGCTTCATCACATGATTTATTGAATTAAATCTCTATGGTGATAATATTTTTATTGTGTCATTTACCCTATTAATCAACATAATTGTTCCCACTTTGTTTATTAATTCTTATCCCTTGCTTGTTCTCTCCAAACCCAACACAAACTAGACCTAGCACTTTGTTATTGGAATAAATCAATAGTCAAAATCTTTGTGGAAAATAATTATCAAGCTAATGGTTGTGGTTTTTGTAGTAAGTTGATGAAGAAACAAAGGAAGTAAACACCTATTACTTGCACTTTAGCACAATTAATCTAAAATTGACACATTGCCACTATTTCACTTCATTAATGCTCCAATGTAGCATTCTTCTTTGTAATGCCATTTTTGGTTTCATCTTGCACAACTGGCATTGGTCCTTGGGCCTATAATAGTAACTCATCTAGTTGAGTAACCTTTATTACATGTTTTTGAATAAGGTAAGCTACAAAACTAGGGTGCAGATCCCTTTAACAAAAAGCCACAACCGACAGTAAAACAGGCCCCATAGGCCATAAACAACAGAAAGACAACACACTAGCATAAACTAAACATAATAGAGTTATACAAAATAACCAGAACCATAACCAAAAACCAACAGAACAAAGGAAATAAACTACTTGAGAAGTTGGCTCCAATCCTCTTTGAGGAAACCAAATAACTCATCATTACTAATAGTAGTCTTAGAAGCAGAGCCATCCTTGGATCCATTAATATCTTGAAGAACATCCAAGGAAGTAGTAGCCCGATGGGTGAACTTTGAGCACATAGTAGCCATGATTCTCATCTTGTCCTCAAGAGTGTCCATCCTCGCTTTCAACTCAATCATCTCACCTTTGACCTGACTGCAACTCCCACACCCATCCTGACTCACATCAACTTTGTCAAAAATCTTCACATCATTCTGATCCGAATTAATTTCCTTAACTTCTGTGTCATAAAAGGAATTATTGAGTTCCTCAAATAAACTGACCCCTTCCTGAAAATCAGGCTGCTTCAGAGTGAGTTTAGCCTCCTTAATTTCCACCTCTTTTTTGGGTTCAGGAGTACTAGAATAATCAACATTTTTCACCACAGGGGTTTTTATTTTGGCCAACCTACTCGACCTACAGATATTGGGTCTCCTAGAGGTATTGTTGTTGTTGAACTTCTTACCTCCCTCACAAGCCGTGCCTTTCTCCTTCAAACCAGTGCTCTCCACCTTCTCCTGATCACCATCTTTATGTTTATCTTCGGTAGGAGATTCCTTAGCCACCACCTCCACATCTCAGGAACCATAACCCTTATGTTTTTTGTTCTTCACAGGCTTTGAAGCCCCAGACAAACAACTCTTCCTTTTATCCCACTTCCTGTCACCAGTGTGGGAAGGACTATTTTTGAGATTGCATAACCCTTCGGCAATAGTCTGTAGAGGAGAGTTTCTAGGGGTTCCAGACAGGGTGTTAACATCAGAAAGGGAGGGTTTAGCAGATGGGGCCATAGTGGTGGACACATTCTTCTTGATGTTTAGGGCAAAATTAGCTAAATTCTAGCTTTTCTTTTTGGACCAGGAGCTCAGGGAACCAGCAGTGTGGGCCACAAAATCCTGGGTGGACCCATAAATTGTCGGGGGGCCTTCATAGGGGACCTACCTACCATTTTTTTGGGAGGACTAGCCCCAACCTTAGCAAGAAGGTTAACATTTTCACCAGGCTGGTCATCTTGTAGCTCTTTAATCAAACATGCCTTGATGGGTTTAGGGGGAAGGAGTGCGAGATGGAAATAATAAAGCCAAAAGATTAGACCTTGATGTAGGGGAACAATAATAACATTGGGATTGTTGGCATAAGCTATTTTGGCCAATTTAACAAAAGCTTCAAGTGGAGAGCAAATAGAATGGAAAATTGACCTGGACCTTGTGACGAAAGTGATTCAGGAGGTCATAATGGTAATGATAAAAACATCTGAAATGACCCTCAAGGGTCACATATTTCATTAGAAGCAAGCATACCTTATCCCAAGGCTGGATGAGACTGGCACGTTTGAAGCCGCCTTGCAGTTGAATCAAATTTTCACCTTCTTTGTAGAATAGGTTCATGATTTCAAGATCTTGAACCTTGGTTTGTTTTTTCAGGTGCTTCCTAGTGCAAGACAAGCCCGTGGCTTGGGTTATGATCTCCTCTCTAACCTCAAATTGAACCCCGCCCACCTGGGCAGTTCTAGAATCCCAGGACATGGCGAATTACATTGACAGACTCTCGTCAAAGCCATTTAGACATTCTAGGAAAGGAGTAAGGCCACATTCATAGAAAATTCTCTAGAGTAAGTTATCCACCCTAAAATCCAAACACGATATAGGCTTTGTTCTCACTTTGTTACCCCCCATGACTAGTTTGATTGTAGGCCAGTTCGAATAGGCACTCTGCTGAAACAAGAATAACTAGAGGCAACTGAAAATTCTAATGAGATTTTTGACATCATAGTAGAGAGGCAAGTCCTTACATTCATTATAATTGCTCTAAAGTCTATGCACCTCACTCGAACTGTCCTTGCTAGCCCCTTCTCAATCCAACTCATTATTGCTAAAATTATGAACTTTGTATGTGATATCATTGGTGAGGGCCACCGTCACAAATTGAAAATGGTGCATGGTCCACTTAGACAGAGGCCATGTGAACCTATTGAGTTGGTCGTAGATGAAGTGGCCAAAAATGAAGTGGCCATAGTTGAAGTGGCATTCCTTAAACTTGCTCAATCCATCAGATGTCACCATGCTCATCATGAGGCCGACTCCTCCATTCATCACAAGAGCCCCTCCTTTTGTCACCCTACCAGCTCTAGGAAATATCACAATCTTAGAGAGGTACACTTTGGGCCCCCAATCATAGGTGCTCTCCAGAGTTTCATGGTAGGTTATAAGACTTCCCTCAACATCTATTAGGGAATAAATTAATCCCCTTTTATCATCTTTAGCGCTTCCAAAGAAATAGGTTAGATTTTCTGATAACTCCATCTTAGATTTCCTCTGATTAGGAGCCTTTATGCTAACAATATACTAGATTTTAACATTAGTAGAGATCTTGACACACAAATTATTCCTAGAGTGTGAGAGATAATCCCCCTTGACACCATTCTTGTTCATCATCGAATCAATGCCCCTAGAAGCTCCAGCAACATCACTAATATAGAGAACAACATTTGGCCAGAGACCTTTAGCAATAGCTTGGAAGTTATCCACCCTCATATTATCCTACTGAAGCAACAAAATATTAGTTTTGTGAATAATGATATAGTTCTTGACTAAGAATTACATGTGGGAACTATCAAGTTCCCAGATAATCCATGAGAGAATCCTCATTTTTGGATCTTTCTAGAGGTAATCTCCAGAGTCCTTTGTCTACCCATTGCTATGTCCTTGTTGACTTACCTCTACCTAGTTTCTCTTTGGGAGGGTCTACCTGCCTTAGAATCCACTCCCACATCAACAATCTTCTTCCCCGCATTTTTGCCCTTTTTCTTAGTTGTAGTCCATCCCTCTATATCTAGGTCAATGCTAGACCTACTAGTCCCAGCTCTCAGGGTTAAGCTAAAAGGGTTATCTCTCAAAGTAGAAGTATCCAAAAGCATGATGCATGTCCTCCCACTGAACACTGGACTATCAACCTGCCTTGAGGCAGGCTTCAGAACATATTTTGTCATAACCCCAACAGTCTCACCAACCTTTTGCTCAAGGCTAGAAGAATCATTATTGAGGATCTCTCCATCTTCTAAGTCCCCATGAGAGGTAAGAGGGTTACCCATCTGCTATAGAATCACTTGCTTAGAATACAATTGTTCAACTATTGTTTGGGGTTTGTTGATCCCCTCCTACACAATGGCCTTCACAGCCTCCTGAGGCTCATCAACACTATGATTCATGACATTGTTATCTTCCTTCTCTTCCCCCCAACCTAGCTCTTTCTAATGGGAGCTAATAATGTTTAGGATATCTTCCTTGAAAGGGTATTCTTCTTCATCCCTTTTCTCAAGGATCCGTTTGTCAACATTTTTTGGGGCCTTACATTGGGTTATTAGATGTCCTTTTTTATTACAACTTTGATAAAAGACTGTAGTATTTTCATATTGAATGGGCTGGGACCACTGACCATACTTAGATTCTAAACTAATAGAAGTGGGAAGGGTTTTATGGATATCAACATTGACACAAAACGAGAAAAAACTAACATGGACTTAGCTTTTGTAGTGTTGTCCAAAGCAATAAAGTGTTCAAAGGTGTTCGCAATCTAGATGAACACTTCCTCGTCCTAGTACTCCAGCTGGAGACCTAGTAATCTGACCCACATAGGAGCAGTCTTGTTGAGATCTACAACAACATCAAAGCCTGGCCTCCACTTGTAGAGAGATAGGTTGTGCTTGCCATACATCTAAGGACCTCTCGCAAGAATGGAGGAAAGATCCTCTCTGGTTGTGAATCTAAAGAGGAACAATCCACTCGCCATGGCACTAACACACTTCCCTTCAGTCTCCATTTAGCTGCCACCCATCTCCTGACCAAACCAATGTTTGGTCTAAAGGAAAAAATTCTCCCACCAGAGCTTTTTCCATTGAGGAGACAATCCTCTCCATAGTGAAATATGGGAGTTTAAGGCCAGATCCATTAACAGTCTCTAGTAGCTATGGATCGAATCGCAGGTTCACGTGATCTTTGTCCCCCATGAGGGCATTTTTCCATGCTTTGGGAACTAACACATCAACTTGGGACACAGGTTCAGAAGGGCAACTTGGAGATGCACCTGTAACAACTCGTACCAAAGGGGAGAGGGGTGGGGGGTCAGGGGGCCCTACTGGGTCCCCCGTAGCCATGACCAAATTCAAAAATCAAAAGAGCGGGAACAGTGGTTGTAGAGCGGAGTTACAGAGCGGGAAAATTGTTTTATCAAAAACTCTTGTTATCCAACATTATTTATTATGTTTTATTTTATTCACTATGTTGCATTATACCAACATTAGACTTGATGTCACCTAGAATTCTTCCTATTCAAAATAACATGTATTTTTTGTGAAGATTCTATCTCACACTTTGTTCTCCAAGTTTATTGTGCAACATCTAGATGTTTTTAGAGAATTCCTCTTTGTTTGGAACATATCCCTCATCTTTAGACCTATTTGCAAAGTTAATCTACACTAGGATATTACTTGAGATAAGTTCTAAAGAGGTTGAATTCTTTTTAATTGTGATACCTCACATCCATTATCAAACTTTTAAAAGTTTACTAGTCTATTTAAATTGATCTTTCACCCTGGACAATTTAAGTAGTCACAAGGTTTGAAGGTAAAGACTAGATTGCACATTTGATCTCTCATTAAGGTTTTCTTCATCTTCACCAATTGAATTAAAAAACATTTATATAGACTCTCAAGATATAGCCTTAGATTGAACATTAATATGCCTTGAAATGGTGCAAGTTTATATCGTTGCTTAACTAAACTCTATATTTGAGAAATGACCTTAAGTTAAAGGACACTATTCTCCTCCCTAAAGAAATATGAAACCTAGGCTTCTTCCCTTTAGATTTGATCTTGAAGTTGAACACTTTCCTCAAGACTATCAAATCCCAACTACACATCTCTATGCTTACCTATATCAAATAATGGAAGAACCTATTGATGGCCCTTTATGTTTGACTAATAATTATCCTTCTCTGCTAATTGGCAATCTTTTCTAGTAAACTCACCATCCTCACACTCCATAGGAAAATCATTGACTGCTAGTATTGGATGCCATCTATGCACTATAAGCACATGAGGCTCTTGAAGATGAATTTGCATCCTACACCATTCCTTTGTTTGAGCTCCTCAATGAATGCCATAGATTAAAATGGTTCAAGCAACTCTTGTATGAGTTGTATATGTGTAGTTCAAATAATGTTTAAATATTTCATTACAACCAATAATATAAAACTTAGTGCAAAGATAGATATTGTTGGCTATGAGGTATATAGAATAGAAAAGAAATGACTCCACAATACTTACAATATGACCACCTCACTATTAAATCAAAATGAACACTTTTTTCACCTATTTGTGGGATTAGAATTAATTATGGGAAGTTCACATCTCTTTAACTTACCCCACTTTTGCATTAAAATATAACTCCATGTCCCTAAAGATGTGCCCCACCATTACCTCTCCTATAAATAAATTTGTATTTTAAGCAATTTATTAGCCTCAAAAATAGTTTGCAAGAAGTTCATATTTCCCAAACTATTCCTACCTCTAGCAACCCACAAAATTGCATAAATTAAATGCATTGAACTATTAATGCTCTAAGCCACTTGCTCTCATTTCGTACATATTGGTCCACCATCCAATTTATAAGACAACTTGATTTACTTCACTGGATCTATATACCATGAAAAAATCCCCATAGACCCATATGCTAATAATGTAAACAATACTTTATTTTCTTTATCCACATTAGTAATTAACCAAAGGAATCCAAATGAATCACAGAGGATATAGGTATACTCCAAACATCATGGAGAACTACTGGCAAATTAGCTCAACAACCACATAAATAATACACGAATAGTAGTCCTTCATGTGGCACCAAATTGAGAAATTTGACTAGGTAAATGATCCAATTACTATCCAAAAGATACAAGCCAAAAATATCTAGAACCTAGGAAAAGTATAAAACTTAAAAAAGACAGAATTCGTGCCGATAATGGATTTAATTATGAGACATATGCCCCTTGTGGGCATAGAGAGATCCTATAACTCCAAGAAGCAAACCGAAACCAAGATAGGATAGTCAAAACCATCTAACTCACAAGATGGCATAAAACAAAAATAACATTGTAATATTGTACACTACAAAATAACTTTTTGTGATAATTTTCCCATGGCTCAAAACTACAGGAAAATGAAATACCAATTGATACCCACCTTTGTTGAAAACTACATTCTTTTATGACTTGTTGCATCTAACCTTGCATATGCAAATTTCAAAAATAATTATATTCATGCTTCCAAATATGTGTATGATCCCTCTATTGTTAAAACACTTTCAGATTTTGCAACCCATCTCTAAATAGATGACTCATTGGAAATCATATGTGAATCAAAAATGTCAAGTGTATCATGCTTGCTCGCATCATAGAAGTTTATACCATATGGCTCATAATCATACATGTTAGCAAATTTTTATTATTGAACCAGGAAATGAAAAGATACATAATCCATTAAACAAATAACATTCTAAATACTAGCCTCTTTAGGTGTATTAAATTCAAATTAGAAATCCTTGTACTTAGAGGATACATGAAATATACTTGGTTGTTGAATTGATTTAACTTGAGAACTTCTTCAATTAAATCCCAAAAAAGGCATGAAGCTCACGTGCATCATCTAAATGAGCTAGTGATTTTTTACTAGCTAATATTTGCCAATTGGCTAATAGTTGAAATTGGGGATTCAAAATTTGGCTAATAGTACAAGTTGTAATGTGACCTGAATCGCCACATTTTTACAAAATTTTATTTTAGTCCTAGCTAAATCGCCAAAACATTTATTTTATTAAACTTTTAAACTCAAAGATTCGCCACAATATTCGACACCTAGTTAGATTAGATTCAACTAAATTTTATAAGTTATAGTAGAAAATGAGATTAATTTGCCAATAATATTATATAATTGTTCGTTACTTTAGGGCCATATCGCTAATTTTTAATCACCACCATTGATTTTATTTATAATCTAATGATTGAGGTTATATTTCATGGGTTAAAATGTACCCAAGGAGCTTCAATGCCCATCGAGCCCAAAATTGTATTTGGGCCGTTGATCTCAATTTATAATCTAATGGATGGGGTTAAATTCTGTGGACCAAATTGTACCTGTAGAGCTCCAATGTCCATGGGGCCCGAAATTGTACTTAGGCTATTGATCTCCATTGAGATCAACAACCTAAATGCAATTTTGGGCCCCATGGGCATTGGAGCTTCACGGGTACATTTTGGACCATGGAATAGAACCTAAACCATTAGATTATAAATAAAATCAAGGGTCGTGAAAAATAATTTAGGACCGATTTAAAATATTCAATGTTTGATTTAAAATATTAAGGAATTATAGACACTAGCACTACATCTTAAACTAGTCAATCACTACCACCCTTAGGCACTCACTTTTCCATAGGAATTCAATTTTTTTAGAAAGCAAGGATTCGCCATGGTAATCAAGGCATTTGCCTATTTTTCATCAATATTCACCAGGATTTTCTACAAATTTCTAGTGATTTAAATAAATTTGCCAATAAAATTAATATTTTTTTCAAAAAAAGGAAAATTTTGCCAATAGAAATTAATATTTTTTTTCCAAAAAAATAAAAGATTCACTAGGATTTTATATCTTTTTTAAGGGGGGATTTCTTCAAGTTATCACTGAAATGAGCTATATGTAATACATCAAATTGATTGTTAGAGTCATTCAATTAGGACAACTCATTATTTTTCAAATATGCAATCAAATCCCAATGGGAAGATTCTTTTTACATGAATGACTTATAAATGCATGTGCAACAATATCTTTATCAACATCATCACCCAAATATTTATTGAAATGGAAAGATTTATATTCACACTTTTCCATATAATGTATTCTTAAACATCCCTTGATTTGAACACCTCATACTCACACGAGCTAAGATAATCAACATAAATGTCAATGTTATCATTAGGAAAAATAAAAGTAGTGTTCATGTGAAAAAGGATAAATTCACATTCACATGCATCATTCATGTAACCTAATTAGTCATTATGAAAATTAACTTCAAAATTGATTGGACGAAGAATCTTAATTGAAAAATAGGATTCTTCACATTACCTCTCTGCCATATCATATCCATTATAATTTACTACATAATCAACCCTATTGCAATCAAATTCATCACTAGATTCACATTTTAAACACATTATCAAAAGTTTCTAGCTCACTCTTAATTTTAGACATCATTTCCCCTCCAAGTTACTTCATCAATGCTGCATATTATATGTGGTAAGTAGCATTCTTTAGTCCTAATCAATAGATCATAATGTGCTACAATTCTATTTTTAGTATGATGAACCTCTGCATTCCCTTTTATACATAATGCATCCAAGGAAGACAATTCATCAGTACAAGATTTTTTGGAGTCAAGATTTTCCATCCCTCAAATTTTGAGTTTCCTCATTTTGAAACGCTCAATTGTATGCCTACTAGAGACTTGTAGGGTATTTATTTATCAAAAACGGAAACCCAAGTTTACATCATATTCTCCACAATAAATGACAAGCCCATTAATTCGTTCAATCTTACATGCTTTGGAATATTCCTCAAAGCCTTTGCAAATTGAATATTAAAATTGTTGATATATTCATCACGATTGCTCTAAATACTAGTGAACTCATTGATTATTAGACTAAGATCAATTTTGTTACCAAAATGATTAATGAAAATAACTTAGAATTCATCTTAGGTAGAAAAGGAGAGATCAAGTAAATTTCAAAACCAATCTCACACATCACCCTTCAATGATTGAACAAGCAACTTCGACATTACATCTTTATTTTCTATTTCATAATCATTAATTATATTAATGAAGGCCTGAAGGTGTGCGCTATCTAATTCTAAATTATTTTCATGAAACTCCAGCAATCAATTACTAACTTCACTAGATATAAGATTTGGAAAATAAAGAAACCCATAAAATTCAATGGTTAGTACATTCAAACAATGAAAGATATTCTTGTAAGATATTGTTCACAATAAAATTTAATTCAAAAAGAAGGATTGTAAATATACATAAAGAAAGTTTAAAAATTATAAAATTGATACTTCACTTGTTTCTCAATTTAAAAATTCAAACATAATAGGCATGGAAATAATTATAGTACATCTCCATTTAGAAATATGATCATACTAATGCACAATAATGAGAAAAATGAGACTTAAAAAAATCAATAATAATTATTCCCCTTTGAAAAATCCATGCAAGGAAAAAAAGGATAGTAAAAAGCGACACCTTTCCTCCTCCCAAGGATTTTGGATTATTCATTTATGGGTATAAAATATGTCTCCTATATTACTTTTATTTCCTTTTATTGTGCAAAGATATGTCGAGGAGAAGAATTTTCCACATGATTTTACTCATAAGGCTCTCATGTGGACAAATAAATACTCTCATCGATAATAATTCTCATAAGGATTCTATATGTAATAGAAATTTAAAAATTATTATAATCTTATTTTATCATAGCTTTTTCTCTTGTGAAAATTTTAAAACATCTACCTATAGGTTTGGAGACATTGTGTTTCTTGATTTATTTTCACCAACTATACAGCGACATATAGATAAGCATACTCTCTTTAAATTTTCTAATACATGACAATTTCATGTAGGAGTGAAAATGATTTAAAATTACTTATATCTCTCTTTCATTGTTACTTCTCATTTCTTAAGAATACCAAAATATTCACTCACAGGTATAACTTTTTTTTTAATCTCTCTTTTTATATACAAAGAAATGCATGCAAAATAATAAAATCTTTTTGAATTTTATCATTCTTATGCAATAATATTTTTACCCATGAAAGATAAAATAAGAGAAAATTTAAAAATATTTTGAAAGAATTTTGTATACTAAATGAGAAATCTCCTTTTATATCTAAAATTATAATTTTAGCAAAAAAAATTCTCCTCGATACTTCATGACACTCTTATGCACATATTTCTTATCTCATACATTTTAAACATAAATCATTCTCAAAGTTTTGAACATGTTTCAAAATCTGACATTGTGTACATATATGTAAATTTTTTGAAATAACTAACATTTATTTTTAAAAAAAGACAATATAATTGCCACCTCATCAAGAGGACAAAAACATCAATCAAATTTCTTTCAAGAGCAAAAATTAATTTGGGTTCAAACAATGAGTAGAGACACAACATATATCATTTGCGAATTTTATAATTATGACAAAGCACACTAAAATTCAATAATATTTGCATTCAGTTGGGTCTAAAACTAACATTCTTGCAACACTCTTCATCCAAACTCACATAATAATATTGGTAGGAAGATAAAATGAAGACACCCAACACAAATTGAAACCTAATCCAATAAGTCTCATACAAACCCTCTAGTGTTTCTATTTGTGCTAATTGATGTGTTGCCAACTTCACACATAAAGCATAATGACACCAATATAGTAGAACAATAAAATTCAATCTAACAATGTACCCAAATAGTATATCAGCGGATTTAAACCCCATCAATGACACCATTCTATTGATGCTAGCTAAT
Organism: Cunninghamia lanceolata; assembly: GCA_027924645.1. Lineage (NCBI taxonomy): Eukaryota > Viridiplantae > Streptophyta > Pinopsida > Cupressales > Cupressaceae > Cunninghamia > Cunninghamia lanceolata. The sequence continues at coordinate 272,696 of BSBN01001640.1, read as the reverse complement.
GGTATGCTAATAAGAAACACAACACAAAATGAACCAAAGTGTGGTACAACAACATAATTTAAATCACAAGGTTGATAAATAGTAAAGTAATAAAATTAAACCCTAGTAATGGTATTCCTTGATAGTGATGCCATTGTATTGGTGCTAGTTGATGAGATGCCAACTATATACAAAACATCCTTTAGGTAGGTGACAAAGTCTAGCTACATCTTCAAAAAGAAACCTTTAAGGGTCCTCACCACAAGATCAAGACACTATGTTATGGTCCTAACACCATTTTGCATGTAGTTGGAGAGAATGCCTTCATTCTTAATCTTCCATAGTTCTTGGGCCTACTCTTGGCTTTCACATGGAATTGGTCAAATCATTCGTTCCTCCACTCTTGGAGCTAACACAACTCAACATCATGTAGATTTGGATCCTACTCATGTCAATTAAGTTGTGACACATGAGATTATTGAAACACTGATGTTGCATACTCACACAAGCAGACATCAACTATTCCCCATAGTCAAGACTAGGTAGTATGCTGATCAAGTCAAGCAGTATAACCTGCAACAACTTTGTGCATAGTTTCGTCAACTCAACATTAACATGATGTGGACCATTATTTTCAAGAATGGGCAAATGATCCAAGCCTAGACTCATGCATAGTCTTAGTCTCATCCATTCACACAACCTCAATTTGTTTCAGTACCACTTGCACACTTATCTTCACTCAATGTGCACTGCGCAACATCTATGCAACACTACAAAACACTATGAATGTGCATTCATACATAGTACTTGTGCACAATCATGTAACACCTCTTGTGTGTATATTATTACTTTGTGCATGGATACACATTCTATCATTCTATGAGACCATACACATATGACACATGAAGCATATGCATCCACATGAAATACTACCATACATGTCTAACATGTAGTTGCACTTGTGCCACATGATCATGCCAACTAATTGACACCATATGAATTCAACACCTATTGTACCATATCCACATGATGGAGCACACCATATGCACACAACAATTGTTAGCATATTGTTCAAGCCTAGTTAATGACCCATTTGTATAAATACCTGCATTGTACAAGGTACATGCATAGAAAAATCAACTAGCAACTATATTGCATACATGTCCTTATACATATCTTCTTATACAATACATTTCCCTTTCAAAGTCTTTTGGGCACATTGAATGTGTATTTGCATTCTATCTTAGGTTTTCATTTGCACATTTTACAATCTTGTAGATTACTGACTAATTTGTAGGTTTTCCATTGAGCAACTTGGGAATCAAATCCCTTAATAGCATAACCCTTTAAGGTTTGTGGAAATAAATTAGCCAATAACTTATCCTCATATAAAAATTCTACACATGTGGTTGTAAAACATCTTAAATGTGTATTTAGGTTACCTTTTCCATTGTACATTTCAAAATGAGGTGCCATGAAGCCATATGAAGAGGATGTGTACAATCTCATATAATAGTGGTGTATGTCTTAAATTCTTAAATTCCTCACTATCTTTTCCCTTTGATCTTACATCTACTATTTTCTCTACTTGATCTATCTTTTGCGTGAGTGCATTTAGGGTAGAGGAGGGAATGGTGACAAGAGAAGGTTAAGGGGCACTAGGGTGAGTGTAGTTACAACTTTGATTGGTATGAGGAATGCAAGTGGTATTAGGTTGGGAAAGAGGCATAGAGGATGAAGTATAATGAATTGTGTGCATAAGAATGGATGGTGGTATGGAATGAGTAGTATACATGGTAGAGGAGCGAGTGGTAGAAGCAAGAATGACACAAGAGGGGTAGTGGATATGGTAGGTTGGGTAGTAGTGGATAAAATAAGAGGTATAAAACATCATGTGGGGTACATGTATCTTAGGAGGGGTATAGTTAAGAGGGAAGCCATAGAGAGGAGTGAAGGTGGAGAAAGGATAGACACCATGTGGTGACACTGGTGGAGGAAAAGATAATACTATGAGATTGGAAAATGGTAACAGAAATGGTAATGATAGAAGATGGAACATTGGTAGAAGAGGGGAAGGAAGTAGATGTACCCAACAACATGGTAGATGAAGCAATCTTAATACTTATAGCTTGAAATATCTATAGCCCTCGTGACTTGTTGATAAATAAGTTGTGATTCATGTTTGTTAGTTGTGTAAGGTTCCCTAGATGAGCCAAACTAGCAGGTCCATTAATTGAATTCTTGTTCAACATGGGCATCATGATCATAATCATCCTCATTGTTCTCAACATTAGCATTAGAATATATTTTAGTTTCAATGGAGGGGCTACCATTTTAGGGTTTAGGTGAGCACTCCTTCTTAAGAATCATGAATATCTTGTGGCATAAATAATGTAATATGGTTTATGAAAGATAGGAAAATGAAGAACAATAAAATACTTTCACATTTAGAACAAAAATGTTAGTGATGTATCAGAACTCAAAATGAAGCCTAATACAATATGAAAGGATGAGTAAAGTTGGCCAAAATAGAGCTCACACAGTAAAGCACAAACCTTATGAAGAGAGATATAATAATGAGATTACAATAGATAGGAACACAAACCCTAAGAAGATTTGAAAAATGATAAGATAATTATAAATTACATATTTGAAACCCTAAAAATAATGAAGTTATAAACCCTAAGGTCAAACCCTAGAGGGTGTAAGAATGGATGGATTCACCAAAATGTAAATAAAAATAACCTTTCCCTATGCTTAATCTAGGCCAATTAAATAATTACAAGCAATTTAGACACAATTAACCTGGATTAATCACAATGACAATTGGAAATGACAAAGCGTGTAGATCAATGCTATTTTAGGAAATTGAATGCAAATGAAGTGTATACTTAGCTCCTAGAACTATGATGAAGATAAATGTTAATGTAGCACAAATTTCACTTGTTGAGGTGCAAAAAATAGGTAATCTAGATAAATGCTTAATGCCTAGAATTTTGTGTAAAACTTTGGCTAAGGGTTGATTTCATGGCTCTAGATTAATTTTATAGTGCATAGATCTAATCCTTGATTCATAGTCCTAATTTGACAAAGTAAAAACTTTTTCTATCTAACTCATTAGAAAATTTGCTCCTTGTTGACTATTAAGGATTGTTGGTATTTAATGATACCTTAGGGAATTTATCCGATCACAATGGCCAATTTCTCCTAAGTTGACCCCATTGATTGGATAAGCTTTATGATCATGACAAATTTTGATAGATAGCATGCAATTGAGCTAGATGTTGATTTTGATGTAAAGTACTATTCCTTTTAAATCTACAAATTGAAATGTTCCTATTGAATGCACCTTGTATGCTCTAGGATTTTGAATGATAACCAGATATGTTTTAATGCTCAAATGAATGTCTTTAAATATAAGACACAATGAATCATTGCACAAGTGTGCGCTAAGTCAACTCCTACGGACCATGAGGAAAAAGTAGTAGTTGGCAATTTGACTTTTAAAATATTAATTTTTAAGTTGGATTTGCATTGTGTGGGATTGGTCCCATGTGCTACAAAAATGAACTAGGATGGGGAACATGGAATTTGGAAATTAGAAATATCATATCAAAATTAGGACTAATAAATAATGAAAATATACGAAAATAAGTATAAAAAAAATAAAAAAAAGAACAAATATATAAAAATGTGTTTAAGCAAATATGATTAGAGATTAAAAGCTGACCTTAACACAAAGTTTACCACATATTATATAAAAATTCTACACATGTGGTTGTAAAACACAAAGTTTACCACATATTGGAAATAAATTAGCCAATAACTTATCCTCATATAAAAATTCTACACATGTGGTTGTAAAACATCTTAAATGTGTATTTAGGTTACCTTTTCCATTGTACATTTCAAAATGAGGTGCCATGAAGCCATATGAAGAGGATGTGTACAATCTCATATAATAGTGGTGTATGTCTTAAATTCTTAAATTCCTCACTATCTTTTCCCTTTGATCTTACATCTACTATTTTCTCTACTTGATCTATCTTTTGCGTGAGTGCATTTAGGGTAGAGGAGGGAATGGTGACAAGAGAAGGTTAAGGGGCACTAGGGTGAGTGTAGTTACAACTTTGATTGGTATGAGGAATGCAAGTGGTATTAGGTTGGGAAAGAGGCATAGAGGATGAAGTATAATGAATTGTGTGCATAAGAATGGATGGTGGTATGGAATGAGTAGTATACATGGTAGAGGAGCGAGTGGTAGAAGCAAGAATGACACAAGAGGGGTAGTGGATATGGTAGGTTGGGTAGTAGTGGATAAAATAAGAGGTATAAAACATCATGTGGGGTACATGTATCTTAGGAGGGGTATAGTTAAGAGGGAAGCCATAGAGAGGAGTGAAGGTGGAGAAAGGATAGACACCATGTGGTGACACTGGTGGAGGAAAAGATAATACTATGAGATTGGAAAATGGTAACAGAAATGGTAATGATAGAAGATGGAACATTGGTAGAAGAGGGGAAGGAAGTAGATGTACCCAACAACATGGTAGATGAAGCAATCTTAATACTTATAGCTTGAAATATCTATAGCCCTCGTGACTTGTTGATAAATAAGTTGTGATTCATGTTTGTTAGTTGTGTAAGGTTCCCTAGATGAGCCAAACTAGCAGGTCCATTAATTGAATTCTTGTTCAACATGGGCATCATGATCATAATCATCCTCATTGTTCTCAACATTAGCATTAGAATATATTTTAGTTTCAATGGAGGGGCTACCATTTTAGGGTTTAGGTGAGCACTCCTTCTTAAGAATCATGAATATCTTGTGGCATAAATAATGTAATATGGTTTATGAAAGATAGGAAAATGAAGAACAATAAAATACTTTCACATTTAGAACAAAAATGTTAGTGATGTATCAGAACTCAAAATGAAGCCTAATACAATATGAAAGGATGAGTAAAGTTGGCCAAAATAGAGCTCACACAGTAAAGCACAAACCTTATGAAGAGAGATATAATAATGAGATTACAATAGATAGGAACACAAACCCTAAGAAGATTTGAAAAATGATAAGATAATTATAAATTACATATTTGAAACCCTAAAAATAATGAAGTTATAAACCCTAAGGTCAAACCCTAGAGGGTGTAAGAATGGATGGATTCACCAAAATGTAAATAAAAATAACCTTTCCCTATGCTTAATCTAGGCCAATTAAATAATTACAAGCAATTTAGACACAATTAACCTGGATTAATCACAATGACAATTGGAAATGACAAAGCGTGTAGATCAATGCTATTTTAGGAAATTGAATGCAAATGAAGTGTATACTTAGCTCCTAGAACTATGATGAAGATAAATGTTAATGTAGCACAAATTTCACTTGTTGAGGTGCAAAAAATAGGTAATCTAGATAAATGCTTAATGCCTAGAATTTTGTGTAAAACTTTGGCTAAGGGTTGATTTCATGGCTCTAGATTAATTTTATAGTGCATAGATCTAATCCTTGATTCATAGTCCTAATTTGACAAAGTAAAAACTTTTTCTATCTAACTCATTAGAAAATTTGCTCCTTGTTGACTATTAAGGATTGTTGGTATTTAATGATACCTTAGGGAATTTATCCGATCACAATGGCCAATTTCTCCTAAGTTGACCCCATTGATTGGATAAGCTTTATGATCATGACAAATTTTGATAGATAGCATGCAATTGAGCTAGATGTTGATTTTGATGTAAAGTACTATTCCTTTTAAATCTACAAATTGAAATGTTCCTATTGAATGCACCTTGTATGCTCTAGGATTTTGAATGATAACCAGATATGTTTTAATGCTCAAATGAATGTCTTTAAATATAAGACACAATGAATCATTGCACAAGTGTGCGCTAAGTCAACTCCTACGGACCATGAGGAAAAAGTAGTAGTTGGCAATTTGACTTTTAAAATATTAATTTTTAAGTTGGATTTGCATTGTGTGGGATTGGTCCCATGTGCTACAAAAATGAACTAGGATGGGGAACATGGAATTTGGAAATTAGAAATATCATATCAAAATTAGGACTAATAAATAATGAAAATATACGAAAATAAGTATAAAAAAAATAAAAAAAAGAACAAATATATAAAAATGTGTTTAAGCAAATATGATTAGAGATTAAAAGCTGACCTTAACACAAAGTTTACCACATATTATATGTAATCATATTAGAACATTCTCTGAAGATAAATCTACTAGAAATTAATATAAATATATATTAAAAAAATTAAAAACATAAATATAAAATTATATTTAATATACTAATATAAGTGAATGTACTTACACAAACTATGGTGTGTTCGGCTATTAAGAAGCCTTATTGATACCATAGCTTATTGATACCATAGCTTGTAAGTCCACTAGAACTCTTTCAGCTATAGTAATGTCATATTATGTGTAAAGAATTCCTCACAAATTTTTTGTTATGTAAGGCTAAAAAAACTCAAAATCATAAATATTTTTTTTTTTGATGAAAATGTGAAATTATCTATTAATGAAAAGATATGTTAAACACTTCCATAAAAAATGGGTTGGTGGTATAAAGGCACACCCCAAAATAACTGTCATATGGGCAGAGCCCAGAAAGTTCTAGAAGGTCTAAGGGTACTCACTCGAAGTTACATAACAGAAATTATAAAAACATAACAGAATTGGAAATCATGCAGCGAATGCAAAGCCAGTAGAAGGGGGATCCTTGTCATCTGGGTTACCCCAAATTGCTGCGAGGTCCGGGATGACATCAGGTGGAGCCCAACCATCATCATTTTGTTCATTCTCAATCTCTGCATTAGTTTCCTTGCGCTGAGGTGAAATGGCCAGATCCAGACGGGGAAAAGTTTTTTTGTTATCCCAACCTGTGTTAGTTGGATTGAACACACCAGCAGTAGGCCAAGCTATATTGTGACCAGTGGACTTGCATTGTCAGCAGAGGGCCAACCTGCATTATCCCCTGGATCACCCACAAGACGACCAGAAGTCCATCCTCAATTGTGTGGAGAGGACGATCCCCTGTGACGGTGAGATCCACGAAGAGGAGGAGGTGGTTGAGAACGGAGCCAGGAGTCCCTAGCAGACCTACTCCTTCGTCCTCGGCCATGAGAAGGTGATAGTGGCATAAAATCCAAATCTTGAGTGAAGATAAACACACAATATATTTGTGATCAAACTATGCGCTTCCAAGTGAACATAGTGAATAGATACAAAATTAGAACCATAATGGCCTATTAGCTCAGTTGGTTAGAGCGTGGTGCTAATAACGCCAAGGTCGCAGGTTCGAGACCTGCATAGGCCAGCTCCATTGTGACGGCTTGTCCTACGGCATGGAGTTCTATGGTCACGCGGCATTTAGTCGTTTTAGATGTTTTTAGTGTCTCTTGCTATTTCTTGAGATTTATTTTTAAAAAATAGACAGATAACAGATATAAGTCCTGCCTAATTTGATTGGGTTAGTCTTCATTGTGAAGGGGCAACATTATCAAGTAGTATTGAAATGTATTTCAAAATAAGTATTTAGATTTTAAAAAATTCACTTTTTAATTTATTCCCCTTGAGACTTATCAAAATAATGATTATGACTACAATGTTATTTAGACCATATGATTTTTTAAATGTATTATTGGCTTGTATAATATAATATATCTTTGACTTCATTGTACAATGTATCATTCTTGTTCTTGTTGTTATTGCCATTCATGTCTTGTAACTCTTTGTAGTTGGTGGTTTAATCCTTATGATTGGTCTTTCTAGTCTAGTCTTTTATCTTTTCCCTTATTCCTCTACACTATCACGAGTCTAGAATAAGCTTATTTATGATTTTTAATATCTTGATTACAGGTTTTAATATTATATAGACATATTAAAAGACAACAATAATGATGAGAAATTTTAACATCCTTTAGATTCAACTTGTTTATAAGACCCAACAAAATATCTTATATAATATAACTTATATACTCTTTATAAAGTGTAATCACTATAATCATCTTTGTTAGTGTCATCTTTCACTATCCTTAAACTCTTCACAAGTAAAGTGTTTTAGAAAGAATGTAACAAACCACAAACAACTATAAATAATAATGATTTAAAAAAACCATAATAAAGACAACATTGAGATAAATGATATCTAACATTGGTTCATAAACTAATATGGATATTCCACTACATGGTTCATCATAATAGTTCCTATCCTTTCTTGATGTATTTGATTGGATACGCTGTTTGTAATGTAGAAATAAAGACAAAATCTCCATAAATGTACCTTAGAGCATAAAAATAGAGCAATGGAGCATGCACTTACAAGCAAGATCATAAAACAATAATAAGACTGGGAAAAATAGTAAAATGAACTAAAGGAATTCGAGATGGGGAAAAATCTAGAAGAGTGAGGTGTTATTCCTTCCTCAAGCCACTACCTCATGAGTTGTTATAATGTTTTCTTTCTTAAAACAAGGCTTACAATGAATTCCTCTTGCCTATAACTACAATGTCCCACACAATACAATCTCTTTAACACTCTCACATTCCCTAGATTATTGTACAACTTTGTAAGATTCATATGCTACTAATAATATAGCCTTTATAACCAACTTCACAAGATAAGGAAATAATTAATGCAATCATGAATGGAGGATCTAATGAAAGATTATCCAACCATGCAACCTAACGAACAAACACACAGTGGAACTCAATGAGACAAAATAAACAACAATTTAATCTCTATTGATTCAGTCATAATTGGATTACAATATGCCATTATGGGCTTACAACATGCTAGGCTACAACTATTTGATTATAAATGGACACATTCTATGGGAATTACAAAATTTGGATGATATTGCAATAATGTCAATGTTGAGTTAGAGATTGAGCTAACTGACTTCAAATGATCATGAGAAATGCTTATATAGCAACTTCTAGTCTTAGGGATGATCTCAATTGGCTACAAGGAGGTACAAAGCTCAATGTCAATTATAACATGTAGTTGGCCAATGTGTAGATGAAATCTTTTGGAATGAATGCAGTGATGATGGATCAATGAATCTTGATGTGATTCATACCATAATCTCTCCTAGGTCCAATGATTTAAAAACATTTTCCTCTATTGATGCACACTTTGAAAGGTGTCACAAATGATGAACAATGATACTAGATATTGTTTTTCTATGTCTGGTAATAGTTTGGAACTAAATTATGTCTTTGTGGTGCTTAAGATCTCCTAAAAATTAGATGAGACATTGCCAGTGCTTAGTGGATTGTGAGTTCCCAACCACATGATAAAATGTGCAACTTTAATAAACTATAGTAGGATTTACAATGCCTAGATAATGACTAAAATTTTATTGAAAACCTACAAACAAACAAACAAACAAACAAACAAAGTAAATTAAAATATTTTTGGGTGATGTAAGACTGCTTTTACACACTATGATGCTCTTGCATTAGACACCTGAGAAAATCTAAAAGTCGAGTCCCTTACTTTCTAGTGGCTAGAGGAAACCTAACATGACCTACCTCAATCTTAGAAATCCAAGATGAATCTTCTTTAGGCCTTCTTTTCTATTTCACCAAATACTCCTCATACTATCTATTCCTAGTGCTTTTTCCAATCATATTGTCCAAAATCTCCTCAATCTCCTCTCTTTATCATTGTGGTATTAGATTCTCCAATTGTACTTTTAAGATGCTATCTTGTAATTATCCTTCATGATATTGATATAGATATGCAATATTAAATACTGGTGATATGCCCAAGTCTTCTGGGAACTCTACTTCATATATATTTCTTGAATCAAACCTTTTGACACTTTTGGAAGGACCAATCTTCTTCATCTTCAACTTATTATATGTTCTAACTAGAAATCTTTCTTTTTTGAGATATACCATCACTTCATCTCCAACTATGAACTCCTTATGCCTTTTTTTCTTATCTACCTTTTCCTTGTATCTATCATTCATCTTTTCCAATTGAGTTCTTACTTCTATATGTACTTCCTTCATATGTTTTGCAAGCTCTTCTACTTATACACACCTCTTTTCTTTCTTGCAAATATCTCTCAATTTTAATATATTCCTTATACTACTACCATATATACAACTAAATGGTGTTTTCCTTATACTCCTCTTTATCGAATTGTTATATGCAAATTCTACTTGCACTAGTTCCATATCCCAATTTCCTATTTTATCTCTAACTAAACATCTTAGCAAATTGCCTAAACTCATGTTCACATCTTCTATTTGTCCTTCAATTTGTGGTTGGTATATAAAATTGATTTTCAAATATGTTTTCATCTTCTTCCATAATGTCTTCCAAAAGTATTTAACAAACTTAGTATCTTTATTTGAAACAATACTCCTCGGAAAACCTTCCCTAAAAAATAGATCAACTATGTGTACTACATCATTTGCCTTCTTACATGGGATGAAATGTGCCATCTTAGAAAATCTATCAACTATTACAAATATAGAATCATTTCCTCTCAATGTTCTTGGTAGTCCTAATACAAAATCCATATTAACATCCTCCTAAGGTTTCTTCGGAGCTAGTAATGGTTAATATAACCCAATATTTTGACTACTCCTTTTTGTTGTTTGACAAGTTCTACAACTCTAAACATATTTCCTCACATTCCTATATATTTGCAGCCAAAAATAGTTCTCATATTAATGCCACTATCTTATCTACTCCAAATGACCTACTAAATCGCCATATGCTTCTCTTTGATCAAATTTTCCCTCACCGAGCTTCTTGGAATACAAGACTAATTGCCCTTAAATAACATTTTTATTTTGAATCAAGTAACCGACCCATTTACTTCTATCTACACTTACCAATTCCTTACATGCCTTACATGCTTTCACAAAATTTGGGTCGGACTCATACATATGCTTTAACTCTTCAAACCCAATGACCTCCACCTTCATTTCTATCAATAAATTATATTTCCTGCTCAATGCATCTATTTCCTTATTTAATTTTCCACTCCTATGCGTCAATATTGTAATGCCTTTGGCACTTGTGCCTTGTTGTCTGCTTACTTTTGTTTGGATCTGATACTTTTATTATTGATGATGTTTTATTATGCCATCGAGGTGTTTTCCAATGGGGTTTTGTATTGTCACCTTGGTGTTTACCTATGGATGTATATGTTGTATGTTGGATCTTTCAGTGTCACCATTCCACTAATTGATATATGTATATATATATTGTACATGGATTAGTATGTGAATTACTATCAGTCATTGCATCTTTATGATTATAGTTAATGATTCATGTTAGATGTGATGTTTATTTAGTTTATGATATGATGCCACATTGGGTGTTTATGCTTTGCTTCAGCTACATGTATATGAGTAGGTACACTTGATGTTTGATTTGAGTGTGTATGTACAAGGTTATTCTTCAATGGTGGTTATAGATGAGATGCTTGTATTGGATTAAATGTGTGTTAACCTTTACCTCACTTGATTTGAGTATGAGATGGATTTTGTGTGTCCCTGTGTTAACCCAGATCCTAATTAGAGGTGATTCTGGAATCTGTATGTTGTGGAAACCCATAAAGTGTGTGGAAGTCATTTACATTTGTTTATTTCTATTTTGGCACTTTGCATTTAAAATTATCTTGAAATGCATGATGTGTTTGTGGAAAAGATATGCGAATGCACTTGCTAGAAATAAATTCTATCATTATATTATCCCTTGAAAAGAAAGAAAATATATTGAATTAAATTGCCTTAGGGAATTAAAGTCTATTGTGCAAAGAAAATGGATTCAATTATTTATATGAAGGATATTAATTAAATTATTTTTGGGAAATATTATGAATGCAATGATTTTATTATATTAGCCTTAATTTTAAATGAGGTTGGGAAATTATTTTTGAGGAATTAGTTTATTTCCAAAGGTCATGTTTTGAAAATATTTAATTGTAAGTAATTAGAAAATGGGAAGAAGAAAAGAAATGTATCAAAGGAAAATTAGACTTGAAACCTCTCTCTCTCTCTCTCTCTCACACACACACACACACACACACACACACACACACACACACACACACACACACACACACACACACACACACACACACACACACACACACACACATCTTGCCATTTTTGAAAAGAAAAATTTAGAAAAGATTGGAATTGCTTGGTGAAGTAGAGTTGCTTGGATTGGATTTTTGTGTGCTTGGAGCAAGGATTTCTTGGAGTGTGATTGTAGTAGAAGGAGGAATTCTTCCGTTGCTTGAGTGCTTGTTGAAGGTATTTTACCCTTTGCATTCTTTTATTAAATTTGTTTTGAAATGGAATTTTCAACATAGCTAGGCCATAATGGATGGTTGCATTTGATTTCCTCATTTAGGAATTTCATTGTGTTGCAAATTTTATTTTTATTCCCATGTTATGTTTGTATGGTTGCAAATTTAAAAAAGTCCAAATTAGAGCCATTATTATGGAATTTTTTCCCTAGAATTCCCTTCTCCCAATTTGGAGTGAGATTATTGGTGTTGGGTGGATTGTGCATCAAAGGATAATCTTAGTTTTTATTTTCTTCTTCAAAATCAAAATAGGGAAAAATTGAAGGTAGCATTTAACTCCATTAATGGAGTCATGAAAAATTTTATGGGTTTGCAAGTTTATGTGAACAATGATAAAATTACAATTTAGGACTTATTTGATTGAATTAATTTTTGAAAAGAATGGCCTTCATCATGATTTGGAAATCTGCACCTTTTTGCATTGTGTTGTAGAAGTCGTATTATTTTCCATCCCACACCTAATTGATAGAATTAGAGTGATGGGTCTTTAGGACTGAGGTTTAGAATAGGAGAGGATTAGTACTCACCAATCACTACAATCTAGAGTAATATGTGATGATAGAGCGATGGAGAGTTTTTAATCAAGTGATAATTTAATTTCATTGGGTACTTTAAAGCATGCTAAATAAGATACCCACGCCATAATGGATACCTTGGATGGATTTAGTTTGATTGTGAAGGACATGTCACAACTCATGGTAGTTGGTGAATGTCCTTGAGTGACTTCATAGAGGAATTCAACTCCTAAACCCCGCATAGTCATCGAGCCACTATGATTAGACTCTTTGTTTGAGTTCTAGGATTCTCATCCTTCCATGCATTTAGATTTTGTATTCGACATGATTTTGAGTGTTGTAGTATTGATGTGTGGTTATTGCATTGGGTGTATTTAGATGTTGTAGCACTATGATATGCATGTTGCTTGGTGTGAGTGCATCCATACTCTTATATTGCGTGAGTGTGCTTGTATCCTTGTGAGATCATGGAAAATTGACATGAAGGAAATGATAACAAATGCAAACCTCATATCGACTCACGATCCATTGATAGGGTTGAGAATACTGCACCCGAAGCACTCTAGCTTTACCTAAAGAGATGAATGTTGATTACCCACAATTCAACAGCATAACAGTAAGATAGATGGATGATAGATGAAAGATGAAGATACAAGATAGATGAATGATAGATGAAAGATGAAAGAAAGATTGAGGGGAGATTTCGACAGCATGTGGATACTAGAAGAAGATTCGTTCCAAATGGCTCAAGAGAGGCTACCTTTATAGAAAAGGCAAATTCAAATGGATGGTTGTGATTGAGAGTTATTTTGAATGATATGGACGTTTGAGATCGATTAGGGTTGGAGTAGGGTTTCCCACTCAAAGAGGGATTGTAGTCACATGACAAGTGTGCGATGGAGAATGAAAGGAAACTAATTTGACATGTGAAGGGATTAAGTGGAAGATGGAGACATGTGACATGTGTCACAATGTGATGAGAGGTGAGGGGATTATTCAAAATTTTAATTTAAATTATGTGAGACATGTGAAGGGGGATTATTAACTAAACAAATGGGACTTATTTAGTTAAATGGAATGTGATCAAGTGCGATTAATTAAATAAAGTGGGTTTATTTAATTAATCAGGAAGATGATTAAGTTGGACAAATGTGATTAAGATGGGATGAACTAGGGCTTAGGGGAACACATACAAGGTCATGTCGACAATGTGTTGTGTAACCAGGACCTAGGGCAAAGACATACAAGGTCATGTGTAAACAAGATCTAGACAATTTTCAGTGTCTACACCTTGCATTCATCTCTCAATGTAGTGGGGTGGGATTGAGGGTACCATATGGTTGGGTGGCACTATACCACTATTGGGGATTCAAAGTTCTTCAAGATACTTGGATTGCATGTCAAGAGCTTGTCCATCTTGATGGTATGGAGAGATGTATTATTGTAATTACTTTAGTTGTAATTCAATTTACTTTACATTTTCTTGGTTTTAAAGTAATATTCACTTAACTTCCATTATCTTAGGATTCATGTACTTCTAGAGGATTTCATGTGGCTAATTTAGAGCTCACAACCTCATGAACATATCCCCGAGACTATTTGTAAATAGCTCAAAAATTAAGGAAATTATACCTCGTAACTGTTGATAACTGAGAGGGGGGGTGAATCAATTATCTTAATTAATTTAACTTTTTGTTCTTCTTTAACAACTAGTGCAGCATCAAAGCAAATAAGCATCCATAATCATGAAAGAAGAAACAAAGTCAATACACATAACACAATGATTTTGACGTGGAAAACCCTGTTAAGGGAAAAACCACGGGGTGACTAACCCAAGAATGTATTCTCTGTTAGAAGAATAGAAATACAAAATGGCACTTGCCAATTAGGGCTCACTCCTTGAGCACATTGCTCACAATAGGCTCATTGCCTACAAGAGACTCACTATCTACAAGTTATAAAGAGAGTAACAAGAAACTTGAACTGATGAGAAGCATCCACATATGCTGAGGTTTAGTTCCGGTTAGGCTCAATACACTGATCTACTACACTTCATTCTTCCTCTTCTTTGGTGCTGATGTCCTATCACATATCGGACCTGTCTTACTGTCTTCACATTGCCCTTCTGCTTTTCTTCGCACTTCACAACACACAACACACACCTTCACATCCAAATCCATCTGGTATATATATCCGCACCAATGATTTCAACACCTTTCTAGTCGGCATCCAGAATAGTCAATATTTTCCCAAACTCTGATCTGTCGGCTGAATCCTTACTTATCAAGTGATGTGTATCAAGGAGATGCTTATAGAAGTCATCAATCATGTCAACCAATCATGAATGATACCTTAAGAAACTTGATCACCATCAATAACTCATCCGGATTAAGGTCTGATGCTCTGCCGGTCAGTTATTCCTCTGTCGACTCTACCAAACAGGAACCCAAAACTTAGGTGCTTATATCTCTTCACTCTTTCATCACTAGAGGCTCAATCCCTGGAATCTATCAGTCAAGGTATTCCTCTTGACTTTCCCAAGTCCTCACTTTATTAAGATACTTCCTCTGAGAGATCCGAACTTGATTGTCAGACCTTGCCACATGCTTTGTTCTTGCTTACCGGACCACAACACTCTTCAATATGACTTCCGGTATAGGCACACCATGTCCTACGGATGTGTGGGATGAACTTTGCTGCCATCAATGACAACAATCATGAAGCCACAATGTGTCTCTTGCCAACAATCTCCTCCTTTGGCATTGATGGCAACAGTTAGTTATACTACACTCCCCCTTGGTTGATGCTCTGTTCTAATGTACACTTTACCAGAGCTCCCCCTTAGCTGGATTCCATATTTTTCACTACTCCTCACTCCCCCTTTGACATCAATGGCAAAGGGTAGGGTCCGCACACCAAAATTTCCAAAACCAGCCTATACATATCCTTATAAGTATATATACAAGTTGTACTTACATATACTTAAGTATGTCTGCAAAAGTATTCTTCAACTGTATAACTTCTGTAGCCCAACTCTGCTTTATCCTATCCAAAATTGAGATGTGATCACTTAACAGGAATGCAAACACTTCTACCTTCTTAAGATCTATCAGATCATTGGTCCAGGCTGTGGCCTAAGCATCAGTTAGGGGCTCATGCATGGCCTCTAACTTAGGGATGATGATCCCTTTAAGTTCACTCAACCTGTTTATTCTATTTTTCTTCTCCTTCTCAAGCTTCTTTATTTCATCTATGATTGTAATAGTCTTACACTCTTGATTTACTATGGAGGAGGAGAGAGGATCAAAACTTTGAGATAAACTTAACAGTTTATCTTCTTGCTCTTTTACTTTCTTCTCAATATCCTTGGTCACTTTAGGCCAGGATAAACAAAATTTATAGATATCTCCGCCATATTTAAGAGCATTTTCCAAGCTCTTTATTCCAATATCCATAACTCTCCTATCATTTGTTATTAGACCCTGCACTTCAGAGAATCTTTTTCCCAAAAACTCCTTCCGGACCTTTTCTTCTATTGACTTCTCTAAGGAATCAAAATGCGTATGAACAGAATTTACAAGAGACTTTAGATTACCAGATGTGGAGGCCGAAGAATCCTTTTGGAAGGATGGCATGATCTTCTCCAATACACTGGATGTAACTTCTATGAGCTCACAGTCTTCTATGTGAGATTTCAGGAGTTTTTCTTTTGCCTTTGCTTGAGTAAAGGATGCTAGCTTTATGGTTTGAACTAGGGAGAGGGAGTCAAAATTGAATGGACCTTGAAGTAGTTCCGGTTCATCAAATTCTATTATCTCTTTGGTCAAGAAATCTTTAACTGCTTTTGCTGTGTCTCTTGCTAGAGACAGAGTTTTCTCCCCTTCTATAGCCTTAGCACTATCATCTGTGGTCTTTTCTATTTGACCTTCTTCGCTTCCCTTTACTTGTTCTTCTTGACTGATGCTCTCTTCTTTTCTTTCTTCTCCTTCAATTCCAGAGTATGCAGGAGGATCCGGAGGAGAAGTGTCTTCTTCTTCATGAACTTCCTCTTCCAGAGTAGAGGAATCTAAGTCTTTAGCTTTCTCTTCACTTGTCTCCTTTGCCTCTTCTGCCACTATCTCAGTAGATTCTTCTTTGTCATCCATGGCTGAGGGATCATCACCTAAGTCCTCTATGATAGGAATATTGAATCTTTTGTATGCATTCCGGAGGATGTCTTCTATTTCTTTTGCCACCTTGTCAGTTTCTCCAAGCATAAGCTGATTCATCCTAGCTTTGCTTCGGAATTCATCCTTGCAATCTTTGAAGATCATATTTTTTTGCTTAGGAGTGATGGAAGGATAGAGCTAAATGGCTATCTGTTCCCAGATCTCCATATCCTTTGCTTTAGCATTATTCTTTCTGATTTCAAGTTCCTTCTCAAGGCTTTTAGGAATAAGAGATGATTTCGATGAAAGCTTTGTTGTAGATATTTAGATACATGACTGTGGCATCTTGCAGGATCTTCTAGTCAGCTTTCTACATTCATTATAGAATTTTGTTAATGTTTTCAGGTTTCCATCCACAGTAATTGCCTTGATGATATCGTCAAGAGTAGGCTTCTCAACACTTTTATCTGTCTTTTCTTCTTCCTTGTCTAGACCGGTAGAGGATTCTTCAGATACTTTCTTCTTCTTCATCATCTTCTTGATCTCTTCATCAGATTCTGTCTCTTCATCATCTTTGAGGCTTGTATATGATCTTGTAGCCTTTGTCTTTGTTCTCTTTTCTCCTTTACCAGATGATTTTGCTTCCGGTTTTGATGCCTTTGAGCTCTTAGTAGTGGTAGGTGCAGAGCTCTTAGAGGATCTGGTTCGGGAGGGGGCTTCTACCGGAGTACTCTCCTTTTCTGCTTCTTCCTTTTCTTTCTCTTCCCTTTCCATCTTCTCTCTGTTTGCATCAAGTGCCTCTTTTGATATGCCATACCTTTTGGCAACATTCTCTACTTCTTTTCTCACTTTTCTCTTCATCTCCAGTTGTCTAAGTTCCACATGAATCTTTACACTCAACTCTTCAAAGGTTCCAAACCTTTCTGCCTTAGGATCCTTGGGTTGACTAAGCATGTGTTGAACATGTAGCTCTACAATTTTCTCATCTACTTCATACCCCATTGGCATGATCTAGACTATCATTGGCTCCATAGCCTCCATTAGGCACTGATCAGTTTCTACCATAAAGCATACGGTATCCTTATACTTTTCAACTAGAGATTGGGGAATTCTCTCTCTTGCTTGCATCATACTCTGAAAGTTCTTGAAATAGCCCCAGAGTGTTGTATTTTGTGCCTTGGCATCACCAAGCCCATGTATATAATCTTTGATTTGAATGGCTACAGGTCTATCATTCTGCGATACCCAACCACTGGATTCGGGAAGCTCATTCATGAAGTAGAAGAATAAACATAATATTAGCCCACCATACTTGATTGAGTTCTTCTTGTCCTTTTTGATCTTTTGTAGGTTCTCCAACAGTTGGCTTAGAAGAAGTTCACAAAGATCATAGTCAGCATTTTCTTTTAGCATCTGATAAGCTGTATAAATTACATTTCGAGTACTAAATTTTCCCTGCTGGAGTGATGTATCTTGTAACCAATTATCATGGATGCAAATTTGATATCCGGATCAGTGATATCTTCAATTGTCATAGCTCTCTTGTCAAATTTTGATCCGGTTGCCTCACTCACTGTCTGATTCTTGATAGATTTGAGAGTAGGTATCCCACTGGATGAGTGCAATCCGGTAACTGCCCTAATGGCATCCTTGGTTATCTTGAATGGACTTTTCAACCATATAAAGCTATCATGTATTCTACTTAGAACATACCGGACCCATTCATCTTCTGCAAAATAGGGGAAATGAATGCATTGTGCAAAATGTTTGTCCCGGATAGCCTTATACTGTGGTTTGAGTTCAAATGAGTCATCTATTAACTGATTGTGATATATATCTATTAGCTTGGATTCCCCAAAATCTTCAATGTTCGCATGAATATATGCCCTAACGTCTTCAACATGCAAAACCCCATGCGGAATGCTAGAAAATGCCCCTAAGGGATCCACTTCTAGAGATTTGTAGGGATGTTTCTTAAATTTGGGGTGAGGCCTATCATAAATATTTACAACATTTAGAGTAGCCATCTTAAAGATTCAAAGAGAGAGTTTGATCAAGAGCGAAGAATACCTTTTTACGCTTCTAGGTTTCACGGAATGAGCTGGATCAGATTGCTGGAAGAATTGTCTTCTGTGGTTGATCTTTGAGAGGCTTGAGATAATTTGTTTGTAGAGCTCTTTTTCTCTTCTTCTTGAGTGCAAATGTACAAGTGATGAGCAAATAAACCCTTTTATCTCTGAGCAAACCCTAATTCCATATTGCAATAAATGCGCAACTTAAGTCATTCCGGTTGCCTTGTTCTCCTTGTTCTGAGAGAGATCTTTTCCGGATCACTAAGATATACATAGAGTTTTTCTTGATGATTAGTGACAATCTATCCTCCTTTCCCAAACATTTGATCTACCCGCAGATCAAGCTACCTCAAATTTGAATCATACCGGATCTAACTGTGAAAATCCTATTCTTACCGAATGACTGTTAAACTGGATTAATCTTAGATGATTAACCTCTTCAAATTCATTGCAGATCTTTCATATCTTCCCCAAGGGTTATTTAGATGTTTCTCTGAGAGCCCTTTTAGTCCGCAACCTTCCATGTGCCAATTTCAGGCACCAATTGACTGGCTGGGGGAAAATATTTTCTTTTGTGACTCCCCCTGGGCTAGAGCTCATCTATTTAGTTTCTGGAAGGAATATCAGCACCAGATTCTGGTGCGGATCCATCCCCATCATTTACTATACTTCTCTTCACCCATATCTTGTTCATTTCCCTTTGAATTTCATCCGCATTCACTTTTCCTTTTCCTTTGTCTTGGTTTTGAATATGATGCACTGGACCCTTTCTGTCTTGATTCTTGCTTCTGCAGAATTTGGCAATATGACCGGATCTATTGCAATTGTAGAAAACAACATTTCTTTGCATATTTGACTGATATCCTCTTGATCTACATTGATTAGCCATATGTCCCATTCTATTGCATGCAAAACATCTACCATTGAATGAATTGTTCATTTGCATATTTCTGCATTCATGAGTTTTGTGACCATACCTTTTGCAATTAAAACATTGTCCGAAGAAGGATGAACTAGTTTGATTCATTCTTCTTCTGCACTGATTTGCTTTATGACCAAAGTTATTGCAATTGTGGCAGTATCCATTGAAGGAAGGATATCTTTGAGCATTTGGTTGCCTTACCGGAGGTCTTCGAGACCTGTTTCTTGGATTTTCTGATTTGGAGTTCTTCTGACCAGATTCAGAGCTTTCACCTTTTTCATATCCCAAGCCTTGCTTGTCATCTACCCTCTTTTGGCTTTGAAGAAGAACTTCAAGTTGAGCAGAGCTTATCTTGAATTTTTATTTGTATTCATTTGCTGTTTGAAAATCCCTTTTAAGAGTGTCAATCTGATTCTCAAGTTGTTCTTCATTATCTCTAGCTTCTTCAAGATCAGATTCTAGATGCTTGATTATTCTATCCATTTTGTGGCAGTCTTCTAATTTCTCCTTGAGAGATTGTCTTAGATCATCTTCAATTTTTCTTTTCTCTTCAATTTCTTGGGTGAATTTCATAACTCCTGATTCCATTTCATGTCTTACCATAATGACCTCTTTTGATAACTTTTCACATAACTTGGTTTTCTCCTTCAGATCTTCATTTGTATCATTGGCTTCGCCTTGATTTGCCAATTGCTGAAGTAGATCCTTTCTTTTTTCATAGAGATACTCAGTTTCCCTTTCAGTTCATTTATGAAATCATCAGCCTATTTGAGTCTTTCCTTCAATTCATTGATTTCAGAGTTAGATTGCTCAAGATCATCCAGGGCAGATTGAAGTTGTTCCCTCATACCATACACATCCATTTGAATTCCCAGATCTTCCTCAAGCTGTTAGGCTCTGTTTGGAGGAACTTAGCTCTGATACCAATTGTTGATAACTGAGAGGGGGGTGAATCAGTTATCTTAATTAATTTAACTTTTTGTTCTTCTTTAACAACTAGTGCAGCATCAAAGCAAATAAGCATCCATAATCATGAAAGCAAAAACAAAGTCAATACACATAACACAATGATTTTGATGTGGAAAACCCTGTTAAGGGAAAAACCACGGGGTGACTAACCCAAGAATGTATTATCTGTTAGAAGAATAGAAATACAAAATGACACTTGCCAATTAGGGCTCACTGCCCAAGCACACTACTCACAAGAGGCTCACTGCCTATAAGAGACTCACTGTCTATAAGTTATAAAGAGAGTAACAAGAAACTTGAACTGATGAGAAGCATCCACATATGCTGAGGTTCAGTTCTGGTTAGGCTCAATACACTGATCTACTGCACTTCATTCTTCCTCTTCTTTGGTGCTGATGTCCTATCACATACCGGACCTGTCTTATTGTCTTCACACTACCCTTCTGCTTTTCTTCATACTTCACAACACACAACACACACCTTCACATCCAAATCCATCTAGTATATATATCCATACCAATGATTACAACACCTTTCTAGTCGGCATCCGGAATAGTCAATATTTTCCCAAACTTTGATCTGTCGGCTAAATCCTTACTTATCAAGTGATGCGTATCAAGGAGATACTTATAGAAGTCATCAATCATGTCGGCCAATCGTGAATGATACCTTAAGAAACTTGATCACCATCAATAACTCATTCGGATTAAGGTCTGATGCTCTGCCGGTCAGTTCTTCCTCTGTCTACTCTGCCAAACAGGAACTTGAAACTTAGGTGCTTATATCTCTTCACTCTTTCATCACCGGAGGCTCAATCCCTAGAATCTATCAGTCAAGGTATTCCTCTTGACTTCCCCAAGTCTGCACTTTACTAAGATACTTCCTCTGAGAGATTCGGACCTGACTGTCAGACCTTGCCACATGCTCTATTCTTGCTTACCGGACCACAACACTCTTCAATCTGACTTCCGGTATAGGCACACCATGTCCTGCAGATGTGTGTGATGAACTTTGTTGCCATCAATGATAACAATCATGAAGCCACAATATGTCTCTTGCCAACAGTAACATGAAGGGAAACCATGTTGCTATCTTCCCTACTTAGTTTTTTTCCTAAATTTTGTTTTTCATTTTGGAAACATAGTCTAAATTGCACTATGAAATGGGGTTGCTAGTTCAAATTGCATCTTATAGTCAGAGTCTAAACCTTGAAGTGTAGCATGGTCAAAGTTCAGAAACCCAATGCACAGTGTAGTGTGAATTGCATCAAGATTATGGAGTTTGGGGTATTTGAGTGCTTGGAAGTCAAGGAATTGACCATGCTTGCATAATACCAACTTGTTGAATGTCTCCCAAAGTCTAAAGTGTTGTTGAGTCTTGACTTTTAGTGTCCACTTGCACTCTTACAAACGTGTTGATTGTAAGCAAATTTTGAAGTCTATCGTGATGTTAGTTTAGAGTCTAGAACTGGATTGCACTTTTATAGATGCATAGATATCAAGAAGTTTCCAAAGTTTGAACTCCCTTCTAGTCTGGGTTTTGGGGTATGTTTTCACATTGCATGATGTCAATGATGTCCACTTTAGTTTGTAGAAGATGGCAAGAAGTTCCCGAAGCTTGAACCCAAACAATGTGTAGACTTGTAAGTTGCAATCTAGAGCCGTAGTCCATCCTGCTTGCAAGTCCCTTGTAAAACTCGAGCCCGACCTTGAATGAAGAGTTGCAAGTTGAAACTTAGGTCTGAAGTCCACCCCACCTATAAGTCTCTTAAACCCAAACCTTGGCAGTTTTGCATTTTTGCTTGTCATAACTCAGTGAAATCTGGAGGGTGGTTTAGTAGTGGTGTTATGAAATAATCTAGTGGTTTTCAAAATCTTATCTCTCCTCCATGCCTTGTTTTCTATGCCAACCATGGTGTCTTATCCCGTGGTAGAGTTAAGTCTTCTACTTGTGTATCCTTACTTATGCATTGGTGTGTGTGCCAATTGTGTCCTCATGGTTGCATATAACACCTTGGGCATGTTAGTATGTTATGTGGTTTCTTATTACCACTTTTGTTATGTGAAAAATCTATTTGTTTGTCTTTTGTCCATTAATGTCTTGGGAGAAATCTTGGGGCATTATATTTGGTATCGGATCCCATGTTGCAACATTGGGAGATTTAGTTTATGTGCTTGCTTATTGATTCCAGTGTTCTAGTTTCTCTTCTCTTGATTCTTTGCATGACATGGTATGATGTTATAGCTTATCGTGATGTTCTAACCTATGATACTTGTTATTAAGGAAGATGCCTCCTAGATCATACCACCCTTAACAAGGAAGAAATAGTGTCTTTGATCGAGAGTAACCAAAAAAATAGAGAAATTGTTCCCCTATGATAAGGTGAGATCAGCCTATAGACCATTTAGGTGCACCATAGGTTTTGGTTCTTCTTTAGGAGGTCTTGGCTAGATTGACCCCTTGACAGGAGGGAAGACATTTAAGAAGTTCCCCCTATCTCAGGGTGGAGAGAGGTTTTACATGGAGATGGAATAAGGGAATGCATAGGAGCCTACAACAATCTAGAATTGAGGGAGTACCCTTGCAAGATATGCCTTGTAGAGGTGATAGACACTTAGTGGATGAGGATAATGTGATAGTAGTTGAAATGAGATATCTTCTATGAGCTAACCCACACACTTTTGAAGGTTGTTCAGAAGGATTAGAGGTCAAGAATTGACTCTTGGACCTTGATAGATGTTTTGTGATGCATCCCTATGGTATTAATACCAAGGCTTGATGTGCCATCATGCATTTACATGGGTTTGCTTCTACTTGGTGGCACCAAGAGGAGAAAAAGAATCACCTAGATATTTCTATAGTCTCATGGGAGACCGATCTAGAGTGGTTTCATTCCTAATATCTTTCTGAGCATTTCAAGAAGCATTGTGTAAATGAATTCCATGAGATTCTATAGCTTGGCATGACTATGGATCAGTATGAGAACCATTTATTTGAGCTAAAGTAGTATGCAGGTGCAATTGAGGATGAAGGAAGGCTAGTGCAGAGTTTTGTGAGAGTTAAATGCTTATATTAGTGGAGGTATTCAGGTGCGAGAACCAAAGACCTTAGAGTTTACTATTGAGAAGACTAGGTTGATAGAGGAGAACTTGACTAGAGGCTATGGTGGGTAGGTGAGAGTTTAGACTATGGTACCTTTTCAGTTAGGTTCAAAGGTGCGAGAATCTCAACCCCAACCCAAGGGATCATACTATACTCCTCAAAATGTGACTCAAGTGTAAATGTGAATGAGTTAGTTTCGATACAACACATGAACCCTATCCTTGTTGATGGCGAGCTCCAAGTCACTTTCGCTCTCATGGCAAGAGCCAGTTGAGTGGAGGCATAACCCAGGGGCGGTTCTATTCACATAGAAGCAAAACATCATAGAGAGAGGTTGGATGGTCTTGGGGCCTAGTTTGTGTCAATGTTTGCTTTGTAAAGGAGATAATCCTATGACCTGAGGGGTCACTAATTGTCGATCTTCTATTTGGATCCCTAAGGTTCCAATGTCTAGATGGATGTCGATTTTGTTTGTTGATGAATATTGAACATTGTAGCCTTTCTTCGTTAGCTTGTATGATGTTTGCCTGTTGTATGACCCTAAGGTGTGTTCTTGTTCTTCTTGTGTCTGTTGAGTGTGTCGTGGTCTTGGGTGTATCAACTCTATTTCCTCAAGGATAACTTTAAACCACTCACTTCTAACTCCAGGGCATATTTGTATGCTTGGATAAGAGACAGTTGACTCAAGTTGACCAAGTGTTGACTTGTTTCTTATCTTTGACTTGGGTTGACTTTGACTCGTGGTTAAAGATTTTATTTTATCTTTGTCTTGGTGTTGATTTGTGAAGTATTCCTCGTGACAAAATCAAGGGTTTGACTTTTGTGTAAATGAATCCTACCTCGTGATCAAATCGAGGTTTTGAGTTTCCTAAGTTCCCTAATGTTTTTATATTTTTGATGAATGCAACTAATTATGAATGCAAGACAATTTTTGGTTTCTTTTCCAAGTAAATATAAAATTAATCTAATTAACTAATAACTGAAATATGAATGCACTTTTAACATGAATTTTCCAAATGCAATCTACACTATGCTTTTGTGCTTTTTCAAAATGATTTTAGATCTATCCTAGGAATTGAGAATACAAGAATGAATCTAATCTATGAATTGCAATGAAACTAATTTAAGCAATGCCAATCTAATCAACTTGAAATAAATCCTATCAAGGAAATTGCAATAACAAGATTACTTTTTCCAAGAGCAAAGTGTGATTTAATTAACTACTTAAAACATGAAGAACTTGAATCCTTTAACACATGAGCCTGGCATATCCTCAGAAACCCTTTGTGTGGAAACCTTCCCTCTCCCCTACAGCAGTGGGGTACTCCTCTTGGCAACATAGATGGGGTAGTAATTGATTCGAAATGAGATATGAGAGCTATGATTGAATGAGCTATGAAAGCTATTAAGCACTTGGGCTTGGAAATTCATGAGCGTAACAAAAATTAATGAATCTTTTGAAATCTTTGGCAATAATACTAAAAAGCAAAAGGCTCATAAGTCCTACAGATAGCATGAAAATACTAAGTGGAGAGCTAAAGCAAAGCTTGATGAATGGCCACAATAATGAATTTGTCTCTTATTACATATAGGATGGGGGTATTTATAGTGCTGAGGAGCTCACAAGAGGTGGGATTGATTAACAAGTTAATTCAATTTGATTGGAGAGTTAACAGGGTTGATTAGGGAGTGAACTCAATTGATTAGGTAGTGAACTAAGCTTGATAGCTTATCACTCATGGAGGAATGGGAGTTAGCATGAGAGGAAGGTGAGATAAGAATAGATCAAAAGGAGCTAATTATGGTTGATTGGGATAGAAAAATGAGTTAAGAATAGGCTAGGCTTAATTAGGGTCAAATTTGCATGCAAACTGGAGCAAAAACAAAGTTAATTTGGGCCCAAATTGAAGAAGAAATCACATCTGAAAACATGACAAGGTCACCCATTTTACTAGTAGGGTCACCCAAGGGAGATCCTGGGTCACCTAGGGAAGACCCTGAACTCAAAGGGGAAGACCCAAAAAAGAGAAGACTTGGAAGTGATTTGAAGGGCTGAGAACAATCTTGGGAGGCTGGAGATGACATCTGGCCCTCGAAAATGACCAAAATGATGCATATGAGGGGATCCCCCTTTTACCAGTAGGGTCACCTAGGGGAGACCTAGGTCACCCAGGGGAGATCCAAAAATCAAAGGGGGTGACCTAGAAAAGAGAGAAGACAGATTAATTTTGAGGGTTGAAACAAGTGAAATGGTCTAAGGGAAGATGAATTTTCTAGGTTGCAATGGTAGTAGGCTATGTTGATAAGGCCGAAAAAGTGAAAAAGATGAAATGTTGACAAGGGGAGGTGAAGAAAGAATTAGGACCAAGAAAGGTTAGCTAGGGGGAAGGAAAAGAAATAGTGAATGAGGGAAGCTCATCCACGTGTCACCAAGAAGAACACTTGCTGAGAGGTCATAATTAGATGCTTACATGTACATGTTTAAGATTACAACTCATCATCGGATTACCATGTAGGCCCATGCACTTTTTTAGTGTTTACATAGTTGCCTCCTCGGGGACGGTAGTCTACATGAAAGGTAGGTACCATTCCCAAACTAGGCCTTACCTGTTGTTGATTTCAAGTAATTAATGTACCTACAATAATAAGGATTAGTTTGACATTTAACTTATGTGTTTAAAAATAGTACTAATAATGAAATGAGGGGACGTACCTTTGATTACATCATGAGTATACCTAAGTTGTTTTCGCTTCACCATGGGGACCTACAGGGATGAAAGCATGCAACACAAGGGGTACAAGAGCACTAATAAACTACAAACTAATCTAAAAATGCATCAAATGAAGCTACACTAAAAGAAGAGGAGAGGAGCCCTCAGGGTGTAGACTGGTTGGTTAAGCTGTTGAAAGACACGGACGATCGATGCAGGTTCAAACCTTGACTCACCCAGCCACACATGTCGTGGGGTAGACGATGGGATATCATGTTGCCCCAGAGGGGACTAGTCTCACCTAGTAATGGAAACTTAAAAGAAGCCTGACCGATCGCGGGGATACCCCTCTGAGATATCAAAAAAGAAAAAAAGAAGAGGAGAGGATAAATATGAGACAAAGAGGTCAAATGATGACGAAACTGTGCAAGTAAATAGTCAACAGGAAGATACTAACGAGGGGATCATAAAGATGGAAATCAACCATTCTTCTATTGACAATCAAGTAAGAAAAGCAAGCAAAACTCCTATCAAAACCCTAGTTTTTGTTTCAATGATTTCTCCCAAAAGAATTCATTTTTTATCAATTTTTGTTGTTGCAATATGTTAGTTTTCCTATTTCAGTGTGTGTATGCCTTTTTCATTTGTCGAATTCAGGTAAAATTTGAGGTTTTTGGAGTGATTTTATCATGCTAGGGTGTGGGGTTGGGTCGCCCCTTTTACTAGGGCTGATCTCCCAGGGGAGATCTAGGGTCGCCTAGGGGAGATCCTATTGTAAAGCAAGGTTGCCCAGGGGAGATTGGCCTTGGTGAACTAGGTGACCCAGTCAGTTTGATTCTGACTATAATCTTTTGTCTAAAGATGCATTTGACACTTTGTTTTCCTCTAATTTTAACACTAACCTCATCACTTTATTACAAATTTTCACGGAATATATGCTTTTTTGTGGAATTTTGCAAGTTTTATGATATTTTTGGGATTTTCTAAGTTTAAAGAGATATGATACATGACTCCTTATGTGTAATAGGATATGTGTATTCGATGGAATGTGACTCATGAGCATTTTTGGTTTGCTGATACTTATGAGGCCCTATCTTTAGAAGATCGAGCTATCCTAAAGAAAGTAGGTTTAGACAAAATATCCAAGGTTACTGTGGTTCATCCATCATCTTGTATTTGTTGTGACATTTTGATGTATTGGGATGTAGACAAGAATACCTTCAGGTTCCCCCAAGTCTTAGGGGAATGGACTATTACTTTGTATGATGTTTATCGCATCTTGAGAGTCCCTATGAGAGGGCAACAACTTACCTTGCTCGAGAATGAATCAAATATGTTAGAAATGAAGGAAAAAACTACCCAAATGGAAATCTTTACAATATGTTTATGATCTTAAAGCAGTGTAATATGAACTGAGATTGCAAATAGAAATGAAATCACAACACATGAATAAACACCATAGAAGAATAAACCATATGAACACCAAATATAATGTGGAGAAAACCCTTTCGGGTAAAAAACTCCACCAAGAAAAGAGGCTCAAGTTGTATTATCTTCAAAATCTGAAATACATAATAGACGCACTTCCTCTGTCTCTCCAACCTTCAATCCGACAGAACCTATGTACAAGAAAACTATGATGAACAACACATACAAGGCACTATATTTATAGAGGGTTTTCACTCCCCAAACTAGGCATCCACTTTCTCTCTTCTTGGAAACTCCAACATGCAACATTAAATGACCTCTTACAAGATCATGCCACTTGTCAATAGTCATCCATGTAAAATAAGCACTTATGGGGTAATAAATGTTGTCATAATCATCATAGATTCCATCATAACAATCCTTGAATAACATATTCCCAATATGGGCACCTAGAGCTAAGAATAGCAACTTACAACTCATAAATATCTATCATAAGCTGTCATATTGACATAGAATCTTATCTCAACTTACAAATGTCATAGATTCTCTTACAACCACTTACCAACTTTATGATGAGTCACATACAAGCCAAATATAGTAGATTCCTCTAAGGTGGTGCCTACCCTCAATTACTCTTGATTTTTATAGTTACCATCAATAAATGTTACTCCATAACTACCGCCAGTAACTCTGAAACTTATTGATGCATTAACTTCGTAATTACCATTCTCGGTAAATAATTTTTACCACTGTCAGTGAAATGTGTACATCCTTTATGGGTGATTTACAAACAATATTAGGAATAATAATTACAAGGATTTACAAGGTTAATGGCACCTGAATCCTAACATTCTCCCACTTGACATTATATATTGTAAATACCATAGGAGAACATAAAACAAGTAAGTACAAGAAACAAGGCCCATGGCCTCCCTACACCAAGTCAACTTTTTTGTACTCACAAGTTTGGTCAAAGCATCTACAACATTCTCCTGAGTGTCTACCCTCTTCATCTCAATCTGTCCACTTGCAACCATTTCCTAAACAAAGTGATACTAAACATCAACATGCTTAGTCCGAGCATGATACATAGGATTCTTAGCCAAACAAATAACACTCTAGCTATCACAACCAATCTGAATGACCTTGCAATCAAACAAATACATGTACACAATCTCCTTAACCAAACTGCCTCCTTAGAGACATGGGTAGCAACCATTAACTCTGCTTTGGTGGTGGACAAAGCAACTGTGGGTTGCCTTTTGCTCATCCAACTCATTGCTCCTCCAAACAAAGTAAACACATAACCACTAGTGGACCTCCGACTATCCAAGTCACCTGCCTAATCTACACCAATAAAACCATGTATGTCCAATGTCTTTTCCACATTATCGATACTAGAATAAACTAAATAGTAATCATAATTACCAGTTAAATAGCTAAACACCCTCTTCGCATAATTTCGATGTTGTCTACTATGGTTAGACATAAACCTGCTCAAAACTCCCACTACTTGGGCAATATCTAGCCTAGTACAAACCATTGCATACATCAAACTCCGTACAACACTAGCATATGACACATTAGTCATATCCTCATAATCATTCTCATTCTTTGGGCACATGTCTAATGAAATCTTAGTACCAATGGGCAAAGAAATTCTAACTGGGTTACAATCCTGCATGCTAAATCTCTGCAAAATGGTATTCACATACTTGCTTTGAGATAACCAAATCTTTATGTTACCTCTGTCCCTTCTGATCTCCATACCCAGAATATACCTAGCTACTCCAAGATAGTTCATATTGAATGCACCTAAAAGTTGGGCTTTCAATTCACTAATCATACCCTTAGTATTGCTGAAAAATAACATGTCATCAACATACAATGCAATGATTAGTATAGAATCATTAATACAATGAATGTACACATAGTGATCCTCCTCACTTATAACAAAACCCAATTTCAAAACAAATGATTCAAAATTCTAGTACCACATTCTAGGGGACTGTTTCAGACCATAAAGAGTCCTCCTTAATATGCAAACCCAATGTTCTTTCCCTTTTACCTCAAACCTTGTAGGTTGTTGCATGTAAATTTCTTCCTCAAGATCTCCATGCAAGAACGTAGTCTTAACATCTATTTGTTCAACCTCAAAGTCAAACGCTGTAGCAATGGATAAGAGAAATCTAATAAAAGTTAATTTAGCAACAGGAGAGAATATTTCACCGAAATCAACTCCCTCTCTTTCAGAGTATACCTTGGCTACCAATCTAGCCTTGTACTTCTCCAATGAACCGTCTTCTCCAAACTTCTTCTTGAAGACCCACTTGCAAACTATGGCCTTTCTTCCTTTGGGCAAATGAACAAGATCCCAGGTGTTGCAAGAGTCTAAAGCCATCATCTCCTCCTGTATGGCTAACTACCAAGACTCACTATCATCTGCATGAATAGATTCCCTGTAGGATCTAGGCTCATTGTTAGTACTCAATAAAGCAAATACACAATGTAAATATGGTGGGATATACTTATCAACTGGGTTGTGTTGTCTTGTGGGTCTCCTCAAGGGTGGAGTAAGAGACTCTTTTGGTTCTTTTGGATGCTCAAGTTCTTCTGTAACAACAAAGTCTTCCTCATCAGAACCACTTCCACTCGAATCTTCTTCTTCTTCACCCCCCAATCCATCATTTTGTTCTTCTAGTTGTGCATCTTCCTTCTATAAATCAAAATGCACTACCTTTGACCTTTCTTTTTCTTTTGGTTGTTCAGGTACAAAAATAGATCTAAGTTCCCTGAAAATAACATCTCTAGAGAAAATAATTTTTTTGGTTAGAGGATCCCAAATCTTATAACCTTTAACATTCTCACCATATCTAATGAAGATGTATTTCTGCGCTTTTGGATCCAACTTAGATCGCTTTTCCTTAGGCACATGAACAAAAGCCTCACAGCCAAAAACCTTTAAATGTGAAATAGAAGGTTTCTTACCTGTCCACACTTCATAAGGTGTTGAATCAAGAGGCTTACAAGGAGTTCTGTTAATCAAGTAAGAAGCGGTACACGCAGCCTCTGCCCAAAAGCATTTCTCAAA
Organism: Cunninghamia lanceolata; assembly: GCA_027924645.1. NCBI lineage: Eukaryota > Viridiplantae > Streptophyta > Pinopsida > Cupressales > Cupressaceae > Cunninghamia > Cunninghamia lanceolata. Next base: position 241,392 of record BSBN01001640.1, on the reverse strand, counting down.
AATTATTATAATATCAACAATTTTTAATGTATTTTATTTTCATAATCTCCTATCAAAATCTATTTAATACTTCTCATTTAGAATTGAGTGTGATAGTGGTGTAAATGAAATGTTCAATTCAACATATGAGGGGTATAAAAATGTCATTAAAAAATAGGTACCCAAGATATGTGGTAAAAGGGGGGAATTTTAATATGAATTGTGTACTAATAAGGGTTTAAAAATTTAAGATATAGAGGTAGAAATAAAAATTAAAGATATTATTTAATATTTGATGATCGAAGGTGATAAAGGATAAATTTACTAAGTGAATCCCTGAGTGTTGGCATAACCTCATATTTGTTTAATAATTAGATGTATATTTTTTGTTATATTTGATTAGTGCACTAATGAAGACTAATTTCTTGTTTGTTGAGTTTTGTGAGGTAAACATCCCTAATTTAAGGGACCTCATTATGAGAGGATGATGTCATGGGTTTGCAACAACATTGTCAGAAGGTAAAATGTTCTAATATATTTATAAGTCGATTAAGCTAAGTATCATGTTTGATTTAAGTTTCTCCTTGCCAATCCATGTGTAGGATGGTTATAGGAGTTAAGAATTGTGTAAGTCTATGTGGTTATTGATTTCAATTGCTAGTGGTTAGACTCAGTCAATTATTCATTTTAGAATAGGAGTTAACAATTGTGTAATCCCTTATTATTATGGGTTCCAATTATTAATTGTTAGATTTAGTCAATTGTGTGTCTAGACTAGGAATTGGCATTGATCTAAATCTTATTTGATATTTCTCATTGTCAACTAAAGTAATACAAGTTATAATGTTTATTTAATTGCTAGAATCCAATTTTATATTAGAGTGAGATAATGGCAAATGTAAAGGGAAACAATATTAGCCCTAGCTTAAAACATTAAAGTAAGACTATTATTATCAAACCTTATTTGAATATTTGGTTTTTTGACTTGGCAATGAGGTAAATGTGGATAATGGTGAATGTTGGAAACTAGTATTATGGTTAAGCATTGCACATTAGTGGGGAGTGGAGTTTGATTTGGTTTTGGCTTCCTTGTTTAAGATCGAGCTCTATAGAATGGGTGATGGTTGGCTTAATGGGGAAGGAGAAGAGGTAGATGTGGAGTCTCATCCATCATGTTAGGGATGACATGGCAATGGTGGTGGCTCATCCACCCTATCATCATCATCCCAATCATTGAAGTCCCTAATGTAATTAGGAGTGAAATTTAAAGGAGCTTTATGTGGGTAGAAACTTGTGGGAAATGGAGAGTTTTAAAAAAAACATTCTTTTTAGGGGTGCAAGGATAGAAGGAAGGGAGTTCTTTGTTTTTGTGAAATTATTTTAATAATTGGTTTGAGCACTTTTAGATGGAGCTCGATTATTGTGTGTGAGGGCCTAAGAGCTCATAGTAGCCAAAGCCAAGTTGCAAGTTGTTTTTGTAACTAGTGAGGTTAGGAACTAACTACAAACATTACTTTGTTGGATCTCTTTCTCATGAGTATATGAAACTATTTTGTGTATAAAAACATTTTTTAAAATGGATATTATTCTATTTTGTGAATGTAGTTAATGTTGAGTAGAGTTTTTGGGGTTATACAAACCCTTTATTGTCCACAAAGCTTGCTTTATGGATTAGATATGGTTATACCCTCCACCCAACCATTGTGGAATGAAAGCATTAGCCATATTTCTTAGGATTTAAACATTAATCAATAATGGATCTAATTTTCTATTTGCAAATCCTTATTTCACTTAATTTTTTTGTTGTAAAATTGAATCAAATTTATTATTATTTTTTATTTTCCTTAGGCTAAATAACTTTTGACTCCTAGAAAGCAATGTTGTGGCCATAGTCTTAGTCTATATTTTGGGTTTTGGGGGGGGCATGAACACAAGTGTGTAATACTACTTACTCTTAACAATTATATGGGCTAGATTTGAACATTAAAGTAGGTATAATACAATCCTTAATTATAACCACTTGAACCTCATAAATACATGTATCCTAAAACCTTATTTGAAGTAGTCACTAGCCATCAATATATGTATATATGTACGTACATATGTATGTATGTATGTATGTATATGTATATATTTATGTATGTATGTATATACATACAAATATGTATATATATGTATGTATGTATGTATATACATATATAACAGTTATATGAGCTAGATTTAAACATTAAAGTAGGTATAATACAATCCATAATTATAATTGATTTAATCTAAAAATGTATCCTAAAACCTTATTTGAAGTACTCACTAGCCATTCTAGCCATCAATATGTACGTATAAATATGTTTATGTATACATGTATGTATACACACACACACACACACACACACACATACTCTAAGGTTCAAGTGGTTATAATAAGGGATTATATTATAACTACTTCTATGTTCAAATCCAATCTTAATATCACACTTTTGTCATGCATCCTGAACGCACATAGTGTATCAATCCCCTAAAAGTTAGCTAAAATAGCTTAGAGTCTATAGCAATTGCCGAAGCCGATACAATCTCGCTATGCATCATATGAGGAGTCTTATAATACTCGTATGGTCCTTGTTCATTTGTAACAATCCTTAAATCTTGGAATAATAGCATTGAGAAAGGCATGGCAATCCTTAGTTATGTACCAATAGTAGCAGGGTTGTATGAGAATAGTTTTAAGTAATAGCATAAACCTTATTCTTGGTAACAGGGTATGAATCCTTTCAATACTATAGTTAATTGTAGTAATTCTTTGTTTCTATATTTGTAATAACCATATTTTGAAACTTTATATTAGTCATCTAAATTTACATATAAAAAACATCATAAGCTTACAAGTAAAAGCATTTAATTCTAAGATATAACTAAAGACTTGTCATATTGGATTCTTATATGATTTTGTACACCCTTTGAGCCCTAAGATACAATTCAATGACATTGAAGTCACCATTGAGGTCACTTTTGTATGGAATAATAAGTATTTTATGAGAATTCAAGATGTTTTGGGATGTAATCATTGCATTTATATTAGAAAGTATAAGTCTTGTGCTTTAAGTCTATTCCTAGCATGGTTGTGTATTTATATTTGAAGTACTCACTAGCCATTGAGAAACATATATATTCTAGGATCATACTTATTGTTCTAGGCTTTGAACTACATAGTAATATGATTTTGTACCCTTGAATCCGGGTCTTAAATGAACATTAGAGTCTTGCAAAACATATTTGATCTACCATCAATTAGTAGTTTTTATGATAGCAATTGTAGCCCATAATGTAGCAATCCCTTAAAGTTAGCTAAAATAGTTAGGAGTTTGTAACAATTATTGAAGTTGATTCAATCCTACTATGCATCATATGAGGAGTCTTATAATACTTGTATGGTCCTTTCTCATTTGTAACAATCCTTAAAGCTTGGAATAATAGCCTTGGGAAAGACAAACCAATCATTAGTTATGTACCAATAGTTGTAGGGTTATATGACAATACTTTTAAGTACTAGCATCAACTTTGTTCTTGGTAACAGGTTATGATTCCTTTCGATGCCATAGTTAATTGCATCAATGCTTTATTTCTATATTTGTAAAAAACCTATTTTGAAACTTTATATTAGTCATCTGAATTTGCATATAGAAAAGGTCATGAAATTACCTAAAAGCATTCAATTCTAAGATATACTTTAAGACTTGTTGTATTGAATTCTTATATGATTTTGTACATCCTTTGAGCTTTGAAATCTAATTCAATAATGTTGAAGTCACCATTGAGGTTACTTTGTAGGGAATAATAAATATTTTATGAAAATTCATGATGTTTTGATTTAATATATCTATGTAATCATTGTATTTGTATTAGAAAGTATAAGTCTTTTGCTTTAAGTTTATATTAGGGTAAAAGTTTAGAATTGTGTCACACTTTTATAACTTGAAAATGGCCAACACAAATATGGGTTTTCAACTTGGATAGCCTAAAAATGACGTTTATGGTTTGAATTTTAAAATGATGTTTATGGTTTGAATTTTAAAATGATATAAACTAATGAAAAACCTACAACTCTTAATGTATTTTATATTTATAATTTTTTAATTTTTTAAAAAAAAGTTGGATATATTGTTTTTTATAAATTTAAGAGAATAATTTTAATTGTTGAAAAATTGAGGTTGATGGGATGTCACAATAAATTAAAAAAAAATTCTTTGATTTTTTTCACTTAGATAAATTGAAAATCTAGTGCATGGGAAAAAAATTGATGAATATTTAACTTTTAATCATTTTTAAAGTCAAATTTAATCAAAATGTCATTGTTCAGATTTTGTCTAAATTTTTTATCATTAAAAAATTATACCCTCTTGGAGAAAATTCTCACCTCTAGTGCATCGTATATTTTAAAATTTTAAATATATTTTATTTTTTTTAATTTCTAATCAGCCTCATGTTTGATTATAATAACCTATTTGCAATAAATAAATAAAAAATCATAATAAAACTAATCAAAATATATATTTAGATTCTACACTTTGAGCTCTACAAAAGGGTATTTGCATATTTTCTTGAAAATATAACCTAGTTGGAGAAATCTAGAGGTGAAGTTCAATATTTGTTGAAATTGTTGAAAAGGGGGGTGGCTTGCCGCATGGGATGCCTCATAGGTAATTTCAATCGATACGATTTCAGTTGCAAAAAATTTGGCTAAAACTCTCTCGACTGAAACTTTCTATGTAAATAAATTTATTTTTCAAATTTGAAATCAAATTATACTGATTCAAAAAAATTGGTCAAAAAATTTTCAGGCAAAACTCTTTATGCCACATAGGGGCCACGTGATTTTGATTGAAATTATTTCTCCCAAAACTTTTTGGGGTGAAAATGTTTCAACTAAAGTGATTTAGTTGGCCCAAAGTGTGACACGACTCTGAACTTTCACCCATTAATAACATGGTTGTAGGAAGTGAAGAATATATAGCCCATCAAGCCACCTTCTCTCACATGCTTCCAACCCTTTTACACACAACTAAAAGTGGTTTGCATTGAGTACCATAGGAGAGGGTTGTAGGGTAGATTTTTGGGGGACTTGATGCCCATATTTGGATATCAAGTGAGCTTTTGCCTCCATCCCATGTACAGGTGTACAAAAGTGTTGTATTTTGTGTAGAAGTAACTACACCATAGGAAGAGTCCAATTTAATTTAGGTTATCTTGTTTATCATGGAGATGTGGGTATATTTGTACCATGTTCTCAAATCATTGGCCAAGGTATTTTGATGTTGATATTGTTATGACATGTAAGTAGGTTAAATTGAGTCACTTGCATTAGGCACCTATGTCTTCTTCCTATTCAATTCATATCCATGACCTCACCTTGAAGGATAGGGTTCCACCTATTTTGGGTGGTGTATGAGGGAGCCCACCTAGGCTCTATGGCTGGCAGAAAAGCAATCAGATGATGTTCTTTTCCCTCTCTTGGTTACACATCAAGAGAAAATAATAGTTGATAAGATTAGAATTGGTAGTTGGTAAGAACACCAAGGAATAAACACATTTGATTCTTTAGTTTTCTTGTTTATGTTTGATATCATATACTTATTAGTTTGATCCTTTGATTAAGCAATATTGATGAGTGATTTATACATTGGCACCTAATACAAAAGTTGTTTGCAACTTGATCAACCATTAGGTGGTTCTAATATCTCTTAGACCTATACTTATGACTATTGGAACACTTTACATTGTTGATTTGTTTGTTTTAAAAGGATCTTCCTTCTAGTGTACTTTCCAATCATTATTTTATAGTTGTCATGTTGTTTTGGCTCTCAATTACATGATTATTTGTTAAATTTCAACATACATGTATCACTTAATTTGTTGAGAACATGTGGATTGTGGTGAAACTACATATAAAACTATGAATTAATTCAATTTTCATATTTTGAGCAAATTTGTCTTGATGTTTAGTCTTTGATCTTTCATTTATTATGTTTTGTTTGAATTACTAGGACATTAATGGTGAAGTTGGATTGTTATTGATTTAGAATGGTTGATTGTATAAACAAACCAATGTGAATACTCTAGTTGATGAACCATGTCCTAGGAGGTTGGAATCACTTTAATTAATTACTAAACAAATTATAAAAACAATTGTAATGCAGTCCTTTGGTATAATCACTTGAATCTCAAGTATCCTAAACACTTATTATTGTAGGCTTAGAACTACATAGTAATATGATTATGTACCCTTGAATCCAAGTCTAAAACACACATGGGGTCTTGCAAAACACATTTGATCTTTCTAGCAATCTTTAGTTTTTATGGCAATAGTTGTAGGGTAGTGTAATAGTCCCTTAAAGCTATCTAACAACAATTTGGAGTGTATATCAATCTTAGAATTTGATTCAATCCTACTATGCATCAAATGACGAGTCTTATAATTCTTGTATGGTCCTTACTCATTTGTAATAGTTCTTAAAGCTTGGAAAAATAGCCTTGAACAAGGCATAATGGTCCTTAGTTCTATAGTAACAATAGCAAGGTTGTATACTAGTAGTTTTAAGTACTAGCATCAACCTTGTACTTAATGATAGATTATGACTCCTTTGGGTGCTATAATTAATTACAATATTACTTGGTTTTTAGATTTGTAACAAACCTATTTTGAGACTTCATATTAGCCACCTAAATTTACATGTAAAAATGGTCATGAGCTTACATACAAGCATTCAATTCTAAGATAACTGAAGAACTATCATATTAAATGCTTCGATCTAATTTTGTAAAATCGTCAAGTTTTAAAATCTGATTCAATAATACCTACTTTACACTTTTCATCTTACATTTTTGCACCCATTTTGGTGTCCACACCCTAATTATGTTTTAAAGCTCATTTTGACAAACCTATGCCTAAAGTTTAGGGTCCTTACTGTCAACATATCTCTAATGTACCATGTAAGCCAAAGAAAACTCCTCAACTTCTGACCAACCTATTCCTAAAGTTTAGGGTATAGCCACCCTATGCCCTAGTGCTCAAAGACTAGTGCCTCTAGGTGCTAGTGTCTAATTCAAATTTCAAAACGCCTTGCTTCAAAACCCAAGGACAAGTGACAATTTTTCTATTCAATAGAAACTTCCAGAGTTGGGATAACATTTGCCTACGAAAAGAAAATATGCTTCCCAATCAAGGAATGTAAAAGTTGGCGTGCTTTTGGAGTTGCGTGTCATGCATGTCTTGGATAATATAATCTGTTTGTTTTTTAACCAAATTGTACTTTGAAATTTCAACAGCCATTAATATCATGGTCAACCAATTATACAAGATCAAATATAGGACTTAGTAAAACACATCTTCAATAAGACAACAGAAACTTCCAGACTGTGCTGTTATAGTCTTCCAACTAATTATGGGCGGCCAGATGGTCAAATGCAAGACTTAGTAACAGCGTAGTTGAGTTGAATTAGACTTTGTAGACTTTGAGGCGTCACATCAAGGAACAGAATTTATTGTTGAATGAAAATAACACCACTGTTACCAGACTAAACAACGCGGCAGTGGCTATTTTCCATACAAATATGTATATGGCATTCAAATTATATGCATGTTTATTCTGTCATTTAGAGGAATATTTAAGATGCATGTGTTGACCAACTGTACTGCATAGTAAACAATGCTTCGTAGTGACTTACATTTATTTAAAAGTATATTTAGAAATACAATATTTTTACATATACTATAATTATATATGTATATTTAATGACCATACCTACAAATTTGTAGGTAACAATTTTAGAAAAACATGAAATATAGACATCTTTTTTAGGAAAACAAATATTTTTGTATGCACTTTCTCTATACAAAACTAATCAATCGCTTACTTGCTGAGTCTGGCAAAACAAGTCAGCAGGTCTTATTTAGGCCAACTTTGAAGAGTTCTGCGACTATGATTTGTACATTAGGCTGTTCAAAAGCCAAATGTTATGTAGTGAAGCCTTTTATTGTCTTTGCATTTTAATAAAAAAATTATGTTATTAAATTTTAGTGGAGCATTAGCATATTATTTGTTATTTGTTATCATTTGTTGTGACTTTTTTTAATATTTAATATACAACTTCTGTTCCCTTTACTTTTCATAGGAATCTCATGTTTGTTTTTTTAATGAGAAGTGGAGGGTATCTAAAAAGACGTCTATCTTTTTAGGTTTAAATGTTAAGTTATTTTGGTTCTTTCAATTACTTTATTTGATCAAATGGTTTTTTTTTTAAACAATCTAAAAATATAGGATTTTCTTCATTTTTAAATAACTTTTAGCTCTTAATAAATGGAAATGTTATTTTTAACTTGGTTTGCAATTGTTTGCGGAGAATTATTGCCATAACATCTCACAACCCAGTATGGGATTAGAGGGGCCTTCATTCAGAACCGCAACATGTTTTCTCAACACACAGAGCATCACCATATGATTTCTAGCCGACCTACATGTTTCAACAAGCATTGAGTGTTGGAATCTCTTAAGGCCAACACGGATCATTCCTTGAGCTGGGAATTGATATATAAGCATTCATTAGATGCATTGGGAAGGTAGTGAAGATGGTAGTGGATAGTTAGTCTTAGTAGTTGATTTGTGGAGGCCATTGTATAAGGCTGCACAGTTGGATAGTCTTATCCCTGGACCCTTTATCCATGACTGCACCAAGTGGTATGTTAGGAACCCATGTTTAATCCCTTCTCTTTACTTTGTTAGTATATTGTTGCTATAGACGCATATCCTAGGAACCCATGTTTAATCCCTTCTCTTTACTTTGTTAGTATATTGTTGCTATAGACGCATATCCTTCTCTTTACTTTGTTAGTATATTGTTTGCTATGGATGCATATGCTTTGTAAATCGTCCCGTGAGCATATTATATTATCCCACATTCATGAGAAGTAGTAGTTGTTTAGATTAGACTTATATATGTAGTTGTTTAGATTAGACTTAATATATAAGTATGTGTTTAGGCCAATGAAGGCATCCGCAAATTTATTGTATTGAACTTGCTCAAAGGAGGTTGCCTCCTCAATAAATTCTTTTTATGTTTCTGCTATTTCATTTTTCATTATTGACTGCCCCTTGGTTTTAATTTCATATATGTATTTTGTGTGTCTGCTGCTTATTAGTTGCCTATTCATAGTCTTATAATGGAAGTTAGTTGAACCAGCTCCAGTCACAATCGTTATATTTTTATATTTGATGAATTGATTAAATGCTCTAAGAACCGACTGATCAATATTCTTGGAGCATTACCGCCATTTTCATATTATTTCTCTATCCCCTTATCTCTCCTCCTAACCCTTCTCTATACAGAGATTAGTTTAGTTTTTAGGTTAGATATTTGTCCTTCGAGTTTAACATCTCTAGCCTTCCCAACAAGTTTGGAGCAACCAACATGTTAAGACTTGTGATGAAAAGTTACTTCAAATTGCGTAAGGCACTAATTTTTCTTTCTGTTTGCAACTTAGGTTTTAATCGTTTCAAAGCCATAGATTACAGAATTACAAAGTCAAGGTGATTTTTTAAAGAATGTTGTTTCAAAGAATGGTGATAAGGTACAGTATACAAAACTGCCGTCTGGTCATATTAAACTTCCTTGTAGGAAACAAGGAGACCTTTTCCCTTCACCTTATAACATTTTTTAAAGTTTTGTAACCTAAAAAGTTCTGACTTCGTGACCACCTCCACACAAACTGAACAGTGAAAACCTGTTCCTACAAGTTTGAAGCAAAATGACAGTCACACGGTCTACATGACACCTGTAGCAGTAGAGATCTATTTAGTTTTTTTTGAAGTAAATGTCATATTGTATATTCTGTGATATACAAAGTATTTCCATCAAACAATAGTAGCCTCTCATCAAACAAAGATCAGAGATTCAGACCACGTTTGCAAAGATCACTAAAATCAACATTGACATTGTAACGACTGTTTTCTTGCAATTACTCCACACAGAGAAACGTCATGTCTGCCTTGATTTAGTGACGAGAAGCAATTCCATTGTAGTTGGTAATTGTTTAACTTACGCAACAATAGCACCTAGACATTATTATTAATTTGCAGCCACTGCCACATTAGAGCACCTTGTGTTTGTAATAAAGGCCTTGTAAGCAATATTTATGACCAAAATTATTTTAGAACTTGAAATATCTGTAGTTGACGCCTGTAATGCAAGCTTTAGAAAATATCATCTTTTCTTTATGGTGTGATTTCAAGTCCTGGACTCTGCAAGGAGCATTCAGCTTTTGAATCACAAACTGCAAGCTGTCCATTTTCTCCTCCATGACAGCCTGTCGGTCAAGAATTCCTTAAGCAAGCACTTAATGATTTAAAATCTAGAAGCATAAATCCTGCATGCATGTGTCAAGAATACCATTGCAGCTAGTACAATCTGTCGCCTTTCCCCATGTAAGCAAAGTTGATCAACAGAGACAAATGATCCTTCAATCTCAACAATAGTTGAAGCAATAAACCAATGTGCTGCAATGTCACTTCCTTTGTGCAGATTGGATCTCACCCAAGTTATTATTAACGGTCAAATATTGATTGCATATAGCATTAAAAATTTGCTACCACAAAACACCATCCCCTCTCCATCTCTCATTCGTGATTGTGCAATGCCAAGTGTTAAATTACATCTTTCATGCAAAATCACTTCATCAAAGGCATCTTATGTAACATGAACATTGGTCCAATATCAAGCAATTTCTTAACTAAAACCCCTTTTATATTAACCAACAATTTCACACTCTACTAGTTAAGTGTAGTGGAATTTTGGTGCACTCCCAGAATGTTGAAGCACTAAGTCCCCACAAACAAGTCTTGCATATACGATTCAAGCCAGCCAGGATCACATCCAAGTTCACATTCCAATATTAATTGCTTCATCCCCACATGACACTTCACCTCTCATTCAAAATCATGGATTGTCAATTGTTAGATAAAATCGTGCATTCCCATCCTTCACTTCATCAAACACATCTTACATAATATGGATATTGATACAATACAACCAGTCAAATATTCTTTTAGCCCATAGTTACACTGGAGGCGTGGAGGATCTGATTCAGTTAAGAGGATGCCACTCAAATCAGGGTATGTGTTAAATGAAAAAGACTAGAATTAGATGTAGTCACTTGAAAATGTGGGTACAAAGGGCAAGGGCCCAGCCATCATTTCTAAGTGAGTTTCCCGGTCACTATGTGCATCAAGCCACTTTATGCATTACTGGTTAATAGTTTTTGTGCACTGAGCTTTCAGTTAAATAGTTCCATTTGTGATGCATATATACCAACATATTGTATTTATATTCAATTCCAACTCCAAAAACTCAGATATTGACATCTTTATGAAAGCAGCCTTTAAATATGTGCTTGTGGATAATCAAACTCATAAATATATCTATGGTATATTCAAGAAAATTCCATAGTGCAAACAAATAAATATTGGTGACCTTCTCTGAAGCTTAAAATTTATCTGATACACATAAATGGTAATGCCATGTACAATATAAAAACGATGATTACTGTAATAATACTGTTCCAGCTCTTGGGAAGGGATGACTGAAAACCAGGTCATGATATCAAGTTATCTACACAGAGACCATCTGGTCAAAAGTTAGCTTTATCCTGAAGTCACATTCCGATCAGTAAATATCAATATTGTCATCTGGGATGGTAGTATTTGTGTCTAGTTCTTTCTACTCACAAGCAAATTTCTTGAATGTAGCTTCAGGACAAAAAAGAATCAATGAATGCATCATAATCAACAGCAGTTAGAAGAGAGAAGGGTTAGTAATTTGGAATTCCCGAGTGAAGATGAAGCCACCTTTAAGATAATGTGATGAACATCAACCTTCTAGCTACAAAATCTTTCTACCTCATATTACAACACTGAGCCTTTCCTTTAGACAGTTTGTCCCACATGCAAAACATCTGTCTTGGTGACTGATAATGTGCAGTGATATAATCGTCAATGCACCCGAACTGGCAGAATTTCCAATCATGTGAATAATGAACTGGAGTTGAAGCATTGAACTGTTCTACCCACATTCCCATGCTTACATCTTCCATCTTAAACAACTGCAGGAAGAAAAAATGACAGTTAAACAAGAAAGATGAACAGAAAAATAATTAATATTAAACAATAACACATGAATGCCAAAAGTAGGCAAAGGTAATTTTCAGCACAGAAGTTTACCCTCAATTTCTTATTATAGTGCTGATTTACGATAAAATTTGCTATTTCATTTGATATGATATATCCAGGTCCATTTGCGTAAGGGGGATAGTCTTCCTCTGGCCATTCCTATGATAGAAAACAAACAAAATTGAACAAAACGTTAATTTTAGTCCTCCATCACCATGACAGTTTAGGCTTCAGGATCGAACTAATGCAACCAATAGCAACTAATCTTAACTCTGGAAGAAACTGAATTAGATGTTTCTCTAAGCTCCAGAACTGTAAAACGAACTCTTCATTCAAGCAAAGTTATTAGAAACTACTTTAACAATGCCACAATATTTAGAAATCAATTGATGGCCAAATAAGTATTAATGAAAAACTTGTTTGTACCTCGTATGTAACAGCCCATTTCCCCACTCGAAGAGGCTTGTGATAGTAATTTAGATTGCCAATGTAAACATCCTTTCCATGGGATATTTTTTTAACTTCCTTCATTACAGCATCCACTCTCACAAAATTGTCATCGTCACATTTCATAATGTATTTGGCAGATAAATTACGAACCTGGTCACAATATAATATATAAATTAACAAGCTTTATAAGAAATGGAATTAACTGATAAGAGATGGAAAGAAATCATTTCCCATAAACAACCTCTAAGTAAAGGGAACAAACAACAAAAGCCCTGTAGATATGGAGCAATATGAAACCACTTTGCAGTACAAAAGAAAATGATGAAAATCATCAGATCACTTACCCCATATTCACATATTGCAAGAGTCTTCAAAACTACAAGCTCATAATTGTCCATGAATGGCACAATTATTATATCACCATAGAAATCTGCCTCCTTCTTTAATTGTATGTTGACTTCCTTCCGTGCATTCTGTGATGTTTAAAAAACAAAATTAACTTTTGCTCTCAAGAATATTTGCATGGTCGGACTCACAAACCATCCATGCCATTGACAAACAATTTCCTGTGAACATTTACTACTAATATAAAATGATCAAAGTTGGAAGTTGTTTCACATATTGGCATTCAAGTTTATTTCTCTGCATAGCTTCACTTTGCTGTATACTCCCAATTTTCTCCCAGTTCTGCTACTTTTCCTCATTTTCTCTAATGACAAATACCAAGGCCTGATTATACTATTTGCTCTTAATTTCATTGAGTTTTTACTTTTTCTGTTTATAACTTTATATAATCATTTGATAACAGTAAATGATTTCAGTTAATTGCATTTTCTGGCAACTCTTACCAAAAGCAATATAGTGCAAAAAGTGACCACTGAAACTTACCAAGGCAACAAAGAAACGGGCAACAACATTTGATGATCTGATATGCTTTGATTGCATCCATGTCTTTCTGACAGCCATGCGTTCTGCAAAGTGGTTACCCGCAGATAGTATCCCAATAAAAAGATCCACTGGACCTTCTGGCAAAGGTGGAGCTTTCCAATTGTCTGACATGTCTAAAAGTCTCTGAGGTGAGAAGCTGGAATGAGAAGTAGGCAAGGAAGCAGCAACAATTGTGTGTATGTCAATGTCCCCATTCACCCAAAAGCCAGTTGCATCTTCAAGTACAAATCCCTGTGGACACATTACTAATGTTAGGACAGTAAATATGATAGATTAACTATATTACAAGCATAGTGTTTCATGAATCTCAACTGTAAAACTGTGCACAACTGACACAGATGAGCTGCAGATGATTGACAAATGTAAGTTTTGCACTGTAAAGCTTTTTCAACTCACCGTTCGATATGGGAAAGAAATAACATGCCTCCCATCCACACTGATATGATAGCCTTCTACTCCTGCACTTAGAGTAAGAACAAACAGTTTGTTCTCCGCAAATGGGTACGGCCAATCAATTGCTGGCTTCTTTTCACCCCAGATAAAATGGTTAAGCCACGAAGTACTCTTAGTTTCCTTTGGATCCTCCTCATCATCAGTGATCCACTTTTCACATTTGGGAAGACCATCAACTGTGAAAATGCACAAAGTGGCCAAAATTCAGCATCAGAATCTGAAAGTAATTTCTAGCTTACGAGAAGTTGACAAGTCACCCATCAAATGAAAATATTTTGAATGATAATGGAGAGATGCATAATTAAGATTCAATGTTAAAATCACACACTCACTGGATATAAGAAATTATTAGAATTTCTATGAAAAACACGAGGTTATGCCATTTAGAAGAGATTGAAACAATTGAAATAATGTCGTATAGCACAATAAATGCAAATACAACTCCATTGACACCTAAGTACATCAGGGCAAAAACCAGCATCTATTGCAGCAGTTCTAAATTCTGCTAAGTTGTTAAAGAAAAACTTAATTACCTTGAACCTAGAAATCCACCTTCCCCTGCCGTGTCTGGGAAAATAGACTTAAACAAACAATCAGCTGAAACACAATATGCAAAACATCTGTCATCCCATTTTTGGCTGGCTCAAAGAAGCCATTTGTTGCAGAGATCATAGGTAGTTTGTTGGAAATTATCCTGTTTCTTTGAAAAGCAGTTTCTCAGCCTGAGGTTGTTGAGAAAAAGAGGCTACTTTTCAATAGCTTTTGTAGCTTTTAGGTCCCTTCCTAGACATTTCAATGCCCAACAAAAGATGACCCCTTTATCAAAATTTGTCATCCCGTTCCCATTTCCCTATAATAAAGTCTCTATTTTGCATATAATATTGATCCAATACATTTCTTGTGCCCTGTTCACGTGGGCAAAATTTGCACATTAAGAGACTAGGTTTTTAGCATAAGTTTGGATTGCTGTCTTATAGCTTTCCTGAGAACTGTGAATGCATTTAAATTATGATCATAAGAAAAATTATTTCAATTAATTTAGAATCCAACGCATCAGTAGTAAGACCGATGCCTGCATCAAAAGATGCACAATAATACAGGTCCCACATTATTGAAGAGTCTCATTTTCTTTCTCACCTTCAAATTACTGGTTCAAAACCTCGATTTAATGGGTGGAAAGAGCGAGTTTTTTTGTTCTAATTGTTCAGAAAATGTAACAACTCGAGTTGTACATCTTTATCCAACTATCTACCAACTAATCCAAAACCATGATGTGGGCCTGCCCCTATGTGCTAATGCAACATGTTTGAAATGAAAGAGGAGTTAACTTAGAGGGATCAATGAGATAAAGGTTTGAGGCGTTGGTTAGCTTCACAGCTAAGGAATACTCAAGAGTGTGAGAAAGACCTACTCCCCGACAATTAACAGACCCATCTATTCATATGTAAAAATAATTAATCTATGAAAAAAATGTATATATATACCAAGTCATAACGATTTTCCAATAAATCGAAACAATTGCTCTTAACCAAAAAACTGCAACAGTGAAATCAAATGTTTGTTTTGACATAAAACAGCAATAAGATACCTACCAGTTTCGTCTTCCTCCCTTGATCGCCATCCATCGCATCTCTGAGCCGAAGCCCACTGCATCCTATAACAAGTATTAAGCTCTATCACGGGTTTCCCACTCCAATCCCCTTTCAACCTGGGATTAAAGTGCAATATCCTTGGTGGGTCCTCGCCATCCACAGCATTCAGCCCTTGCAATTCAATCATGAACTGAGAAACAAGCAAGGAGTTGGCCCCATTCAAAGCAGCGATTTTGGGGTCCTTCTCCTCATGGGCCTGCCTAGGCTTACCCACTAGAGTTATAGAAGAACCCACTCTTAATCCACAAGGCAAATGCATTACCTTTTCAGATTTCAGTAGTTCTAGACCTTTCATTGAAATTGATCCCGGGCAGGATTCAACCTTGTCCGCAATTGCAGCCCCATCATCTAATACTGCACCTAGTTCTTCCCAGGCGTTTAGACCTAATGCCCAGGCCTCCATTGCAGACTTCTCAATCTGAGACAATTCCTTTGTCTGGTTCATTTCTATGGAATTGGAAACAGGCCCACCCATTACAGGGAAGGACTCTTTAGAAGGCCTGACTGGAGCATCATTGACCTCATTCTCCTCATGAAGAGGATCCTTATAGTGAGACTTCAACCATGTCTTATCTCTTCCGAACACCTCGTCTGAATTGTCCTCTGTCCAGCTGGACTTGGGTAACTCAAAACTAAAAAGCACAAAATACAGACAACACAAAACTGCCAAAATCCTCATACCCCTAATCCCACAAAAATCTAACCTTACCTTCTTCATTTTCAACCAATCTTTGGGTTGCTTTTCCAGGTCAAATTTGGGTCTTTTAAACTCAAAACCAGTCCCAAATAAAACTTGCCCTATTCCAGCTCAAATTTTAATGTCCTTTTTTTTTTCCCCTTTTCACTTCTAGTTCAACTCAATCCTTCCAAGACCTGGGAAACATCCGAAAAAATGAAATTATCAGGATTCCAGGACTCCTCCAAGACCAATCAGCAATCAATTTTCATTGCTGGGGATCTTCCATATGGCTCTGTGGGTACTGATTAAATCGAAGAAGGTATGAGCCAACCCTCCTAAGATCTCGAAAACATCATAAAAGAATAATCTCCCTGCCAAAATGGTCAGGATTCGAGGCCTACTTTGGCTCAGAGATGAGAATTTCGGAATTGGAAGACCTTCCAAATGGGTCTATATGTCTCGAGGAAATCGAAGTAGGTATAAAACTAAAATGGAAATAAAATACTTGTTGTGTCGGCAAAGCCAACACGAAGAGCGGTTGGCAGTGCACGCGGAATTGCAAAAACTACAAGTTAAACCCAGGCAGAGGCCACTCTGTAAAACATCATCTGACCGAACAAGAGGGCTTTCTAAATTATTGTTTTTTAACGGTAACAAAATTATTCTCTCCCACTCCTAGTCCCCTGCCTCGAATGTGATATTCGAGATCTCGTTTTGCATGCCGGAGTCGACGTTTTTATAAGATGTCGTGTGGGTTACTTACTGTTATAAATGGTAACTACGACAATACTATTGTTGTGAGGCATCTTCCAGATTTTTGGCCCTTTCAGCTGTGCCAGGTTTTAAATTTCTTGTTCCTTTCATTCATTGTGCTATGTAATGAATGCTTAATGGAGCAGGTCAAGGGATAATACTTTTTTAATAAATGGTAGTAAGGTCAAGTGTGGAAGCGCGTAGGGAGGCGTAGATGTTGGTGGCCTTAAAGGTCAAACAACTCATTAAAGTGATGTAAACTTGATTTATAGATTTCTAAAAGGGTTTCATATTGGAAGGCCAAATCACACTCATAAACAATATAAGGCTAATTAAATAAATGAAATCAATTAGTAAATAACTAATCTACTTTGAAATCAATTAGTGAATAACTAATCTAGATTTAAGAGTAGGGATCATATAGTTTGAGATGAAAGATTTTAAATAAATGTTAGGTTTGAGTAATTTAAGAGTAGGGACCGTATAGTTTCAGATGAAAGATTTTAAATAAATGTGGGGTTTGAGTAAATTAAGTAATATAAGGCTCATTAAATTAATGAAATTGATTGATAAACAACTAATTTAAATTTAAGAGTAGGGATTAGGTAGTTTCAAATGAAAATTTTAACTAAATGTGAGGTTTGAGTAAATTAAATTTGTAGATGCTTAGTTTTGATTTTTTGTGTAGATATCTTTGTTTAGGTAGTAAGAAGTTATTTGTTAAGATTATGAAATTTTGTCATATGTTGTTAACTTATGAATCTCACTACTCATTTACTTCTATAAGTGTGGAAGTGATCTCCACATGTGTAGACCTAGATTAGGTAAATGGATTTGAACTTACAAGTCATGAAATCAATTAGTAAATAACTAATCTAGATTTTAAGAGTAGGGACAAGATAGATTCAAATGAAAATTTTAAATAAATGTGGGGTTTGAGTAAATTAAACAATATAAGGCTCACTAAATTAATGAAATTGATTGATAAACAAGTAATTTAGATTTAAGAGTAGGGATCATTTAGTTTCAAATGAAAATTTTAACTAAATATGGAGTTTGAGTAAATTAAATGTGTAGATGCTTAGTTTTGATTTTTGTGCAAATATTTTTGTTTAGGTAGTAAGAAGTTATTTGTTAAGATTCTCAAATTTTGTCATATGTTGTTAACTTATGAATCTGATTATCATTGTTTCAGTTTACTTCTATGAGTGTGGAAGTGATCTCCACATGTGTAGACTTGGATTTGGTAAATGGATTTGAACTTACAAGTCATAAAATCAATTAGTAAATAACTAATCTAGATTTAAGAGTAGGGATCACATAGTTTCAGATGAAAGATTTTAAATAAATGTAGGGTTTGAGTAAATTAAACAATATAAGGCTCATTAAATTAATGAAATTGAATGATAAACAACTAATCTAGATTTAAGAGTAGGGATTAGGAAGTTTCAAATGAAAATTTTAACTAATGTGGGGTTTGAGTAAATTAAATGTGTAGATGCTTAGTTTTGATTTTTGTGCAGTAGATATCTTTGTTTGAGTAGTAAGAAGTTATTCAAGATTCTGAAATTTTGTCATATGTTGTTAACTTATGAATTTGACTGCTCATTGTTTCAATTTACTTCTATGAGTGTGGAACTGATCTCCACTTGTGTAGACCTAAATTGGGTGCATGGTTTTGAACTTACATGTCATGAATATGATCTAGGACAATTATGTAAATTGGAACACATTTGGCTTGATTTTTGGTGTTTGAATTTTCATAAGGATAAGCAATATTTACAAACACCTTTGAGAAATTTGCTAGATTGTGAAGCTCAAGTTCTTCTCAATCAACCTACTAATAGATTGACTTTACAAATTTGAGAAAAAGATCAAGGACAACAAGCAATCATGCAATGGACCTAGGATGATATGCTCTAATGTAATTCACTAATAATGCTCTTAGATTTTTTTAATTCTCCTTGCAAATCAAACTCTTGATGTACTCAATAAGAATGACCTAAGGTTCTTTTTTAAATGAATAAATAAATGTCTTTAAATATAATTGTGATCATGCAAAACTCAAACAAATCATTAGCAATGAATATTCAACAAAACCAATCTAAAAACTTGCAGGAAAACCTTGTGATAGAGCAACAAAAGTAGAGATTAAATTAGAAAATGAACAATGAAACTCATTACCATAAACTCCATTTTGTTAAGGTAGATTTGCTCCAAAATGGTGAAGAGATGTGGGTGCTCCTTTGCAAAGATAATCACAATTTCAACATCATATAATTAGCATAAAAGTGGATGAAAATATGATAGAGTATGGATAGCATGAAGGTGGATGGATTTCTTAGAGGATGAGGGTCTTATTTATAGATTTTGAGGAAAAAAGATTAACGGTGGAGGATGCATGAGAAGATCGACGGTGGAGAATCTATGAGAGGATTTCCCTTGGATTGAGGAGGGTTTGTTGTAGTCATGTGACATGTGTCTTTTAGTTTAGAAAAAGATGGAGACATGTTGAGTAAAAATAGTCTTATGTAGGGGAGAGGACCCAATAGTTGAGCACCTTGACATCATGCCTCTCAAAATCATACATGGCAATCTCAAATCACTCCAAAAATTTTACAGTAGCTTATTTGGCAAGGCCCCTACTTATAACTAAGGTTTCAGGGCCACATCATCAAATAGGATGCCACATCAACATGCTTTTTGTTGAGGTGTCTAGTAGTCCCCCCCAAAAAAGGGTAGACCAATAGGTGTTGCTTAAGTCATGTTTTGTTGGTGCGTTGATGTGGCATCACATGATTGGTTGCTTTTTAGTTATAAAGAGCACATTTCATTCAATTATAAGTACTTATAGTAACACTAACAACCTTAAAGTCACAACTACTAGTGCTAAACTTTTAAAAATATTAGGCCTTTAATACACAAATACTATCATGGCTATTGGAACATGCTCAGGAATTAGGTCATCTTCCCTATTTCGATTTGAGAAAATGATGGAAACATGTTGGAGGAAACATAGCCATGTGCTATGTGAGGTGGAAAAGGTAAATAATTAAATTATTTAATTATTTGTGAGAAGGAAATTTAGCTAATTAAATAATAAGTCTATTATTTAATTAATATGCAGAGTACATTTAGGTGAGGTAAATTAACTAATTTGGTTATTTAGTTAATTTAGAATAGGGTTGTACTAAGGACGAATTTAGATGTCTACAATAACAACCAAGCCCACAAATCAATAAATGTGGTATTTGAGTACATTAAAAAATATAAGGTTCATTAAAATAAACGAAATTAATTAATAAACACCTAATCTAGATTTAAGAGTAGGGACTAGATAGTTTCTAAATGAAATTTTAAATAAATGTGGGGTTTAAGTAAATTAAATTTGTAAATGCTTGGTTTTGATTATTGTGTAGATATCTTTGTTTAGGTATTAAGAAGTTATTTGTCAAGATTCTAAAATTTTGTCATATATTGTTGACTTATGAATCTAATTGCATATTGTTTCAGTTTACTTCTATGAGTGTGGAAGTGATCTCCATGTGTGTAGACGGTGCATTGATTTGAACTTACATGTCATGAATATGATCTAAGACAATTATGTAGATAGGACATGTTTGGCTTTGTCACATCTCGACTTTATTTTGACTTAGTTATACTATGAACTATTGATTATTACCTTAATTATTTTACTGTCGGGTAAATTTCAAATGCATAACAAGTAATTGGCATGATTTATATGGATTAAAATGTACATAATTATGGATTATCTTTTCTTGAGCTTTGGCTATGATTTTTGGGGACTAACCTATTGATGAAAATTTGAGTGTGATTGAATGCAGGAAACATTAAAGACGAGAACATGGTTGAGGTAGAATCGACTAGCCACCGAAAAGAATTCTTAGGATGGGACCCCGATACCTACACACACATAGTTCATGTAGCATCCTGTCATTTTGCATTCTGATTGATTTGGTTTCACTGAGTTCCTATGACATAATTTTATTGTGAGTATTGATTGCCTTGATTGATTTGAGCAGATGAGATAAAGTATTTATTTTCGTTGCTTCAAGTATGTTTGTCTGAGCATAATATCGTCTTGGTTTTTATAATTCCTTTCTTCGTCCGGATAGATAAATTGTATAAGATGATGCTAATAACCACATGCATAATTATTATGTCTATATTATGGTAAATTTAAGATTATATATATTAGTTGTGCTTTTAAGAAATTATAATTAGACAAGACAAAATAGATCTATAAACTATAATATTTTATAATTTAATAATATATATTTGTGTATGCAATACTTTAGCTTGAAATAATATGCTAGTTAAAAACTAAAAATAAAGTGGTTGTTATAGTCAAACATATTATAGGATTTATATATGTAAATTTAAAAATATAATATAAGAATAATTTAAAATAAACTATTTTCATGCATTGTTAGAGCGCCACTGTGCACCATGGAATGATCTACAATGAGTTATTTGTATGGCAACTCAAGTTTTAAATTTAAGCACGCCCTTTTTGAGAGGTTGACGGAGATAAATGTTGAATGCACAAGACAACTGAGAGGGGGGTGAATCAGTTGTAACTTATAAATCAAAAACCCTCAAACACATTTAGATTCACATCAATTCAATTAACCCTTAAACTGTTATGATGATTAAGCATGAAAGAAAATAACAGAAACTAAATCAACTCAACATGAAACACAAGAGAACCCCAGATTTACGTGGAAAACCTAAGAAGGGAAAAACCACGGTGAGGATTAGCTCACAGTATAAAGTAATATCAACACCGAAAAACAATAGGCTCACTACCAAAGGGCTCACTGCCCAAAAGGAAAGGCTCATTGCCAGAAATAGAGAAGAAGATAGAGAAGATTGTTACAAGGAGAAAACTATCTCAATGCAACAGAGAATTCCACCGCAACACCATCAACACCTTCGTAGTCACATTGAAGAATTGTAGACAACTTCTGCTCACTGCATCCAGTGATCTAACACATGAAAGGTTGTACTGCACCACATTCAACCACACTATTATTCATAACATCTTCATTGCACCCTCACACGATCACACTCCCTTGATACTTATTTATATTGTCTTCAAACTTGACAACATTCTCCAAGGTTGGCAAATCACTTTAACTTAGAAAATTCAAATTAGGTCTGGACCTAAACATTCCCGTAGTGGAAAGGAATGAAGGTGGACCACAACACACTTAGCTTAGACCTAAATTCATCCAAGCACACCACTCCACACTTTCACAATCACTGAATCAGCTCTGTAATTAGTGTAAACACCTAAGGTCGGCCAAACCTATGTTAACACAATTAACTTTTAAGTACACGCTTCCTCAAGACAAAATACAACTTTGCGGACCACACCAAGTTTTAACATAATCTAGAGTATTCCACAAATAGCCTGAAACATCCTGAAATCCAACAAATTCTTCCACAACAACTTTCACCTACCACACAACCTTATCTTGTTTATCTAATGTACTTAACTATCTTTGTCATGCACTGTATCTCTAGAAATCAACTTCCAGAGCACCAAACCAGAAACACCTTGAACTGAAGCAGTATAAGCACAAATCAAGAATTGCAAGGCCAAAACAAATTTGTGGAGAAATGCAGAGCAAAACATTTTCTCCTAGACACCTCTGCAAAGCTTAGAAATGCGGTCCACACACTGGTGAACACAACTTCCTTTGCACATCGAACCAGAACACCAAATTCAAAATATAACATCTCTTAACACCTCTGAACAACATATCCAAACTACAATGACATATATTAAATATAGAAGAAATGCGGAGCAAGACCAAAACACTACTCTGTAAACCAAAATACCACCTCAACACATTGTTTCTTTTATTAATCAAATTTTCTCAAAAGCACTTGGAAACCAAACAACAGGAACATATTCTTGACATCTTCAACACCACTTCAAAGCAACCAAATCATAGTTAGCAAAGCAACTCAACCAAATAGCTCATACTATTGCAACAACCTCATCTCTGCTCAACCAGTTGACACCAATGATAACACAAGCTTGTTGACATCAATGATAACATCGACTGCACATACTTGCAACAATCTCCCCCTTTGTCATTGATGGCAACACATAATGTGAAAAACCATCAATACAACAACATCCTCAATACTATGCTTCATATCAACTCTTTTGTTTTCTCTTTTTCTCTCTCCCTCAGCTTGCTACTCACTTCTTGACAACTAACTCTTTCCTTTTTCACATTGCTCTCTCCCCCTTGGACATTGTAAGCACAAAAATCACGCATAGCCTCCACGAGGACCCCTATGATGATTTTTAATCCTTGTAATGTACATGTAAGCATGAAATAACATCCTTTCAACAACAATCCTCTTGGTGGCATGTCATTTCTTTCATCTTGTGTTGTTTCCCCTTTGTCATTTTCTCTCTCTTTATTGTTGGCGCTTTTCGACACTTGTCGATTTGCATTTTTTGAGCTTGCGACTCTATTCCTAAGCCTTCTATGCATCTTATAGGTGAGTTTTCACCTTTCCCCAATGTTTTTCATCTTCTCCACCCCCTAGGAGCCTTCTAGAGGTCCCCCTAGCCATCTCCCACTTTCAGTTTTCAGTTTCACTCAACCAATCCAAATCTCCCCCTATTATTTCCAGATCTCCCACCGAGAGATCCTACTTTGCAAGTGGAGATTTGGATTCTTGCACATGATTGACTTGTTTCTGGAGGTAGAACCCCTTCTTTTCTCCTCCTCTTTCATCTCCCATCTAGGACTTCAACCCAGGTCCTCTCCCTAGTGGATTGCTCATGGGTCGCCTCCCAGGTGATCAGACTGGTAAAAGGAGCGACCCTTGGGCGACCTTGTCGCATTTCTAGTCATGGAAAAACTCGAGTTTCTAACTCGAAAAAGCTCTGTTTTCACCCATTTTTCTTCCTATTTGCATGTATTTTCAAGCCTAATATGGAGTTAACTATTTCATGTACCCACACATGCATAATTAGCTCCATTTCATCTAAAATTAACAACTCATGCATTCTCATGCATTCCCATGCACTCTTTCTTCTTCACTTCTTCTTGAGTGATAAGCTTTTACTAGGTAGATCACTCCAATTTTAGCCTAGATCACTCTTGAATCTTCTATGTTAACTCTCCAATCTAATTAAGTTAACTCTCCTTCTTCCTCACCTCTCATCCCTTCTAACCTATAAATACCCCCTCCCTCAAGCACAAAGGGAGGCAATTTCATTTGTGCACACAACTCTTGCAAGTTATTGCTCTCCACATTCAGCATTCTCATGCTCATACATGACATAGGAGCCTTTTGTTTTGTTCGTTGTTCATCAAGCTTTCACATAAAGCTCATCACGCGTCCATATGCTACTCAAATCAATCAATCATGCTCATCAATAGCTCTCATTGAGCTCTCTTTACAAATCTTCTAAAGCTTCTTTCACTTCTTTTGTCATCTTGTCACCAAGAGGATTCCTTGCTACTACAAGAGGATACAAGGTTGCCACACAAGAAAATTTGAGGGTAGTGGAGGCTCACAAGTCTTCTTTATTTCAGGTTCCTCTATGCTTTCTACCAATTCGTAGTAGTTAGATAGCTAAAATTGCTCTTGGGATCAGTAATCTTATTGCTTTTTCCTTGATACGATAGTTAGATCTTGCATTCTTAGAGTAATTTGCTTTCATAGTTTAATTCATTTACATGAAATTTTCTTTCATAGATTAAATCATTCCAAAATATTCAAAAAACCCCCAAAACATAGTTAAATTGCATTAGGTAAATTCATTGTAGCTTGCATTCATTCTTTGATTCCTCGATTAAAAAGCATCTTTTATTTCTAAAAATATAAAAAAAGCACAAAAAGAAGTTTTGCATTTCATATAGTATTGCATTCATAAAACCCCCAAAAAAAGAACAAAAACATTGGACACTTAGGTAATTTGCAAACCCTTGATTCTATCACAATGTCAACCATAGTCAACCATTTGGTCAAAACCCTTGATTACATCATAAGGTCAAACAAGGTCAACACACAATCAAACCTTAGGTCAATCAAACCCTAAGTCAAAACTTAGGGTCTAGTCAAGGTTAGCTCACATATGCCTATCTCTTGTCTCAGCTCACGAATGTGCCTAGGATTAAGAGGTGAGTGGGTTAGGATAATCCTCGATGAGAAAGAGGAAATCCATTCGCGACCACAATAGGATCCACTTGTCTTACAACAATAACAAGAACATAGGCAATTCTTATTACAAGTATTCATCCAATACTTTGAAAGACAACTAGCAATCAATGAGAACAATAGCTTACCCACACAAAGGTGGAATATCAAAAACCCTAACAGAAGAAGAGTGACTAGTGACCCTTCAGGTCATATGGTTATCTCTACAACAATGATCATTGAACGACACATCTACAGTAGCACACAACAACATAGGCCTTAGGACGTGTCGACCCCTCTTTATGAAATCCAACTCTCCAACGAGCCAGACCACCCCCATGTCTCACCTCCTCTCGATTGGCTATTTCCATGAGAGTGAGAGTGACGTGGCAGTTCACCCCATGGCAAGGAGGGAAGGGTCTGTGTACGCACCGAAATCTGACTCGACAGCCCCAGGCAATTGAGGTCATGAATTTGAGTGTACAGACATCAATGGCAAAGGGCTACACCTCTCTCTTTCATTACAACCGCTCAAACTTGTACCTACTCACTACTACTCTACAACATCAATTTTTTACTGCTCTGCATACCCCCCCTTAGAAGCACCCAAAAATAGAACTTACTCCCCCTGACTACAACAACCATCATGACCACTACCTACTCCCCCTAAGAGGTAGCCCCCAACATCAGTCCAAAAAAAGGAATGAATCTTGAAATTCACTAGACTTATGCATCTCCTTATGCAGCTAGTTCGAATAAGGAGGGGCAATAACCCCTAACGTCTCCTAAAGATACTCAAATGTATCCTTAGGAGGAGCCTTGGTGAATATATCAGCAACTTGATCCTTTATAGGCACATACTCAAGCTTCACTTCATTCTCTACAATCTTCTCTCTCAGAAAGTGATATCGAATTGATATATGTTTTGTTCTTGAATGCATCACCAGATTCTTTGAAATGTTAATAGCACTTGTATTATCACATAAGATAGGAATAGGTTCATCATATACAACTTTGATAGCCTTCAAGGTTTGCCTCATCCATAACACTTGTGTGCAACAAGATGTTGCAGCAATGTATTATGCCTCTGTAGTAGACAAAGATACTGAATCTTGCTTCTTACTTAACCATGACACCACTCTGCCTCCAAGAAAGAATGCACCACCACTTGTACTTTTCCTATCATCTACACAACTAGCCCAATCTGCATGTGTAAGCACTTCGAGAAAAGTCATTATTCTTTGGATACCACAAGCCATGATTCGGAGTGCCCTTTAAATATTTGAATATCCTCTTCACTGCTGCAACATGTGACTCTCTAGGATCTTCTTGAAATCTAGCCACAAGACAAACTACATGCATAATATCAGGTCTAGTAGCAATTAAATATAACAATCCTCCAATCATTGACCTATACCTGCTCTAATTAGCCTTAGGAGATTCATCATTCTTGCTTAGCTTGCAACTAGTTGTCATAGGGGTACATACTAGTTTAGAATCTTCCATTCCAAACTTCTTTAACATCTCCTTGACTTTGAAACTACTTCTTGCTTTCTTTCCAATTTGACATTCCTTACAGATAGCATTGATAGGCTTTTTAATCTTTGGTAGATCTCTCACAGCTTGAACTGAACTTATTCTTACCAGGCTATCAAAATTGATGTGACACAATCTTATATGCCATAGCCAACTCTCACTGATATGAGTCATGAAACAATAACCATCACCACCTTTGAGCTGATAAACATTTCCATCTGTCCTCTTTCGAACTGTTATCACAGTTCCAGAGTCTTTCCTGATCTCATAGCCACAATCCTGAAACACAAGATTGTATCCTTTTCTACATATTTGCCCAATACTCAAGAGGTTATGTTTCAAGCCCTTGACATAAAGAACACCATCAGTATTATGCTTTCCATCAAAATTGATTGAACCTCTTCGACATATCTTAGCAGATGTATCATCACCAAATCTAACTAGTCCCCCATCATATTTTTCAAGTTTAACAAACATACTCTTATCATTGGTCATGTGATTTGAGCATCCACTGTCAATAACCCAATAGTCCTTTTCCCGTTTGGTATGAAAAGCAGATATCAAAGTGCTTTTAGTATTAATGCTTACTTCTAGAGCCTTTTCCTTCACACATTCCTCAAAGTTAGTGGCAACAGTATCATCTCTTAAAACTATGAATAGACATTCATTATCCTCATCATTCTCATAATCAGATTCATCATTAGATATACTTGTATCTTCTCTAACATAGTAGCTTTTCTTAGGCACTCTACTTTTATTCTCCTTGTTCTTGCTTCTCAAAATTCTTTCTGGTCATCTTGAAGCAAAATGACCTATCTTACCACAACTGAAACACTTGAAAGGCAACTTATGACTGTACTTACCAGTACCCAATTTCATTCTTCTCATAAAATTAGCTTCCAAATCATCTAAATCCTTCTGATCTGATTCCACAATCTTGTCAGATTTGCCAGCCTTGAAGGTAGTCTCAGCCTTTGCACTACTTATACCAAATTCTCTCATTTCAAAAGTAGTTAAGGTGCCAAGCAACTGATCTTTGGTAAACTAATTCAAATTTTGTAATTCTTCAATAGCAGAAACTTTATGACTGTAAGCTTTAGGAAGAGTTCTGAGTACCTTCAATACTACTTCTTTTTCATCCACATCTCCACCAAGTCATTTGATGCCATTAACAACTTCATCCACCTTCTATAAGTAGCTTGTAATATTTTCATCTTCAAACATTTGCATGGTAACATGAGCTTCAAATTCTACATTTTAGCTTGCTTGACCTTATCATCTCCTTCATAAATGCTCTTTAAATTTTCCCAAATTTCATTAGCAGTGTTCATATGTATAACCTTTACAAATTCAGAGTTAGTAAGTCCACTTAAAAGAGCATACCTTGTTTTACCATTGATTTCATAGGCCTTGACCTCATTTGTAGTACTTGAACCATTTTCAAGTATTGTATATGCAATCATTACAGACTTCCAGATATTATATCCAAGAGAAATCAAGTAACCTTCCATCCTTATTTTTCAGAATGCATAGTCAGATCCATCAAACTAGGGAACATCCTTCTTGTGTGCCATCCTGGATCTACCTCAAGTGGTTAAACTCTCTTCCAAGGAACTTGGCTCTGATACCAATTGTTGAATGCACAAGACAACTGAGAGGGGGGTGAATCAGTTGTAACTTATAATTCAAAAAATTTCAAACACATTTAGATTCACATCAATTCAATTAACCCTTAAACTATTATAATGATTAAGCATGAAAGCAAATAATAGGAACTGAATCAACTCAACATCAAACACAAGAGAACACCAGATTTACATGGAAAAGCCAAGAAGGGAAAAACCACTATGAGGATTAGCTCACAGTATAAAGTAATATCAACACTGAAAAATAATA
The DNA here is from genome assembly GCA_027924645.1 of Cunninghamia lanceolata. Taxonomy (NCBI): domain Eukaryota; kingdom Viridiplantae; phylum Streptophyta; class Pinopsida; order Cupressales; family Cupressaceae; genus Cunninghamia; species Cunninghamia lanceolata. The sequence goes on along the minus strand of BSBN01001640.1, from coordinate 212,641 downwards.
GGCTCACTGCTAGAAGGCTCACTGCCCAAAAGAAAAGGCTCACTACCAAGGTTCATTGCCAGAAATAGAGAAGATTGTTACAAGGAGAAAACTATCTCAATGCAACAGAGAATTCCACCGCAACATCATCAACACCTTCGTAGTCACACTGGATAATTGTAGACACCTTCGACTCACTGCATCCAGTGATCTAACACATGAAAGCTTATACTGCACCACACATTCAACCACACTATTATTCATAACATCTTCATTGCAGCCACACATGGTCACACTCCCTTGATACTTATTTATATTGTTTTCAACCTTGACAACATTCTCCAAGGTCGACAAATCACCTTAACTTAGAAAATTCAAATTAGGTCTAGACCTAAACATTCCTACAGTGGAAAGGAATGAGGGTGGACCACAACACATCTTAGCTTGGACCTAAATTCATCCAAGCATGTCACTCCATGCTTTCACAATCACTGAAGCAACTTTGCAATTAGTGTAAACACCTAAGGTCGGCCAAACCTGTGTTAACACAATGAACTTTTAAGTACACGCTTCCTCAGGACAAAATACAACTTTGTGGACCATATACCAAGATTTAACATAATCTAGAGTATTCCACGAACATCTTGAAACATCTTGAAATCTAACAAATTCCTCCACAACAACTTTCACCTGTCGCACAACCTTATCTTGTTTATCTAGAGTACTTAACTATATCTATCATGCAATGTATCTCTAGAAATCAACTTCTAGAGCACCAAACCATGAACACCTTGAACTAAAGTAATATATAAGCATTATAAGTACAAATTCAGAACCACAAGGTCAGAAACAAATTTACAGAGAAATGCGGAGCAAAATAGTTTCTCCTAGACACCTTTGCAAAGCTTAGAAACATAGTCCACACACTGGTGAACACAATTTCCTCTACACATCGAACTAGAACACCACATTTGGAATGTAACATCTCTTAACACCTATGAACAGCATATCCAAACTGCAATGACATATATTCAATATAGAAGAAATGCGGAGCAAGACTAGAACACTATTCTATAAACCAAAATGCCACCTCAACACACTGTTTCCTTTATTAATCAAATTTTCTCAAAAGCACTTGGAAACCAATCAATAGGAACATATTATTGACATCTTCAGTACCACTTCAAAGAAACCTAATGATCTTCAGCAAAGAAACTCAACCAAATAGCTCATACTATTGCAACAACCTCATCTCTGCTCAACTAGTTGACACCAATGACAATCCAAGCTTGTTGACATCAATGACAACATCGACTGCACATACTTGCAACAATAGAAACAAAAAGAAGAAAATAAAAGATGCACAAAAAGAAAAGAAAGGAGTAAAGGAGTAGGAGGAATTTTGGGAGCATGCACTTGCACAGTAAAGGGAGAGAAAGAATGGAGTTACAAGTATTTATCTACTGAGTCTAAAGTATTGCATTGTAGGCTAGTATATATATGAAATTACTTCAGGTAAAATAAAGTTTCTTTAGCCTACAACTAGATATATTCGGCCTGAGCTTTGCTCTCAGCCTTTTCTTGTTTTATCAAACAGCTTCTCAGACTTTTTCCTTGTTGTCTAAAAGACCTCTAAAACTATGGGATCGACCCCTCTTCACTGAGAGATCGACATCTCTATCAACCATATATCTTAAAGCAACCTATTATATTTAGAGCGGCTTTGTGCCACTTAGTTCAGTCTCTCTCTATACATGCTTGGTTGACATTCTCCTTGACCTGTGATGTGAATTCTTTAGACATGTTAAAATGTTCTCCTAGCCTTTTGTGGCGTAAACCTCCCTTCTTCATATTCAAACTCTCCATATGCCTTCACTCTAGGCAGAGCGGCCTTAAAATAGAGACGGCCTGATAGATTATAACAACAACAATGTTTCTTGTCTTTTATTAGTTTTTAGGTCCTTTTTGCTAATCTAAATTGGCCTTGGGTTGAGAACGTCGACCTTCATTATCATCTCAGTGGCCTATATAAGTGTTTTGGCCTTTCTTTTTGTATTCAACATCTGTTATTTTTATTTTGGTCAGCCTCACCTCGTAAACCTCACGGCCTTCAATTGGTATGAATGACCTGATCTCTCTTCAATCAACCTATTCTAACTTTCAGCCTATTGTCTTTATTTATATCGATATGTGTTAAACTTATTACGTCTATGTTAAACTTGCTTATGTCTATGTTTTTTATTAGTTCAATTGGAAAAAAGTGTCTAGAACCCTATATAGAGCTGCCCCCAGGGCAAAAAAGCCTCAAACGAGCTAGAAATAGTACATTAACAACACAGAAACAACAAACAAAAAAAGAGACTAATCAAAAACACAAAAACTAGCAGACCCCCTATGGACTATCAATCGTCCCATACTTGGCCACAAAGTTGACCATATCCTTGTAGTCACCGAGGTTGTCCACCTCCACATCTCTGACCTTGTCATCGAAATCTTTGACAACAACAAACATTGAAGCAGCGCAATGAAGTGCCTTGGTAGAAAATTTAGTCATCACCCTCCATTTCTTCTGCATCTTGTCCATCTTAGCCTTGAGCACCATTAGCTCCTCATCAGTCTTATTACACAACGAGTAGGTACTCTTCTTCTTTTGTCCCTGGGATTCCTCCGCTTCCTCCTCAATCTCTTCCGATCCAGGCTTGTTTAGTTCAACAAAGTGGCTCGCTCCTTCATCTTCATGCACAGACTCGGTGGGTGTTTCATCTTCTTCCTCTCCAATGGTATCCTCAACAAACTCTGAGTCCTTAGAAATGTCCATGCCCTAGGGATTGGAGGATGGGATACTAGTAATACGGCTGGACCTACGCACACCTTGAGCACCATGCTTAACAACATCACCCCCATCACCACTCCCTGTCTGTTTAGGTCCCAAGTCCAGGTCTATGACTTTCACAGTCCCCACCACCCTTTTAGTTTCCTCTCTCCCGGTTTTAGCCTTCTTAAGTTGTAGGTTGCCCTCATCCTCCACAGCCCTCCGGTCCCTTTTACCTGACACCACAGTCTCCTTCTTGGTCTCTGGGTTAGGGGTATCAAGTTTCCCACTGGCTTTTTTTAGGGATTTAGTCTTAGAATCAGGAGTAGGGGTCCCAACAGGGGTGCTACAATCCTCAATTCTAGGTCCCCCCTTTAGGTTTTTAGGGGAGGTCTTGGGGGACCCAACAACTTTCTTGGCTTTACCCTTAGCAGCAGGAGTTTGGGCCGATGAGGTATCCTCAATCATACTGACATTGATTTGTTTTGGGGGGCACAAGGCCAAGTGGAAGTGATATAGCCTAAGGATGAGACCTTGGTGAATAGGGATGAGGGGTAATTAGGGTTTTTAACATGAATTTCCTTGGTAGACCTAATTGAGTTTTCCAGAGAAGATAGAAGAAAAAAAGGGAAGCTAATCTCCAACCTATTCTTGAAATGGTTAAGTAAAGCGAAGTGGTAATGGTATAATACCTTGAATTTGCCCTCCAAAGTGAAGTATTTCATGATCATGAGGCATACCTACCCCCATGGAGCTGGCAATTTTCTCTTTCAAACCCTTCATGGAACTTCACCGCAGCCTCCCCTTCTCTGAAAAAATCCCCATATTTTTAGGATCTGACACCTTACTGTTAGGGTTAGCCACTTTTTATCAAGCTTTTTGTCGGTTACAAAATAGGGTTTTCTTATGTCGGTCAATGAAAAAATTAACTCCTGGTGCATTATAAAATAATAAAAAACTGTGTGAGGTTTCGGGGGCGCTGCCCCTCGACCCCGCCCTGTATCATGACAGGGAACGCGCCAGGGGCGCTGCCCCTGGACCCCGCAAGGGGCGCTGCCCCTTGACCCCGTCTTGGGGGCGCTGCCCCAAACCCCCGCAAGGGGCACTGCCCCTTGACCCCGTAGGAATTTGGGGGGAAACCGCACCGATAAAAGTGGGGTAAATATAACCTCTGAGTCTGATTAGGCTCCATATAACAACAATCTCCCACTTGGAGACTGATCAGACTCCACACCATATCATCTCCCACTTGGAGACTGATCATAACACCACTGATCCTATAGCTCCCACTGGAAATAAGCACCCTGGACTTTGCTGTTCTATTTTTGTTGTGTTCAGTCTAGAAGACCAACCGAAGCTGAAGAGGAGCTCAGCTTCTCCCTTGTCACTGCCTTTGTAAACATATCTGCTGGATTGTCATCTGTATGTATCTTTGCCAGCTGTAACTGTCCATCATCCAACACCGACCGAATGAAGTGATACCTCAACTGTATATGTTTGGTCTTTGAATGCAAGGCAGAATTCTTTGCAAGATGTATGGCACTCTGGCTGTCTGTAAACAAATAACTGTTAACCTGTTGTGTGCCCAATTCATTCATGAAAGATTGCAGCCATATCATCTCCTTGCTTGCCTCTGTTGCAGCTACATATTCTGCCTCAGTGGTGGATAAAGCAACCACCTTTTGCAACCTGGAAATCCAACTTACCGTTGTTCCACCTACAGTAAAGACATAACCTGTAATACTCCGCCTGGTATCAATATCTCCTGCCAAATCTGAGTCTACATAACCTGCTAAATCAGTATTAGAGCCCCCAAAACATAAGTGTTTATTGGATGTACCTCTCAAATACCTGAGAATCCATTTGACCGCATTCCAATGCTCTAATCCGGGATGACTCATATACCTGCTAACGACTCCTACAACATGTGCAATATCCGGTCTCGTGCATACCATGGCATACATTAAACTGCCTACAGCTGAAGCATATGGTACCTTGGACATTTTCTCTTCCTCCTCTTGTGTCTTAGGACACATGTCCTTAGTCAATTTCAAATGACTAGGCAAAGGTGTGCAGACAGCTTTTGCATTCTCCATGTGGAATCTCTGCAACACTTTTTCAACATAAGCAGCCTGAGATAGAGTCAATTTTCTGTTCAGCCTATCTCTGCAAATTTTCATACCAAGGATTTGTTTTGCTGCCCCCAAATCCTTCATATCAAAGGATTGTGCCAACTGCTGTTTTAACTCTCTTATGTGATCCATGTTAGACCCAGCTACAAGCATGTCATCAACATATAAACATAAAATAATGTAGCTGTCATTATCTAACCTCTTAAAATAAACACAATGGTCAGAATTACACCTACTGTAGCCTTGCTCAGCCATAAAACTGTCAAATTTCAAATACCATTGCCGAGGTGCTTGTTTCAGGCCATACAAACTCTTCTTCAATCTGCACACTAGTGTCTCCTTACCTTTGACCTCAAATCCTTGGGGCTGTTCTATATAGATCTCCTCCTCCAAATCACCATGGAGAAAGATAGTTTTAACATCTAGCTGTTCCAAATGTAAATCTTCAGCAGCCACAATACTTAAAACAGTATGAATAGAAGTCATCTTGACAACCGGAGAAAATATCTCATCAAAATCAATGCCCTTTTTCTGTGCAAATCCTTTTACAACTAACCTGGCCTTAAATCTTTTCTTACCTCCATCTTCCTCTTTCAGCCTGTAAACCCATTTATTTGGTAAAGCCTTTTTACCTATAGGTAACGTACATAATTCCCAAGTCTGATTTTTCAGCAAGGAGTCCATTTCTCCTTTCATTGCAAGCTCCCACTGAACCTGTGTATCCACCTGCATAGCTTCATCATACCCTTCGGGTTCACCAGCATCTGTTAACAAAATAGAATACAAAGAGGGAGAAAACCTTTCAGGAGGTCTGCTGATCCTTGTTGACCGTCTAACATTCACTGGAGTTTGTGGTATTTCTGGTTGCTGTTGCGGAGCATGAGGAACCACTGGAACATCACTATTTAGAGTATCGTCCAGCACCACATAATCCTTTTCTTTCTTCTCATGCTGCTGCAACTGATCTTCGTACAACACCTTCTCATTGAATATAACATCCCTGCTTCTCACAATTTTCTGATTTTCAAAATCCCAAAGCCTATAACCAAATTCATCAATGCCATATCCAACGAAGGTACATTTTTTTGATTTCGCATCCAGCTTGGTTCTATTTTCAGAATCTATATGTGCAAATGCCTCACAGCCGAAGGTTTTCAGAAAAGAATAACTCACCTTCTTGCCTGTCCATGCTTCCTCTGAAATACCACAGCCTAAAGGAACTGAAGGACCTCTGTTAATTAAATATACAGCAGTGTTGACAGCCTCTGCCCACATGTTTAAAGGTAGCCCAGCATGCAATCTCATGGTCCTTGCACGCTCCATTATTGTCCTATTCATGCGTTCAGCCACTCCATTTTCCTGTGGAGTCCCTGGAACCGTTTTCTGCCTGCGAATTCCATTAAGGGAACAATAATCTTCAAATTCTTTGCTGCAATACTCACCGCCATTATCAGATCTGAGACATTTTAATCTTTTACCCGTCTCATTCTCAACCAAGCTTCTCCATTTCCTAAATGTTTCAAATACATCAGATTTCTATCTAAGGAAATAAATCTAGACCTTCCTAGTTGCATCATCTATGAATGTAACATAATACCGAGAGCCACCAAGAGAAGATACCTGAGCTGGTCCCCATACATCTGTATGCACAAGCTCCAATTTTTTATTTTTCTTTTGCTTCCCATCCTTGAGAAAACTGACTCTCTTTTGTTTTCCATACACACAACTTTCACAGAAATCCATATTAATACATTTCAGACCTGGTAAAACTTTCTTAGAATGAAGTACCTTCATACCTTTTTCACTCATATGCCCAAGTCTGTTATGCCACAGTGTTGTCTCAGAACCTGCAGCAACTTTTCCAGTCTCTTCCTGCAAACCTGCAGCAACTGTTCCTGAACCTGTTTGTTTTTTCTCTGTAACAGCTAAAATAGAAGGAACAGTATGACCTGTACAAAGATATAAGGTGCCTACTTTCACACCTTTTGCTACTACTAAGGCACCTTTTGAAACCTTCCAATTTTTATCAGTAAATGTAACAGTGCAACCTTGTTCAGTTAGCTGCCCCGCTGAAATTAAATTCCTACTGAGCCTTGGAACATGCCTTACCTCTTGTAGTAGCCAGTGATTCCCATTCTGCAACTTAATCTTGATTCTTCCCTTTCTAACAATCTGACAGGGTTCGTTATCTCCCAAATAAACTAGCCCAAAATCTCCTTGGACATAATCAAGGAAATAACTTCTATGGGGCGTAGCATGAAATGAGGCCCCTGAATCTAAAACCCATGAATCATCAGCATTATCTAGGGAAAGAATCAAAGCATCATCTTCAGACTTATTGCTTACCACATTTGCTTCCTTATTGCCTTCTTGTTTGTCTCCTTCTTCATTCTTCCGAGACCAGCAATCTTTCTTCAGATGACCTGGTTTTCCACAGTACCAGCAATCCTTCTGTCCTCTGGTTTGGGATCTTTTGTCCTTTGATTTTCCTCGTGACTTCCCATGACCTCCAGAACCTTTTCCTCTCTCCTTTGATCTGCCCCTACTTTCTGCACTCAAAACACTGCCTGATTTGGATCCACCTGAGCTTTTCTTACGAATTTCCTCACTCAGAATAACACCAACAACATCATCAAATTTTAGGGTATTTGATCCAGAAACAGAGTTACTAACCGCCATTACCAAACTATCCCAGCTTTCAGGCAATGAACATAATATCAAGAGAGCTCTAACTTCTTCATCAAATTTTACATTTACAGAAGTCAATTGATTGACAATCGTATTAAATTCATTTAAATGACCTATCACAGATCCACCTTCAACCATTTTCAAATTAAACAACTGCTTCATGAGAAATACCTTATTTGAGGCTGAGGGTTTTTCATACAATTTTACCAAAGCTTTCATCAGACCATCTGTTGTCTTCGCTTCTGTTATATTGAATGCCACCGACGGTGCCAGGCACAACCGAATGGTTCCTAGTGCCTTTCTGTCAAGAAGATTCCAATCCTCATCAGACATTGTTGCCGGTTTCTTGGCTACTCCTTCCAACGGCCTCCATAAATCTTTTTGATAGAGGTAATCCTCCATCTGCATCTTCCATAACTGATAGTTCTGCCCATTGAATTTATCAACCTTCGTTTTACCCTCATCCGCCATTGCTCCCACTCAACCTGAGACTTTCCTGTAGACGATAATCGAACACAACCCGCTCTGATACCACTTGTTAGGGTTAGCCGGCATAAGATATCAATTAAATGCAAATAAAGAGTAAACAGAGAAATGGAAATACACAGAAATAATAATAGCGAGAGACAATTTTTAACGTGGTTCACCCAAACTTATGCTACATCCACCAAACAGAGAGTCCAATATTATTATCTAGTAAATCAAACCGATTACAATCAGCAATCCCTGCAACTCAATACCGCTGCAAAATGCTACAATACAATATCAAAACCCTAACCCTTAGCCGCTTTTTATCAAGCTTTTTGTCGGTTACAAAATAGGGTTTTCTTATGTCGGTCAATGAAAAAATTAACTCCCGGTGCATTATAAAATAATAAAAAACCGTGTGAGGTTTCGGGGGCGTTGCCCCCGAGCCCCCACGGGGGTGCTGCCCCTCGACCCCACCCTATATCGTGACAAGGAACGCACCAGGGGCGCTACCCCTGGACCCCGCAAGGGGCGCTGCCCCTTGACCCTGTCTTGGGGGCGCTGCCCCCAAACCCCCGCAAGGGGTGCTGCCCCTTGACCCCGTAGGAATTTGGGAGGAAACCGCGCCGATAAAAGTGGGGTAAATATAACCTCCGAGTCTGATTAGGCTCCATATAACAACACTTACTACGTTGTCTATGTTTCTTGCCTTTGATGGGGAGCTCCATGGCTTGCCCAATCACCTCTTCAGAGACTTCAAAACTAATGCCCCCACATAGACTTGCCTGGTATCATCGTCTCAAGACTCTGCAAACTGTCAGGATAGATTCTCGTCGTGACCAATCATCACCTCAAGGAAGGGAGCCACATCCCCCTCCTGTATGATGTGCCAGATTATAGGATCCTACCTAAACTCCTTAGAAGTCAGCTCAATCTTGACAATGTCGCCACCCATCTTAAAATCCTATAAAACTGTACAACAAGAGCAGAAAGAAATGTTGAAGGTAGACAATGTTGAAATACTTAGCAGGATACACAAAGAAATAATTAAGCTCTTCCGTGCACTCCCATCATTTCAAAGGCCACAGAGATCTAGAATTAAAAACAACGTAATAATTTTGAAGATATGCATAGCCCTTGCCACCCTGGTTCTCTGCCTCAGAAAAGATAGGTGCCCGTCACCTCGTGTGAAAGTGAATATCACTAGAGACGGGGATGGTAAGAAAATTATTACTCCTAAGCCAGCCTATCCTTCATTCATCCCACCCTCTCTTTACTTTCCACTTTAGCATACTTTCGAGCCAACTTGTCATTTAAACAACCCAACCACTAGTCACTTGCCACCTCACCTTCCATCCAAGCCAACCTGATGCTTGATCCTCCTACCCACCGATCATGTGCCACTGTGGCATCCTTATAGGTCTCCTAGTCAGACCCCTCTAGTCCTTTTCAAAACTCCCACTCTAAAGGATCTGAATAATAGTAATTCTTTTCCCGCCACTCAAAGTTTGAAAACCAATGACTCCAAACTTATTTAAAGTCTTAATACCCTTCGTATTAAGGTAATCACCTCTACACAACTAGAGTGTGCAAATGACAAGGAGCTCGAAACATCTAATCTGTGTGCTTACATCCATCTTTTTTAATGAGCATTTGAATCCCACTAGGTAGCTTGGCTGGAAGCCTCCAGCACCGCTAACCATTACTGTTGATGCCCAGGTTTGCCATAGAATCTGCCACATCATTACCTTCCCTATAGGTATGAGAGACCTTAAACTCCTCCATGTCATTAAGGAGTAGCCTAATATCTCCAACAATATTTGCCAAATTCTAGCCTATACTAGTCGATCCCAGGGTAGCATTGATAATTAACTATGAATCCCCTTCCACATGCAGATATCGAATGTTCAAGGAAATGGCAAGTTTGATACCCCACAGTATAGCTAAGGCTTCGACCTCATTATTACTCTTAATGCCAATTCCCCCTATGTAAGAAACCACAAACATTCTCGAATCAGATCTAATTATGCCTCCTCCACTGACCACCCCTAGATTTCCTTTGGCCTCCCCATCAAATTAAGCTTGAACTAGCCTTTTTGAGGCAAGGTCCAGTAAGTTTTAGCCCTAGCCATCTTTTTAGAGTTGTCAATTTGACAGTTATTTGGGTTGATAGTCCATTGTTGCAATAAACTCTATTCTTCTTTTCCTAGGGGGCTCTCCGCAGCTTTGAAGTTGTAGGAATTAATGTTCTTTGCCAGCAATTTGGAAAAGGTCTGAAAAACCTCCAAGGGGGTTCTAAACTTCTCCCTGAAAATTTTGTTATTGTGCTCTTTCCACAAATTCTAGGCAAGATGGGGGCAACTTGTAAGCAAAGCTCCTTAACAACCAAGAATGTAGGTCAGAATGGAGGCCTCCAAGTTTTGGCCAAGGCCGCCACACTATCATTGAAAACCCAGCACAAGTTCAGATTATGCATAACAAGACTCCAGACTTCCCAAGCAAATTTACAATGCAGAAGGAGGTGAGTGATAGTCTCTTCCTCTTCACCACAGAGAACACACCTATTCAACATCTGAAATCTTCTCCTTTTCAAATTATCAAGAGTCAGGATTTTGTTATGCATTAGAGTCCACTAGAAGAAGTTAATTTTGGGTCAAAGTTTAGGAAGCCAAATTTTACCACACAACTTGTCCTCACCGAGGTCCAATAGCAGCCCATAGGCACTCTTCATAGCAAACAGACCTTTGTTGTCCTTATCCCAAATCATTTGATCTTGTTTAGGAAGGAGTGAAAGTCTAAAGTTGTGCAACTCCCTTTGTAGATGAAGGGCCACCTCTTTATCCTCACCATGCTCCATAACACAATCTATAATATCCCTCCAACTCCTTATACACCCCTGATCACCGATGTAGTTAGCCACTTTAAAACCAAATAACCTACAAGCTCTATCAGCTAATCTTGAACAGTACATTAGTTTTTAGGTCCTTTTTGCTAATCTAAATTGGCCTTGGGTTGAGAACGTCGACCTTCATTATCATCTCAGTAGCCTATATAAGTGTTTTGGCCTTTCTTTTTGTATTCAACGTCTGTTATGTTTTATTTTGGTCGGCCTCACCTCGTAAACCTCGCAGCCTTTAATTGGTATGAACGACCTGATCTCTCTTCAATCAGCCTGTTCTAACTTTCAGCCTATTGTCTTTATTTATATTGATATGTGTTAAACTTATTACGTCTGTGTTAAACTTGCTTATGTTTGTGTTTTTTATTAGTTTAGTTGAAAAAAAGTGTCTAGAACCCTATATAGAGCCACCCCTAGGGCAAAAAGGCCTCAAACGAGCCAGAAAAAGTACATTAACAACACAGAAACAACAAACAAAAAATGAGACTAATCAAAAACACAAAAACTAGCAGACCCCCTATGGACTATCAGTCATCCCATACTTGGCCACGAAGTTGACCATATCCTTGTAGTCACCGAGGTTGTCCACCCCCACATCTCTGACCTTGTCATCGAAATCTTTGATAGCAGCAAACATCAAAGCCACACAATGAAGTGCCTTGGCAGAAAATTCAGTCATCACCCTCCATTTCTTCTGCATCTTGTCCATCTTAGCCTTGAGCACCATCAACTCCTCAGCAGTCTTAGTACACAATGAGCAGTTGCTCTTCTTCTTTTGTCCCCGAGATTCCTCCTCAATCTCTTCCGATCTAGGCTTGTTTAGTTCAACAAAGTAGCTCACTGCTTCATCTTCATGTACAAACTCGGTGGGTGTTTCATCTTCTCCCTCTCCAATGGTATCCTCAACAAACTTTGAGTCCTTAGAAATGTCCATGCCCTAGGGATTGGAGGACGAGATACTAGTAATACGGCTGGACCTACGCACGCCTTGAGCACCATGCTTAACAACATCACCCCCACCACCATTCCCTATCTATTTAGGTCTCGAGTCCAGGTCTATGACTTTCATAGTCCCCACCACCCTTTTAGTTTCCTCTCTCCCAGTTTTAGCCTTCTTAAGCTGTAGGTTGCCCTCATCGTCCACATCCCTCTGGTCCCTTTTAGCTGACACCACAGTCTCCTTCTTGGTCTCCAGGTTAGGGGTATCAAGTTTCCTGCTGGCTTTTTTTAGGGATTTAGTCTTAGAATCAGGAGTAGGGGTCTTAACAGGGGTACTACAATCCTCAATTCTAGGCCCCCCCTTCAGGTTTTTAGGGGAGGTCTTGGGGGACCCAACAACTTTCTTGGCTTTACCCTTAGCAATAGGAGTCTGGACCGACGAGATATCCTCAATCATACTGACTTTGATTTGTTTCTGGGGGCACAAGGCCAAGTGGAAGTGATATAGCCTAAGGATGAGACCTTGGTGAATAGGGATGAGCAGGTAATTAGGGGTTTTAACATGAATTTCCTTGGTAGACCTAATTGAGTTTTCTAGAGAAGACAAAAGAAAAAAAGGGAAGCTAATCTTGAACTTATTCCTGAAATGGTTAAGTAAAGCGAAGTGGTAATGGTATAATACCTTGAATTTTCCCTCCAAAGTGAAGTATTTCATGATCATGAGGCAAACCTGCCCCCACGGAGCTGGCAAATTTTCTCTTTCAAACCATCCATGGAACTTCACCGCAGCCTCCCCTTCTCTGAAAAAATCCCCATATTTTTAGGATCTAACACCTTACTACGTTGGCTATGTTTCTTGCCTTTGATGGGGAGCCCCGTGGCTTGCCCAATCACCTCTTTAGAGACTTCAAAACTAATGCCCCTCACATAGACCTACCTGGTATCATCATCCCAAGACTTTGCAAACTGTCGGGATAGATTCTCATCATGACCAATCATCACCTCAAGGAAGGGAGCCACATCCCCCTCCTGTATGATGTGCCAGACTATAGGATCCTACCTAAACTCCTTAGAAGTTAGCTCAATCTTGACAATGTCGCCACCCATCTTAAAATCCTATAAACTGTAAAACCAGAGCAGAAAGAAATGTTGAAGGTAGATAACGCTGAAATGCTTAGCAGGATACACAAAGAAATAATTAAGCTCTTCCGTGCACTCCCATCATTTCAAAGGCCACAGAGATCTAGAATTAAAAACAACATAATAATTTTGAAGATATGCATAGCCCTTGCCACCCTAGTTCTCTGCCTTAGAAAAGACACGTGCCCACCACCTCGTGTGAAAGTGAATATCACTAGAGATAGGGATGGTAAGAAAATTATTACTCTCGAGCTAGCCTATCCTTCATTCATCCCACCCTCTCTTTACTTTCCACCTTAGCATACTTTCGAGCCAACTTGTCATTTAAACAACCCGCCCACCAGTCACTTGCCACCTCAACTTCCATCCAAGCCAACCTGACGTTCGATCCTCCTACCCACCGATCATGTGCCACTGTGGCATCCTTATAGGTCTCCTAGTCAGACCCCTTTGGTCCTTTTCAAAACTCCCACTCTGAAGGATCTGAATAATAGTAATTCTTTTCCTGCCACTCAGAGTTTGAAAACCAACGACTCCAAACTCATTTAAAGTCTTAATACCCTTTGTATTAAGGTAATCACTTCTACGCAACCAGAGTGTGCAAATGACAAGGAGCTTGAAACATCTAATCTGTGTGCTTACATCCATATTTTTTAATGAGCATTTGAATCCCACTAGGCATCCTAGCTGGAAGCCTCCAGCACCGCTAACCATTACTATTGATGCCCAAGTTTTCCATAGAATCTGCCACAACATTACCTTCCTTATAGGTATGAGAGAACTTAAACTCCATGGCATTAAGGAGCAGTTGAATATCTCCAACAATATCTGCCAGATTCTAGCCTATACTAGTTGATCCCAGGGTAGCATTGATAATTAACTACGAATCGCCTTCCACATGCAAATATCGAATATTCAAGGAAATGGCAAGTTTGATACCCCACAGTATAGCCAAGGCTTCAGCCTCATTATTACTCTTAATGCCAATTCACCCTATGTAAGAAGCCACAAACATTCCCGAATCGGATCTAATTATGCCTCCTCCACTGAGCACCCCCAGATTTCCTTTGGCCTCCCCATCAAATTAAGCTTGAACTAGCCTTTTTGAGGCAAGGTCTAGTAAGTTTTAGCCCTAGCCATCTTTTTAGAGTTGTCAATTTGACAGTTATTTGGGTTGATAGTCCATTGTTGCAATAAACTCTATTCTTCTTTTCCTAGGGGGCTCTTCGCAGCTTTGAAGTTGCAGGAATTGATGGTCTCCACCAGCAATTTGGAAAAGGTCTGAAAAACCTCCAAGGGGTTTCTAAACTTCTCCCTGAAAATTTTGTTATTGTGCTCTTTCCATAAATTCCAGGCAAGATGGGAGGAATTTGTAAGCAAAGCTCCTTAACAACCGGGAATGTAGGTTAGAATGGAGGCCTCCAAGTTCTGGCCAAGGATGCCACACTATCATTGAAAACCCAGCACAAGTTCAACTTCTGCATAACAAGACTCCAGACTTCCCAAGAAAAGTTATAATGCAGAAGGAGGTGAGTGATAGTCTCTTCCTCTTCACCACAGAGAACACACCTATTTGGCATCTGAAATCCTCTCCTTTTCAAATTATCAAGAGTCAGGATTTTGTTATGCATTAGAGTCCACTAGAAGAAGTTAATTTTGGGTCAAAGTTTAGGAAGCCAAATTTTACCCCACAACCTATCCTCACTGGGGTCCAATAGCATCCCATAGGCACTCTTCATAGTAAACAGGACTTTGTTGTCCTTATCCCAAATCATTTGATCTTGTTTAGGAAGGAGTGAAAGTCTAAAGTTGCGCAACTCCCTTTGTAGATGAAGGGCCACCTCTTTATCCTCACCATGCTCCATAACACAATCTATAATATCCCTCCAACTCCTTATACACCCTTGATCACTGATGTAGTTAGCCACTTTACAACCAAACAACCTACAAGCTCTATCAGCTAATTTGCCATAATCCATATTTTTGAGGGGTAAATCCTTCAACCATCTGTCCTCCCAAAAATTGACATTCCTACCATCCTCAATCTTCCACCTGGTGCCTCTACGAAGGAGACCCCTAGTTTTGAGGGTCCCATTCCAGATGACAGAGCCTTTAGGGAGACCAAGATCAACAAGCAGCTTGCATCCCTTATCCCCATCGAGATATTTAGTAGACATGATATCCCCCCAATCCTTATTGCCTTGGATCAGGTTCCACCCAATCTTAGTCATAAGGGCCCTTTTCATGAGATGGATTCTTCTTAAACCCAAACCCCCTAGCTCTTGTTGGTACAAACCTTCTCCCAGCTAACCAACACAATTCTCCTTTTTTCCTCCACCCTGGACTAGAGGAATTTCTTCTGAATCTACTCTATCTTCTCAACCACACATCTTGGGATTTTGAACATGCTTAGGAAATAATTAGGGATGCCTTGAAGAGTGGCCTAAAGGAGTTGAAATTTCCCCGCTTGGCTCAATAAAGCCCCTTTCCAACCAGCCAGCTTCCTCTACATTCTCTTAATAATCATATTCCAATAGTCTGAAGTAACTTTGGTGGTCGTAAGCGGGAGGCCGAGGTAGGTAGTAGGTAACCTCACACTAGAGCATTCCAAGGCTCTGGTTATTTTTTTCTACAATGCCTCCTGAGTATTTAGAAAATAGATGTGACTTTTTTCAAAATTAATACTCTTCCCAGAGGCCCCTTCATAGACATTGAGGAGACCTTTCCACCTTCTGGCCTCAACCACAAAAGCAATTCCAAACAATATAGTGTCATCCACAAACTGTTGGATGACCGATGGCTAAGTTGTGGAAGCAAGCTTGATGCCTCAAAGGCTTCCATTCCCCAACAAGTTGCAAACATTCCTACCAATCACTTCTGCCAGCAAGATGAAGAGGTAGGGAGAAAGGGGGTCTCCCTGTATGAGACCTCTCCTAGAGGGGAAAAATCCTCGAGGGGAACCATTGACCAAGATAGAAAATCTAACTGTGGAGATACACTCCTTCACCAGGTTGATCACCTGATCTTGAAAACCAAATTTATTGAGGACCCTAATTAGAAAATCCCATTGACTCTATCATAAGCTTTGGAAACGTCCAATTTAAAAATCATACCTGGGGTGTTACTTTTGGAAATAGAGTGAATGATCTCATGAGTGGTGATAGTCATGTCAAGGATTTGCCTGCCTAGAACAAACCCATTCTAATTAGAAGCAATGATTTTATCCAAAAGAGGTTGTAGTCTAAAGACCAAAATCTTGGTGAAAATTTTGTACACCATATTGTAGAGGTTGATTGGTCTGAAGTTTGTCATGGAGGTGGAATCAGTTTTCTTCGGTATCAAAGCTATGAATGTACTGTTCAACTACCGCAGGAGTCTACCAGTTTGAAAGAAGTCCTTGGCCGCGTTGATGACATCTTTCCCAATAACATCCCAAAAGGTTTGGAAGAAGGCTGAAAGGAACCCATCCAGGCCAGGAGCTTTGAAGGCCCCCATAGAGAAGACCACTGCCTAACTTCCTCCTCTGTAATGGGTTTAGTTAGGAAGGTTGTTGTCTTCATCAGACAACATGGTAGGAATAGAGTCCAGAAGGGACTCATTATCTTCTATTGGGACGCTGACATGATGAGAAACCAAAAGAGACTCAAAGTAGTTGGAAGCCAACCTCCCAATCTCTACATCATCCTCCACAACAATCCCATTCTCATCCCTAAGTCTATTAATAGAGTTCCTCTTCTTGTGTTGTAGTGTATATCAGTGGAAGAAAGACATGTTCCTGTCTCCCTCTTTCAACCATTGTACCCTTGATTTTTGTTTCCAATAGATCTCCTCCTTCAACGTCAACAACCAATCTTTAGAAAGAGAGTTATCCAAAGCCTGAAGTTCCTCCGACAAGTCTCCCTACTCCATCCTAGATTGAACTTCCAACAGTTGACCCATAATGTTCTTCTTCCTGACCAACACATTCCCAAAGGTATACTTGTTCCATCCCTTAACTCTATTCCTAACATTGGCCAGTTTTTGAACCAATCTATACATAGCCGGCCCCTGGATAGGAATGTTCCACCACCCAGCTAGACAATCTCTAAAGTCTGGATGAAAAGCCCACATCATCACAAATCTAAAGGGGAAAGGGCCTTTAAAACACCTCTCTTGCCAGTTTAGCAGTAAAGGGTTGTGATCAGAACCCACCCGAGGAAGAGCCACCAAGCTAACAATATTGGCTATGGCCCAATTGGAGGATATTAAAAATCTATCCAGCTTAACCTGGATAAGATTTTTCCCTTGTCTTCTATTGGACCAGGTGATAGATTGGTCCACCAGTTCAATGTCCATACGAGTAGCATTACCTAAGAACTCCTCCAAGTCAGCCATATAGTGTCAGAATAGTCCGCAAGACCCCCCATCTTTTCAGATGGGTAGAGGGGGGAGTTCAGGTCTCTTGCAATCATCCAGTTAGTTTTCTTAGAACTCTTGATTTTGTCTAATAGATAATCATAGACCTCCTTTCTCCTGTTGTGTGTATTCAGAGCATAGACATTGACCAGGGTCCACTGGATGAACTTACATTGGAAGGAGATTTCAAGACAATGCTTGGAACATGACACCACCACCCCTTGAAGATTATGGTTCCATAAGGTGGCAATACCACCCAAAGCTCCTTGGGCACCACTAATTGCATAATTAGCATTAGGCTAGATGTTTTTACCACCAGGTTGAAGTTCTCCTCAGTCATCTTAACTTCTTGCAGTAACACAATATCCATTTTATTGTCATAGATGCAGTTCCTAACCATCAACTGCTTTTGAGGACTATTTAGCCCTCAGATGTTCCATGAGACTATTTTCATTTTTTGTTCTGCCTAGAGGGGGCCACCAAGGTGGTCTGCCTACCACTAGCGATTTCCTTCTCCATCTCTCGCTGTCTAGTTTGCATGAGTGAAGGCCTGCCCTTGCTATTATCCCCACCCACATCCACAGTCTTTCTACTATAGTCCTTCCCTCTCTTCTTCACAGTGGACCAACCCTCCAAGTCCTCTGTATTTTTGCTAGTGCCCACTCCTGGGGATAGGAACAAGTTTTTCTCTAGAGTGCTAACCACCAAATTGAAGCCCCCCATCTTAAGTTCAGGGTTGCGATGAAGAACTTCCTGAACATTTTCCTTCATAGCATTCTCAATCACTTGTGTTCCAGAAGTTTGGCCGAACTCACCCTCCTCCCTTTCTTCAGACTTGCCACTAAGGTCTTCCACCTGGCTATCGGTACTCAAATCTTCCTTAACCACCTACTCCACTGAACTTTGAGTCTCCCTGCTAGAAACCAATCCTTGATCTCCCCCCGTGGGCATCACAATCTCCTTCTCCAGGAGTTCCTGGTGGGCAACCCCCTTAGACCCATTCGCCATAGTATTCTTAGCCGGGGAACCCATGGGGAAATCCACAAGTTTGAGGATATCCTCTGAGTTAAACTTGCAATACGTCTGTGTTAAACCTGAGATCAGTATGTTCCTTTTTTTATCAATCCTTTGCTATATGGCCGAAGCATAGGGTTATGTGGCCTCTTTTATGACTACCTATAGAGTATTTTTAAAGCAGCCAACTTAGCATATGTTATAATGGCCTGTTCGTATAGTATAACAACCTTTAGAGTATTTTGTTAGTGGCCAATATAGTATATTATGAAGGCCTATAGAGTATAGTATAACACCATGTTTAGTATATTGAAATGGCATGTATAGCTTATTAAAATGGCCAGTATAGTCTTTTAAACAGCTTTTTAATTTAACCGTCTGCTTGTGTGTTGATCTATTTGACTGGTTATTAGTTGTGAATAGGCTTTTCGTTGTAAAGATATACCATTGTTAAAGATACATGTGTTCCTATAAGGAAATAGATAAGATCGATTGAACTTATTCACTAATAATGGCAAAAGGCAAATTTATTGTTTTAAATTCTAGAATCAATTAACAATCCCAATGGAGTGTTTATTTGCATCCTATTCTAAAATTTTGAATCTTTATTATAAGTAGTGTTCAAGATATATTATTCATGCAAGCAAATATTGATTAAAATAGATACATGATTAAAGTGCAAAGATTCATATATATCATCTACATGAATGCGTTCGTGTACCTATGTATATGCATACCTAACTTCCTGGTGAGGCTTTTGATCAAACATAGGCATCTTTTAATAGTGATTAATAGAGAAGTTTAATCATCTAAATGCTTGTGAGGAATTAACTTGTGAATGCATTAAGATTCTTGAATATGGGTACATTGGTGATAGATTATTTTCTCGCTTTATATATGATTCCTGAATATGGGTATATTGGGGTTAGATTATTTATTTGCTATGTGTATTGGGTTACTTTCGGGCTAGGATGCCGAATGTGGGAAAACAAAGAAAGCTTTTCCTCTTTTTAGGATTTGACCGTAACTTTTATAAGTGCTTGGGCCAAGCCATGTCCATTGAAATAGATGAAAGATTGTCTAGCAAAACTTTATTTATATATTTCTCTGCCACATTCTGTTGTGATATATTACACATCATCATTTAGATTTGCATTTAGACATCTAGTTGCATCGGGTGTTCCCTCCTACCAGTTGTTTCCAGGTTGCTGGGCATTTAATGCAAGGTTGGGTATCCTTCTTGTCATGAAGGATTCCAAGGAAGTGTAATTGCTTCATGGTTGGGTGGAAAAGTGCCTGGGCCATGTTGTTGTCTCTTGGCTTGCAGATGACCATGTGGGTTAGTGGCGGCTAGAGACAGTGATTTAGTTCTTATTCATTACTTGTACTTGATTATTGTACCTTATTATTCATTGCAATGACTTATGGCATGAGAGCCTAAGATGTATATTGTATCATTCTTTTATAGTGCTAACACCTGGTTATGGCATGTGGATTTGTAAGACATAATTTCACTATTGTCGATATATAGAAGATCTATCTCTTTACTTGTATAGATGTGAATAAATGGATTATTTACTTTAGTAATTATTGATATGAAATGCATACTTTACATTGGTATCAGAGCTCTAGATTTAACACTAGGGCCTTTGTCTATCATGCTAAAATGCAAATTTGATGCAGATCAGTCATAATGGATACAAGAAACACCAACTGTAGTGGAGGATCAAACAATAAATAAAATGGAAGGATCCGTGGTGAAGCAAACAATGAACAAGATGGAAGGTTGGATCGAATCCTCGCTCTCCTAACCTAGCAGGGAACTAGGATGGATAATCTTGAACAAGAGATCAGAGTAAACCGTGGATAGAAAAATCAAAACAAAAATCAAAATCAAGGAAATGCAAATTAGAATCAAGGCAATGAGAACTAGAGGGATGAGGTGTGAAACCCTGAGAATGAAGGGAATGTGAACAATCATGGTAGGATTACAGAGGAGTTGGACAAAGATCTCAAGAAGGTCTCACCACCCAAGTTTGATGGTAGGACCATCAGTGATGGAGCTGAAGCATGGATTATCGAAATAGAAAAGTACTTTGGGCTTTGTAACCTTTTGGATGAGACTAAGGCAATGTGGGGTTCCTATCAACTTGCTAGAGAAGCGGCTACATGGTGGGATACTAAGAAGGCAGATAAAAGATTGTTACCAAGAGAAATCACTTGGGAACTTTTCCTACAGCTCTTTAGGAAAAGGTGGTTACCACAACTCTTCTTTGATAAGAAGATGACAGAGTTCCAAAACTTGGCACAAGGAGGTATGTCAGTAACCCAGTATTAGGAATGATTCTCTCATTTACTCAAGTATGTTCTGAAATATTAGATGGATGAGAGATTTAGGATTAGGAAGTTTATCATGGGCTTAAGGCCTCAGATTGGAGCAGATGTGGACATCCACAATCCATTGACTATGGATGTAGTATTTGAAAAGGCTATTAAGCAAGAACAGAAGTTGCAACAGGCAGCCAGTTATCTCAAGTTCAGAGATGCAAAATTTTGGAACAAGAGATCCCAGAACAATAACAACAACAATCAGGGAAACAATAGCCAAAAGATTTGAAACTTGAAGAGAGGTAACAAATCTCAAGATAGGAATGGTAGAAATCAAAATGGAGGTAACAAAAGAGGTAACTACAACAATAATAACAACCACAAAAATAACCAAAGAGATAGATTAGAGGGACCAAGGGCACATCATGGCAGATGTTATGTATATGGAGGCGAGCACTACACCAATGCTTGTCCTCAAAGATTAGCAGGGTGAAGAGATAGGAACTAGTAGGGAGAACCGTAGCACATGATTCATGCAGCCGTGGACAATCGATAAGCTGACTTCCAAATAACACCCATTCAGTTTCCAGGTAATCTCTATGGACTAGCTGTTTCTATTTTGATTGATATTGGAGAAACTTAATGCTTTGTAGATCCAAGAGTAGATTCAAAGTTATTTATTAGACCTAGACATATGACAAACTCATGGATGGTATAGTATGGCAATAGGGCAGAAAATAGGGTAGATTAATGTCTTGCATGTAGTGAGTTAGACCTTCCAAGTTTCCAAACTCAAGTTGATCTTTACGTAGCACCTTTAGGGTCTTATGATGTGATATTGGGAATCAATTGGTTAGCTAAACATAAGTCAATTGTAAACTATGAAGACAAGGTTGTGAAATGATTGGATGACCTAGGGAATCATGTAGAGATTCATGGTTCTAAGAGACCACTAAAACTTAGGTAAATTTTGGCTATGTAGTTAAAGAAATCTAAAAGGAAAGGGTGTTCCATTTATGCTATCCAAGTAAAAGATCTTGATAATATGGAACTAGTGCTTAATGACTACCCTATCCTAAGGGAATTCCAAGATGTGTTTCTTGTGGATTTAATAGAGTTGCCACCGAAGAGAGAGTGAGAATTCTTTATTGATTTGCTACCAGGGACTGATCCTCAATCTAAGGCACCCTATAAGATGGCCACTACAGAATTGTATGAGCTAAAAACACAATTGCAGGAGTTGTTGAACCAAGGGTTCATAAGACCTAGCATGTTGCCGTGGGGCGCACTGGTCATCTTTTTGAAGAAGAAGGATGGGACTTTGTGTTTATGCATTGATTATAGAATACTTAATAAGGCTACCATAAAGAACATGTACCCACTTCTGAGAATAGATGAGCTCTTCGATCAGATGAAGAGAGCTACAGTGTTCTCAAAGATAGACCTTAGATCCAACTATCACCAGTTGCAGATTAAGGACGAGGACACATCTCGAAGACAACTTTCAGAACTCGCTATGGTCACTACGAATTCATAGTGGTACCATTTGGGTTGACTAATGCTCCTACAACTTTCATGAATTTAATGAACAACATATTTAGTGATTGCTTGAATGACTTTGTGTTGATCTTTCTTGATGATATCCTGATTTATTCTAAATCAGTTGAAGAGCACGAAAAATATTTGAGGATAGTATTACAATGCCTACGAGAGAGAAAACTCTTTGGTAAGCTATCCAAGTGTACATTCTATTAGGACAAGGCACATTATATAGGTCATGTAATTTTAGCAGAAGGGATTGCAGTTGATTCTGAGAAGATTAAGGCAATAATGGAATGCCCTTGCACCTCAGAATGTGATGGAAGTCCACAGTTTCATGGGACTTGCAGAATATTATAGAAAGTTTGTGGAAGGGTTCTCAACAATAGCAACACTGATTACCTCACTTCAGAAGAAAGGAAAAAGGTTTGAATGGACAGAAAGGTGTGAGCAAGCTTTCCAAGTGTTGAAGGAAAAGCTTAATGCAGCTCCTATTTTGACCATACCTGATCCTAATGGGCATTTCACAGTGATAACTGATGCATCTGGAGAAGGTGTGGGAGGAGTATTAATGTAGAATGAGCAAGTGGTCACATATGAGTCAAGGAAGTTGAAGCAATATGAGTTAAACTATGTGTCGCATGACCTAGAGTTAGCCTCCATAGTTCATGCACTTCAGATGTGGAGGCATTATCTCTTAGGGAAGCCCTTTGAGTTGAAGATAGATAATTTAGGGCTCAAGTACATTTTTACTCAACCTAATCTTAATGTAGGTCAGAGAAGATGGCTAGAGTTTCTTAGCGAGTACGACTTTGGGATTGAGTATATTAAAGGAAAGGAAAATAGAGTGGCAGATGCTCTTAGTAGAAGACATCTGGTGGCCATGGTTACTACAAGATCAAATTTGAGACAAAAAGTAATTCAGAATTTGCAAGGGGATGAACATTATGACAGAGTAAATCAAGTTTTAGAAGAAGACCCCTTAGATCATCGATTTGATGGTTATGTGATTGAGTCGGATGGACTTTTGTGATATCAAGGAAGGATGTATATTTCAAACTCAGGGAATTTAAGAAAGTTAATTCTTGAGGAGATCCACAATGCACTATATTCGGGGCACCCTAGAGTGACAAAAATGGTAGAAGGATTGAGACCTTTATAATTTTGGCCTAGACTTAAGAAAGACGTAACAGAACTTGTGGCTTGATGCTTGGAGTGTCAGTGAGTGAAGGTTGTGCATGTGCATCCAGTAGGGCTTTTGTACTCGCATAGTGTACCAGAACATAAGTGGCAAGTAATAAGTATGGATTTTATTTAGGGGTTGCTAATGTCCAAGAATCAACATGATGTCATCTTGGTTGTATAAGTTGACTAATGTAGCACATTTCATCCCAGGGAATCTTTTAGATGGTTCGTTGGTTTTAGCTAAGAAGTTTGTCCATGAAATCTTTTGATTGCATGGAGTGCCGGAGACGATCATTTCATAACGAGACACTCACATGACTTCCAAGTTTTGGACAAATTTGAATGTATCTTTGGGAACTAAATTGAATTTCAATTTGGTGTACCATCTTCAAACGAATGGTTAGACAGAAAGAGTTAATCAAGTAGTTAAAGACCTCCTAAGGATGTATTGTATGGATCAACATTATAAATGGGAGGAGTATCTTCCATTGGTGGAGTTCACTTACAACAATTCATATCTTGCATCTTTGGGGATGGCACCTTTTGAAGCTCTTTATGGGTGTAGGTGTCAAACACTTATTAGTTGGGACAAGGTAGAAGACAAAATTGTGATTGGACCTGATATGCTTAGGGAAATGGATGATTAGATGAGGTTGATCAAAGAGAAATTGAAGCAAGCTTTAGATCGACAAAAGAGTTATGTAGATAGGAATAAGACGTTCAAACAATTTTTAGTAGGTGACAAGATCTTTTTGAGGGTCAAGCCTCAGAAGAGTTCAGTTTCATTTGGCAAAGCATCTAAACTTGCTCCTAGATTTGTAGGGTTGTTTGATGTGGTAGAAGTGATTAATCTTGTTGCTTATAGACTTGCTCTACCGGCTGCTCTTGCTAGAACCCATAATGTTTTTCATGTATCTTTACTTAAGCCATATCATCCTAATGCTTCGCATATACTTAATTGGCATGCTTTACAGGTACAAGATCCAAGAGTGGTGCTGGTGGAGCCCACTTGAATTTTAGAGAGGTGTAATGTTAAGTTGGGTAACAAGAATATTGTGCAGTATAAGGTCTAGTGGGACCAATATTATGTGGATAATGCCACATGGGAGGATGTTGAGGAGATAGATCTTTTCCTCATTCGAGGATTTAGCATAGTTTCTTTTATTCATGCATAGTTGAGATATTGTTATTTGATTTGATGATACTTTTTGATACATTAGTAGTAGAGAGATACATTATTATTTTAGTTTTGTGTAATAAGACATCGAGATGATGTCTCTTCCTAGTGGGGAAGGATGTCACATAGATTGACTTTATTTTGACTTAGTTATACTATGAACTATTGATTATTACCTTAATTGTTTTACTGTCGGGTAAATTTCAAATGCATAATAGGTAATTGTCATGATTTATATGGATTAAAATGTACATAATTATGGATTATCTTTTCTTGAGATTTGGCTATGATTTTTGGAGACTAACCTATTGATGAAAAATTGAGTGTGACTAAATGCAAGAAATGTTGAAGATGAGAACATGGTTGAGGTAGATATGACTAGCTGCCAGAAAGAATTGTTAGGATGGGATCCCAATACCTACACACACATAGTTCATGTAGCATCATGTCATTTTGCATTCTGATTGATTTGGTTTCACTGAGTTCCTGTGGCATAATTTTATTGTGAGCATTGATTGTCGTGATTGATTTGAGTGGATGAGATAAAGTATTTATTTTCATTGCTTCAAGTATGTTTGTCTGAGCATAATATCATCTTAGTTTTAATAATTCTTTTCTTCATCTAGATAGATAAATTTTATAAGATGATGCTAATAACCACATGCATAATTATTATGTCTATATTGTGGTGAATTTAAGATTAAATTGTTTTAGTGTATATATATATATATATTAGTTGTGCTTTTAAGAAATTATAATTAGACAAGACAAAATAGATAGACTATAAACATAAAAGTTTGTAATTTAATAATATATATATTTGTGTATGTAATACTTTAGCTCAAAATATTATGCTAGTTAAAAACTAAAAATAAAGTGGTTGTTATAGTCAAACATATATATAGGATTTATATATGTAAATTTAAAAATCTAATATAAGAATAATTTAAAATAAACTATTTTCATGGATTGTTAGAGTGCCACTGTGTGCCATGCAATGATCTACAATGAGTTATCTGTATGGAAAATGAAGTTCTAAATTTAAGCACGCCCTTTTTGAGAGGCTGAGGGAGATAAAAAAAAAAGAAGAAAAGAAAAGACACACATAAAAGAAAAGAAAGGAGTAAAGGAGGAGCAGGAGGAATTTGGGGGGCATGCACTCTCACAGTAAAGGGAGAGCAAGAAGGCAATTACAGGTATTTCTCCATTGAGTCTAAAGTATTGCATTGTAGGCCAATATATAAATGAATTTACTTCGGGTAAAATAAAGTTTCTTTAGCCTGCAACTAGATATATTCGGCCTGAGCTTTGCTCTTAGCCTTTTCTTGTTTTATCAAATAGCTTCTCAGACTTTTTCCTTGTTGTCTAAAAGACCTCTAAAACTATGGGATCGACCCCTCTTCACTGAGAGATCGGCCTCTCTATCAACCATATATCATTATCGACTTTGTGCCACTTAGTTTGGTCTTTCTCTCTAAACCTGCTTGGTTGACATTCTCCTCGGCCTGTGATGTGAATTCTTTAGACCTGTTAAAATTTTCTCCTAGCCTTTTGTGGTGTAAACCTCCCTTCTTTAGCTTTAAACACTCCATATGCCTTCACTTTAGGCAGAGAAGCCTTAAAATAGAGATGGCCTGATAGATTATAATAGCAACGACTTCTCTTATCTTTTATTAGTTTTAGGTCCTTTTTGCTAATCTAAATTGGCCTTGGGTTGAGAATGTCAGCCTTCATTATCATCTCAACGACCTATATAAGTGTTTTGGTCTGTCTTTTTGTATTCAACACCTGATGTGTTTTATTTTGGTTGGCCTCACCTGGTAAACCTCGTGGCCTTCAATTAGTATGAACTGCCTGATCTCTCTTTGATCGACCTATTCTAAATTTTAGACTATTGTCTTTATTTATATTGATCTGTGTTAAACTTATTATGTTTGTGTTAAACTTGCTTATATTTGTGTTAAACTTGCAACATGTCTATGTTAAACCTGAGATCAGTCTTTTCCTTTTTTGTGATCAGTCCTTTGCTATATGGCTGAAACATGGGGTTATGCGGCCTCTTTTATGACCACCTGTAGATTATTTTTAAAGCGGCCAGCTTAGCATATATTATAATAGCTTGTTAGTATAGTATAACGGCCTTTAGAGTATTTTGTTAGTGGCCAATATAGTATATTATGACATCCTATAGAGTTTAGTATAATGACATGTTTAATATATTAAAATGGCATGTATAGCTTATTAAAATGGCCAGTATAGTCTTTTAAATGGCTTTTTAATTTAATTGTCTGCATGTGTGTTGATCTATTTGACCGGTTATTAGTTGTGAATAGGCTTTTTGTTGTAAAGATATACCATTGTTAGAACTACATGTGTTCCTATAAGGAAATAGATAAGATCGATTGGGCTTATTCACCAATAATGAAAAAAGGAAAATTTATTGTTTTAAATTCTAGAATCAATTAACAATCCCGATGGAGTGTTTATTTGCATCCTATTCTAAAATTTTGAATCTTTGTTATTAGTAGTGTTCAAGATATATTATTCATGCAATCAAATATTGATTAAAATAGATACATGATTAAAGTGCAAATATTCATATATGTCACCTACATGAATGCGTTCCTGTACCTATGTATACTCATACCTAACTTCCTGGTGAGGCTTTTGATCAAACATAGACATCTTTTAATAGTTCTTAATAGAGAAGTTTAATCATCTAAATACTTGTGAAGAATTAACTTGTGAATGCATTGAGATTCCTGAATATGGGTACATTGGGGATAGATTATTTTTCTCGCTTTATATATGATTCATGAATATGGGTACATTGGGGTTAGATTATTTATTTGCTATGTGTATTAGGTTACTTTCTGGTAGGATGCCGAATGTGGGCAAACAGAGAAGGCTTTTCCTCTTTTTAGGATTTGACCGTAACTTTTATAAGTGCTTGGGCCAAGCCATGTTCATTGAAATAGATGAAAGATTGTCTAGCAAAACTCTATTTATATATTTCTCTGCCACATCCTATTGTGAGATATTGCACATCATCATTTAGATTTGCATTTAGACATTAGGTTGCATCGGGTGTTCCCTCCTGCCAGTTGTTTCCAAGTTACTAGACATTTTGTGCAGGGTCAGGTATCCTTCATGTCATGAAGGATACTGAGGAAGTGTAATTGCTTTGTGGTTGGGAGGAAAAGCACCTAGGCCATGTTCATGTCTCTCAGCTTATGAATGACCATGTGGGTTAGTGGCAGCTGGAGACAATGATTCAGTTCTTATTCGTTACTTGTACTTGATTATTGTACCTTATTATTCATTGTGATGACTTATGGCATGAGAGCCTAAGATGTATATTGTATTATTCTTTTATAGTGCTAACACCTAGTTATGGCACGTGGATTTGAAAGATGTAATTTCATTATTGTCGATATATAGAAGATCTATCTTTTTACTTGTATAGATGTGAATAAGTGGATTATTTACTTTAGTAATTATTATTATGGAATGCATACTTTATAGGCTTGATTTTTGGTGTTTGAATTTTTGTAAGGATAAGAAATGTTTACAAGCACCTTTGGAAAAAAATTTAGATTGTGAAGGTTAAGTTCTCCTCAATCAAACTACTAATAGACTGACTTTACAAATTTGAGCAAAATATCAAGGACAACAAGCAAGCATGCAATGGACCTAGGATAATATGCTCTAATGTAATTCACCAATAATGCTCTTGGACTCTTTTTAATCTCCTTGCAAATCAAACTCTTGATGTATTGAATAAGAATGATATAAGGTTCTTTTTTAAATGAATGAATAAATGTCTTTAAATAGAAAAACCAAGCCCACAAATCAATAAATGTGGGTTTTGAGTAAATAAGACAATATAAGGTTCATTAAATAAATGAAATCAATTAATAAACACCTAATCTAGATTTAAGAGTAGGGACTAGATAGTTTCAAATGAAAATTTTAAATAAATGTGGGGTTTGAGTAAATTAAATGTGTGGATGCTTGGTTTTGATTTTTGTGTAGATATATTTTTTAGGTATTAAGAAGTTATTTGTCAAGATTATAAAATTTTGTCATATGTTGTTGACTTATGAATCTAACTGCACATTGTTTTAGTTTCCTTTTATGAGTGTGGAAGTGATCTCCATGTGTGTAGACTTGAATTGGTACATGGATTTGAACTTACATGTCATGAATATGATCTAGGACAATTATGTAGATTGGAACACATTTGACTTGATTTTTGGTGTTTGAATTTTTGTAAGGATAAGCAATGTTTATAAGCACCTTTGGAAAATTTGTTACATTGTGAACGTTAAGTTCTCTTCAATCAAACTACTAATAGACTGAGTTTACAAATTTGAGATAAATATCAAGGATAACAAGAAAGCGTGCAACAAACCTAGGATGATATGCTCTAATGTAATTCACTAATAATGCTCTTAGATTCTTTTTATTCTCCTTGCAAATCAAACTCTTGATGTCCTCAATAAGAATGGCCTAAGGTTCTAGAGATACCTGAAATTAAACACATCACCTTCAACATTTCTAACACCACTTTCAACACTTTTTTGACACCATCCTAATCTCATCCTAATTACATTCATCCTAACACTAATTAATTATATAAATCATATATTTAATTAATTAATTAGGATTATCCCTTTAGTATCCATTCCCCCTTCCATCATTAAATTAATTAAATAAATTATATTTATTTATTTAATCTAATTTTACCACATCCATCTCCATTAATTAATTAAATAATTTTATTATTTGATTAATTAATCTAAAAATTCTAAATCCTATTTTATCATCCATTTTTCATAGTTTATTCCATCTTTATCCACTACCCACAAATAAATAAATTCAAAATTCAAAAAGGTCACATGGCTAGCTAAGAGGTTGTCTAGATTCATTGAACCTAGATACTCCCACAAAAGTCAAACTAACTTTACATCTCCACCACTCATTTCCATACTACATCTTTCAATCCTAGTCATTCACATAAGGATAAGTCCTATAATCCTCCATCCTTGCCCTAATTCCTCTCACTCGATCCTATCCATCCATTTATCTTGAATCTCAACTATCCATCCTTATAGAAAGCCCTAGAAGCTTCTAACCTTGCCCTAATTTGTCTAATTCAATCATAGCCATCCACTTCTAATTAAATCTTATCTCTTCATTTCTAATTAAATATTATCCCCCCATTTCTAATTAAATCTTATCCCTCCATGCTATCATCCAAAAATCTATAAATCAAACCTCAATCAAGCCATTTGCATAACGGAGCATTGGAATGTAATGTCATGCTGCTAAAGTGAGCAACCAACAATTAATCTCAACATCAAAAATCTATTGGAGAACAACCACCATTTCTTGGTGCAACAAGGGCTATCTTGGTGAGATATTTTCATGTTTTTATTTGATTTTTGCTAACCCTTTGCTCAATTAGAGTGTCTCCTTAGAAATATGTAACATATAAATATCATGCAATGAGTAGCATCTATCACACAATTTAAAAATAAGCATTAACTGCAACATGCTTGAGAAGGATCTATCTTTGAAAAAAGTAAAGAGTAAAAGGGTAATAGATTTTGCATGTTACTAAAAGTGACAAAAGATCCAACTATATAAAAAAGGGCTCCAACCAAGAGGACAAATGTAAAAATTCTCTTACAATGTAAAACAAGATCTATATCTATATATAACATGATCAACTATGTGTTAGAATTCGTAAAACAGATTATAACCCAGAATCAATTGAAAGATTTAGAAACAAATATTGTAAATACAAAAGCAATTGAAACATCATAACAACGATACCAAGAGACTGATGTGAAATGCTTTAAAGAAAAATAGCATCAGATAACTATCTCCAATATCGAATGTAAATACAAGCTAGGTAGTGAGTTTATATAGAAAAGGGAGAGGGTGGAGGTGGCAACACCAACCAATAGGAAGCAACCATCTATTAGACTAAAGATAGAAAAAACAACTTCCCAAGATAGCTAATGGATGCTCACTTGTAGGAATGTGACACCTCATAACCTACTCACCTAATTAATCTCACTTTATTAACCTAAGAAAGCTTAATAATATGTGTAAGAAAAACCTTATGAAAAGGAATAAAAAACCTACACTAACACCCCCCCTTAAGCGCAACTTCGGTGGGTGAAAAATATGTGTCCTGATAAAGCAAGCCTAATGAGGTACCCATGTACAAACAATTCCCCCCCAAAGAGAAGAAGTCCCCCCAAACAAAGTAGAGAGAACATTCCCCCATAATAGAGAGAACATTCCCCCATAATAGAGAGAGAAAAAAGACTATGAAACCCCCCCATAATAAAGTAGCTCCTATATCAAAAGAGGATTCCCATATATGAAAGTTGAAGATGATCCATTTGTGGCAAATGACATTTCTCCCCTTAAGAAGAAACAACTCCAATAGTGAATGTTGGAGTAACTTCCACTCAAAGAAACAAGGTGAGGAAGGAAGCCTCATGATGTATCTTGTCTGAAAACTCTACTCAAGTGTTGTCATGCTGATGTTGAAATGAGTCACAATCAAATCAGGAGTCCCAGGCCTAACTAAAACAAGTGACCTCTCAAAATCATGTGAAAACTGAAGAGCAAGATCCAAAGAACTAATGTATGGATGTGGAATGTCAATGCACGCCATGTGGCTACAATGTAAATCCCACGAGATGTCATGTGAAGAATCACTAGAAGCCCTCGGTGAAGCCCCTCTAAACTCTATAATAATACTAGGTGCAAGGACAAAAGAATTGTCATGAAAGAGGAGAGATAACCCCTCAAATGTGTCATCCAAATCTAAAATGTGAGACTGCACAAACAAATATGTAATGTCTAATAGATAGGAATCCCAATCAGGAAGACTGTAATGATATTGTTGCAAAGAATCACTTGAATCTCTCAAATAAGCATCTTTGGAATCTGATGAAGCAACAGGTTATGTATCTGAAGATGGGGTATCAATGTACTTCACACAAGATGGGGCAAAAGAAGTCTCAGTGTTATCCACAAGAGCCTAGTCATCCAAGGAAACATCACTATCAAATTAAGATCCAAACTCTCCATACAACTGCTGGATGATGGTCCAAGCAGTGAAAGGGAACTTAGTGTGCTCTATGTGATGTAGAATATCCTCAGAAACAATAATACATATTAGTCCATAGACCATGTCATTATTGTTAAACCATGCATTCTTCTGTTCATAGTCACTTGGCTCAGGAACACGTTCAAGGAGGTGGGGCAATATATCCTACTCAAGGCGTTGATGGTTTATCCCTTGTTTCCAAGACAAATAGTTCTTTGAGGTTAGATTAACAACATAAGGATGGAAATAACTGAAATCCATGATGAACCCCCAAAATGATTACAATAACCCCATAAAATATGTGACTCAAAGAGAGCACATAAGACACCCCCCATTTTTACTCAATCAAAGAACCCCCCAAGAAAATATGAGTTGGCACTTTATATTTAGTGTGATTACAATTGCCACTAGCAAGAACTACTGAGTGGACTTGATCTCAATGCTATTACAAATCCTCAAAACGAGCATATGTTGAAAATACAACTTTGGCACAATACCAAGTGAAATAAGTAACATCAATGCAAAGTACACGAAAAACGTGCACTTTCAAAAAAAGAATCACCTCGATCCAAGGTTTTATGCAAAAGTTATGCTTCTTCGAAGTTCCCAAAATGAGAATTGTGCAGTGTCATGAGTGAGAATCTACAATTTCTAGAAATTCTATGCATCAAAATTAAAAAAAAAATGTCTGCACTAGTGCATAGAGCATGAA
This sequence comes from Cunninghamia lanceolata, assembly GCA_027924645.1. Taxonomy (NCBI): domain Eukaryota; kingdom Viridiplantae; phylum Streptophyta; class Pinopsida; order Cupressales; family Cupressaceae; genus Cunninghamia; species Cunninghamia lanceolata. The sequence continues at coordinate 180,099 of BSBN01001640.1, read as the reverse complement.
AAATAGCCTAAATAAAAAAATACTCAAAAAACAAAGTCATTATGAGCTAGAACGGAGCATTTGAAAACTGCCTTCAAATCTGCAACTGCCAATGGAGAGGGGGTCTGTTGTAGCTTTTTGATTTAGTTTTTGCAAAATATATAAGCTACATGCAAAAAATAACAGATACCTAGATGGTTTTTCAATGTTGCGAACAAAACCCAGAAGGTGTTTTTCTTTATGATGTATAGAAGATGTGGATCGAATGTAAAAAAAATGCCTTTAGCAACAAAAAATGACCCCATCAACCAAAAACGACATGCAAAGGATGAATCAACTACCAAAGACAAGTAAAGGCATGCTACAACCTGCAAAATTGATCAAAACACAAAATATGCAAGCCGCTTGTCAAATTTGAGCTTCAAAAACCCTTGTTTGTAGGTATGGCCAACAATCTCCAAAATGAGTGAAACGAAAGCCAAAAATAACTTTCAAGAGCCTCTCGGATGCAATAGAGTAGTAAAAAATGCTCCCAGACTACCTAAATAGGTTGCAATCACCCAGATCTCATACATGCAAAACAAGATTACTGGATCTTCATAAATCCTTTCTGATTCTCCAGATTGTTTGAAAATGCAAGAGAAGAGCATACGAAATTTTTGAAGATCTCTACAAAGAATCTAACCTTACAAAACTTTCTCTGATACCATGTTAGAATCCATAAAACAGATTATAACCTAGAATCATCAGTATAATCAAACTCATGAAGAAATATTTGTTATAATATATGCCTCTCCAATTGGTTATATACAAAAGATGCAAGGAATTGGAGGTAAGGGAAAATGATAAAATCATGTTAAGCATGTAATAACTACCAATGATAACATCATGTAAAGTACATCAAGCATGTAATAAATAGCAATGGGTAACATTGTGCAGGCACAATAAGCATGTAATGAATGAAAATATATAGAATCATGTAATAAGCACATAAGATAGAGGGAAATGAGTTGTGTAGTGCCCCTCACCTTGCCTTCTGTCGGATTGATAGTTATCCTAGTAGGACTGGACATTATGACATTCTGTTTGATGATGGATTCTCTGTTAGTTGATTATGGACCTATTGATATGATGACGTTTGATGATGTTTGATTACTGATATTTTATGTTTTTACAGTTTGATGCACATATTAGATGTTATAGATTATTTTAATTTCAACTCCATGTGTTATTTGATTATGATTATGATGCATTTCTGGTAATGGATGTATTAGATCATTATGTAATTGAATATTTTATCTTGTTGAAAAGCACTAGAAGATTATGTGTAATATAGTCATTTATTGATGTGTTTATGGGAACGGAACAGTGTCGCATTACTCATGTTTGAGTACCCTGCCACACTACGACTTCTGTTCACTGTGTATATGACTGCATGTTTATATATATATGTTCAACCTTGTGGTTTGCTGCAGGATGCAGGTACTGGGCATCGACTCCACCTGAACTAACAGGTTTGAGCATGCCCTAGCCAATGGAATTGTTGATCGGAGTTAACCTAAGGTCCCCTACTTAGTCAACATCCTCGAAGAGGATGAGTATCTGGTATCGCATTTAGTCATTATCGTTTGTTGAATTCTTTGTTCCTATGTCATGGTCATATTTTGTGGTCTTGTAAGAAGGTCAGGTATCATGTTGTAGGTTGTGTTTATCCAATTAGTAATGGTTGATTTAAGTCTGGTTAGTGTTTCATTAAAATAAAGATTAATTTCAAGATGAAGTTAAATAGTTATTTATTAAAGGAAAATTATGAATTGTCGGTTAAACATAAACAATTCAATTAGGATGTATTGTAAAAATTAAAATGCAAATAAATTTGATAAATAATAATATATGGTTAATTTTGAGTTGTCACATATAATAACCATAAACAATGAATATTAAAATAAATAAAACAATTTGTAAATCAAATTGTTATTTGTAATATTACAATTAATAAATAAAATAAATCATATTAAAGTTGTAAAATTAAATTGTAACTTGTAATGTTACAATTTAATCAATAAAATAATAAAGTGGTTAGTTGTAAATTGGTTAAATTATATTGGAATCAAAATATATAGATTAATATATTTAGACAATCATAAAATTTGATAAAATTATTGATTTGAAACATTAAAATAATAAAAATAAATATATATTTTTATGAATACTGTAAATGGATATATGGTTGTTTCATTGGATCACGAACCATCCTTCCTAAGAAGGTGGAGGAAGACTCTGGAAGGGGGAGAGGAATTTCTCTCTAAAAGGGAATGGACTGGAAAAGAAAAATATATAGAAGTAGATGGGGCTGCAAGCGGGGAGGAGCTGTAGGCCGAGATCAGAAGATTGGAGCTTTGGAGGCTAGAGCTGTAGGTTGGGATTTGGGAGAAACATCAAATATTCTGATAGCCAGGCACTTGGTCCAGGTTCCATTATTCTATTTTCTACCTCTGTTTTGTTTGAAATAAACAATATGAAATTTTTATTCTATTCTCCTTCCGTCAATGCTTTTGGTTGTGTGATGCAAAAGCCCTTTCATCAAACTCATTTTGAGCCTATTCTACAATTATTGCCTTCAGGCACTCATCCGGTTTACTTCTGTCTGTTACATTTCTCTATGCTTCCAATTTCTACATATCTGTCTACCAAAGACGTTCACATTAAGAACACTAAAATCCTTTCTTTATTCTTTATATCTATGCCTTCAGAGACATACTGTGAAACAAATATGGGACTTCTCTTGAGCTTACTGCCATCCTGTGTATTACCTTCATCGAATGAATGAGAGTTAATTCTTCCTCCTCTGTTTAGCACAAATTTCTATCTGGTAATTTATTTACATCTCAGCTTGATGTTATCATTTTGCTGTTATCGAATCTAGATGATCTCCCTTTTTGGGTAGGCCATTGGCTTGCTCTTGCCAATCGCATTTGCTTGAAGGGTTCTAAAGCCTTCTCAACAAATTCATTGTAGACATATCCTGCAATCGTTGCCTTTCATAGATATCTTGTAGTTTGTGCCCCAGCTGACACCTTCACATCACATTGTTTGAAAGCTTCTAAATCATATGATCCTCACCATACTCGCTCACTTCTGCATAGATGTTTGAGAGAAGAACATATATTGTGCAACAATTTTTAGGATCCAAATCTTGATCACACCATCGTTGTATATATATTTTAAGGTTACATTTATATGTGGTTGACAGGCACCATGGAAACATAGCGATTCACCCAGGATAGATTTAATAGGTCTCTTAATAACAAAGTTTAGGTTGTATGCATAATAACCACTGTAGGTGTAATGCAAATAAGATTTTAAATGTGATTTAAATATGCACAACTCTCATTCTCTAAAACTCATATGGCTGCACCTTCCTCCTATAGCAAAATTCATCAAAGTTGCTTTCACCCATAGCTTTTATCTTATATTTGTTCCAGTTTCTATAATTTGAAAGGAAATGCTTATAAATTGAATTATTATAAGTTGATTTACCAATTTTATTTGGGAATTCATCAAACCGTCTTCCTTATAATTTGCTTGCTCGAGGGACAATGACACGCTCAGCTTAAAGAGATTAAATACTCTATGGCATGCATGGCCAAAGTTGGTCATTAGGGATGGATCGCTCTTAGAAGATTTAAAAAGTCTTATTACAAATCTATTGTGTACATATCATGCAATCATTGCATATCAGCATTTCATTGAGGGGTTCAGCCAAACTTTTCGCTGTCCATGCCCTTCAAAATTGCTTTTGTTTGAAAGTTCTAAAGCCTTTTAATAATTTCACTTTGTGAGTATCTTGAAATCGCAAAATATAATAACAGCATACCCTTCTCTTTTTGCTCATTTGGATCGCTATAGCTTATCAACAAATTGAGAGCTTAAGCTCCGTCATCGCTGCACTACGATGCATCTGGTGAATTTCTCTAGTTTTTGCATAGGTGATGAGAGAAGGGCATGAGTTCTGCAGAGTTTTAGGATCCAAATTAATTATCAGCATCATTGGAATTCCTATAAGCTTCTATGTAATCTATAGACATCAAGATAACAAATTCGCATCGCTGTAATTATTTTAAACCTATAATATATGTGATCTATAGGCAACAATAAATCGTATATGCAGTCTTTCCACACTTCAATTACAATCATCGACATCCTCAAATCATCTCAATCTCATAGCATTTTGTAGAGAGGGCCAGTAAGAAGGCCGCTGCCCTTTGCCTTCTGTTCACTCTCCTCTTCAGCACACCACAAATCTTGCAATTTGATATGCTTGCCGGAGTCATTTGCTTTCAACCATTTTTGACCCATTAATAAAGGTTACTTTATGCTAAGTTGTAAACATCTATTTGGTTAGGCTAGATTGCAAATAGGAAAAGTTTATTATCAGCTGTTTAAACAATTTTATTTGAGAACTTAGCAAATTGTATTCCTTATAGTTTGCTAGGTTGCTGGACAATGTCATGCACAACTTAAAAACATTGAATATGCTAAGGTGTACACGGCTAAAGTTGACATTATAGATGGTTGCTGTTGTACAAAAACTGTGAGTCTTATAAACAAATCCATGCAATGCGCTTAACCAGAATCCTGCCTGCCTAGGCTTTCAGAATGCATTTGTTTTGTGAGTTTCTGAAGTCTTTTCAACAATCTAGCAGTAGTAGTGATTTTTTTATTTGGCATTGTTTAAACAAATTCAACCACTAGCTGAACATGCTTTGCGTCTAACATAATTTATATTCTTAATGTATCTCATGGCTGTAATAAGTACTTTGTTCCATTTATGCGTTGAATTTCAGGATAAGTTAAAGCACATTAATGCCTTAAGAAATTATATTTCTGTACTTAGTAGACATTAAAATCTACAATTTAGTCAATTAAAATTAAATTGATTAGTCTTATATAAATGTTCAAAAAAAAAAAATTGTTAGGTAAATAAATTTACATCTGATAAAAAAAACAACACTATAGCTGTAATTAAACATTTAGCTGTAAAATACAAGTGAGATTTTAAAAGGGGCTGTATCATATGAAGTAAGATTTTGTACAAACTGACAAAATTTATATAGAATTATAATGATAAGTATATTAGGTTTCTACATAATTTACTCATACTAAAATAGATCATAGTAATTTAAAGGCACTATTGAATAGATAACCGTCAATATAAAAATATAATAATAAATATATGAGATTTATATACAATGTTAGTTTAGTTCTCTTTGGATGAAAAATATTTACCATCCAATTACCCATGGAAATTATTATTATTATTAGTATTATTATTATTATTATTGTTGAATAATATTATTGTTATTATTAGTTTAAATGATATTGTTGTCATCTCCACGCTATCCGGAAAATGTATGGGTGAAGTCTAACGAGAAATTGCATAATTTATATGATTGTTAGTTTTAAAAGTGCAAAATCAAATGTAGATTAATATTTTAGTTAAGTTATTAGATTTAATTCATTGAACTATAAAGAAATGTAGATGATATTAATTACAATAGTTTAATTTAAATCGTTATGATTATTGTTGATTAATTTAATTTCAGTAACAATTTTATTATAATATCTTTATGAAGGTTTTATTAATTGAAGTTTGATTAAATAGACTCGATATTGGGTTTATTAACATTGTAATGAGATCGTTGGTTGTAATGGGGTCCACTATGCAAGTTGTTAGGGTGTCATTCCAGAGATAAAATAATTTGTTTTCAAGAATAGTGTTGTTATGTGTTTTGGATTTATGATGTTCTAAGAGCATGATGCCTCTTGTTATGTATGAGAGTTTGGTAATGATAATGTGAATTGATGAGTATTCGGAGTTGTGAGTGCATTATGAGGAGGTAATAATCCCCTTTGTGGATGTAGTGATTGTTCGTTTAATTGTATTTATCTTGTATTGAGTTTTGTGTTATATTGTGAAATGGGGAGACATTTAGTACTGTAACAGAGTAATATTTATGTATTGTTATGGACAATATTTTGTGAGTTGTCCCTGTGATTAAGTTGATATGCAAGAGGGTTAATGCCTTGCATTATTATATATACATGTGGATATGAGGATAATTGTTATGCAAGATGGTTAATGCCTTGCATGGTTTATGTGTCCTCGTTGTCATGATGATGTTTGCTATGCTTGTTGAGTGGGGTTTTCTAGTTGCAGGTAGGGGAGTGGCTCTTAATGGGGGTCGGAGCCCAAAGTGGTGTCTAGGACAACCCATGTGGGAGTTGGATAACTCAGTGATAACCTAAATAATGAATTAGGAGGGGTTGGGTAGTTAATCACACTAAATAAAGATAAGTAGATGCCTCACTCATGGCTCAAGTGCTTGTTTAGACTTGAGATGAGATGAGAAGACCTAGAATGGCAAGATCAACTACCTTGTCCTCATGAAAGGTATGTTGATTCCGCATGAGCGTTGTATGAGGGCCGGGAGTCGGGAGAGGCTACCAGAACAACCCAAGATGGGGCCGGGGCCTAGGAAGGCTTACCAGGACAACCCATGACAAGCCATGTGATGACACTCCTTCCTACTGCAGCATATCACTCCCTAGTTGTACTCTCCCCATTTGTTAAGTGTTTGCCTCTGGAAGTGATGTTGATTTGTTGACTTGTGTTGTTGGAGTCATGTGTTGTCTTTGTTCTTAGTCTTCTATCTACCTGACTGTATGTTGTAGTGGGGACCTTATGTTAACTCCTAGCTCGGGGGGTGGACCTCAGGGTTCCACATGGTCGGGTGGAAGAGCTTTTATCCATTTGTTTTTCCCTTGCCAATGTTCAAGTGCAAGAGGATATATCTTGTGTATCAGGCATCAGATCTTGTACCAGTTATGAAGGAAGTGATTTATATTCATGTACTAGTCTTGTGTATCAGTTGATTCATAATGTATGTATTCAGAAGGTGATAATGTAACAATGTAATGTTGTACTCATATGTGAGGAAGAATTGTAACTGTGAACTAGATCCTGATGATTACTTATCTGATGTTGTGATATGGAGATGCAAATGTTTATTGATTTAATGCAATAGGTTCAGAATGATCTACTGATGATTAGTTAATAATGTATGTTAAATTATGTTAATTAATTTGTCAAGTAATGCAACCATGGAACCTTAGAGGACAAGTTGTTAGTTTAATGATGTGTATTGATTTGTTAAACATTACTTTGTTATATTATTCATTTAAAAAAAAAAATTATTCTGCATTACATAGCATAAATGTGTTGTTCTCTAAGGTATTCGTGGTGGGGCGTTACAAGTTGTACTTAGGGTTGGTCCTAGTACAAACAACAATCAAGGAAGATAAATCATGTTTAAGCATGGTAATGAAATGCCATGTAACATATAAACATTATTGATGACATGATCATAAAATATATAAGCATGAATGCACATGGAATGGATCAAGAAATAAAGAATGCCTATGGTGGAAGGTATGGAAATGAATGATGAAAATAAGTAAAGGATAAGGGGTCAAAAGATGTAAGCATTTTGTAACCACCCTATCTATAGTCAACAATAATAGTGGCATAGATACATAATATTAATGTGAGCTTTTGCTAGTTTTCCATCAAGAGTAAATAAACCAAAATCACATGTTCTAAACTAGGATGTAATGATGAAGGGTTATAACTAATTAGGATGAAATTGACTACATAATTCTTCTTTAGCAATAGGATTCTTAGGATTGGTATGAATAACCTATAAGTGCCAAAAATGGGCAAGCATACATGGTAGTCTAATGATGACCTAATGGCCTAACCCACGAACCTATACGGCATGAAAATAAAATTGAACTCTCTTTAAATAAAACTAGTTATTCTTGGTGGAAGTGTCTAGTCAACTTCTTAGCACCCTTGTGTTGTTTTTGGTTATCCCAATTTATTTGCAAATCATTTGTGACCTTTTGTTGCCTTAAAACCTTTGAGTTTAGCCTTAAGTCATGAATTTGATCATTTTTATTTGGTTCATGTTAATTAATTGTCCATCTACCCCAATGAATGATTTTTTATCTAAAGGGGTGAATGCACATTTTAAATTTGGCATTTGTGAGCCTTTATATGCGCATAAATTTTCTCAATATAGATTATTTTTACTCAAGTTGATGTTTGCTTTATATGAGCTATCTCTTCTAATTCCTTCTAAACCTAATCCCTCTCTTATTTATAGATTCTTCTTATCCATTTGAGGATCCAAATTCTTATACAAATTCCCACAAAAAATTGGTCTAGCAGCTTCAAAGTATTTTACAAACTATAGCATAACTTTTATTGTTTCAATCACCTACAACTTCTAACCTATCACAACCAATTCAAATTACCAAGTCTAGCATCATAGACAAACTTTAAAGTCTTTGTGAACAATAGTAAATACAACTACAACCAACTCTTTATTTTGTGTATTGGCCCATTTGTTGTCAGTATTTTGCTTCCACCAATAAAGAATGCACCCATAGTTGAAGGAGAGGAGGATAGAAAATTGTCTAGGTCCCTAAGAAAGATCACTTATCTCCACATTGTTCTAGGCCTTGGACAGTTCTTGTCCCAAGTGTGGGATTTTCATTGAATTTAGTTTGATTAGATTTATTTTATTTTAATAGATTAGTTTTGTTTGTAGAATTGAGATTAGTTGTAGGTTCTTAATCTTATAGATCTCAAATAATGCTTGTCTTGGGTGTATGTTTAGATTAATTTAGTTTAGTTTTATTATGTTTTATGATAAATTTATTTTGGGAAAATTTTAGTTAGAACAATTCGTTGTTATTCACTCCAAAGCTTGCAAACAAAAACAATAGATCAAATCTATTCAAAACAATAGATTAAATCATTCATTTTATGCCCAAATCAGACCTTCAAATTTAGTTTTTATTCTCAAATCAACAAGAAATTGGAAATTGAAATTCATCCACAAGAACTTGGGAAATTATAAACTATATGTTGAAAGTAAGATAGAATTCACTTCTTGTTAATTTGCTTGTCTTTGATTGATTTCTTGTTTCCTTCTTGACTTAAATTGCTTATGGAAAGAGAAAAAGAAAGTCATTTATTTACTATTTATTGAAGTAAATTAGTGAAAATCTTTATTTGCATATGTGGTTTAATTCTTAGATTAGTTGCATGCATTTATAAGATCAAACAAAAAGACAAAAATAGTATTTTAAAAAAATTGATGGAGGGTTTTATATCAAAACCATATCATTTTCTCAACTTGTTAGTATTAAGAGCATGAGTCTAATATGATAAGGATTTAGATAAGAGACAAGGGCTAATGGGGTATCATTCTACCAAAGTTTTTTGGGGCGTGATCTAGACCTCAACCCTTAAGTTGTACCTTTAGGGTATTTAAACCTTGGTGGATGGTAAAATCAAAGAACATACCATCATCTTCACCAATCTACTAAAAACATTGAGCTACAACCCTTTGGTACAAAAACAATATTCATTTAGTCAAACTTTATCATACTTCCATAAACTAATTTATTTATTTCAATGTGTTCAAACATTCTATAAACACCATAAAAGACAAAACTCACCAAAATAATTAGTTCCATTGAATTTGAGTGATCACACTCCAAACAAAGTCAAAACAATTAATCATTTCAAACATTCAACATTCAAAATCATTCAAACATAAAAATGAACAAATTATTACAATACTAGAACATTTAAAATCCAAAGGCAAATATAAACTCAAATATAAACACCTCATTTGAACCAAAGGTGAAAGGAAGCAAGGTACACGGAACACACTTTCTACACCAATCTAATGAGGGGAAATGTATGCAAATTCATTTTAATCCTTACAATTACAGCAATGTTAAACATATAACATAAGAAATTACAACAACAATACAACACATAAGAGATTGACACAAGATGTATCATGGGGAAAACCTTTTCAGGTAAAAAACCCCACACTCTAAAACCTGCACAGTGTATTATCTGAAACAATAACAGTTTACAATACATTTGCAATGCAAGTTCTTCCAAGAGTCTTCAAATGTCATTTTTGGAGTGATTTTGGCAGCATAACAGTACCTGTAAAAACACTATGCAACTACAACTCTAAAACAATGCATTTTATAGAGATACAAGGCATATTCTAGAAGCTTCTTGGGATAGGCATCCACCTTGGCCACATGGCCATTTTCCCACATCAAAGGACACTTGTCTAAGCTGCAAATACATCCCTTACATCTGTCATTTTTTGGTAGATTTAACTTTCCAAGATTGGAGCACTCCATGCTAAAAATAGACTATGACAGATGCTCTTACACATCTTACAGCTGTCATAGATTTTCCCAACATAACAACCTTAAATGTTGTAAGAGAATCCATCATACAAGACTAAATATAGTAAATTCCTCTTACAACATGTCATAGCCCAACTTGGGCTCCCAAAGATGCCTTTCCCTCATGCAAAGATACTCACAGACACTTGTCCTCACTTGTCATAGGAATCTCCAAACTTGGCTCTTACGCATCATAGATTCTGTCATATGGAATATCCTCTTCCACATACCACAAGATGCTGACACATGGCATAATAGTGCCACCTCAAATGGGATGCCCAAATCCATGTAGGTTTGACTTGACCATCCAAGTCACATTCCAAGTAAGATGACAAGTCACCGTGCCACCTCAACTAAGTGACCATATTGAATGTGCAAGTAAATACAATATTAGGCAATAAACCAATATACAATTAAATAAATAATGCTAGGAATTCGCAAAGGTTGAGACACCTTAATTCCCAACATTCTCCTACTTGTTGAACACCTTGTAAGAGCCAAAAGAAATGACAAGATTTAACTGCTAGGGACCAAGAGGCCCATAGACTCTGAATACTATCTGAACTTCTCTATGCCCACTGGTTTTGTCAATGCATCTACAACATTCTTCAAAGTGTCTGCCTTCTCCAATATCACCTTCCCATCTTCTACCATATCTCGAACAACATGAAACTGAACATCAATATGCTTTGTTCTGGCATGGAAAGTAGGATTCTTTGCTAGGAAAATCGCACTCTGACTGTCACAACAGATAGTAATCTGTCTTGCATCAACACCAATATCTAAACATAACCTCTTAAGCCAAATGGCTTCCTTACAAGCATGAGTTGCTGCCATGTACTCTGCTTCTGTCATGGACAAAGCAACCATAGGTTGTTGCTTACTCATCCAACTAATAGCACCACCAAACATGGTAAACACATAAGCACTGGTGGATCTCCTATTGTTAATGTCACATGCCCAATTAGAATCCACAAAACCATGAATACTCATGGAATGTAGAGGTCTAGTAGGATAACCATGATAACATAGAGAATACTTAAAAGTACCCCTCAAATATCTAAACACTCTCTTCACCGCATCCCAATGTACACATCCAGGAATAACCATAAACTGACTAAGGACTCCCACTTCTTGGGCAATGTCTGGTCTTGTACAGACCATAGCATACATCAAACTACCAACTACACTAGCATAAGGTACTCTGCTCATATTCTCCATCTTAGAAGGAGACTTTGGACAATCATTCACAGATAACTTTATCCCCAATGAAACAAGAACACACAATGGTCTACAACCTACCATACTGAATCTATCCAACACAGTCTTCACATACTTACTCTGGCTTAACCAAAGTTTTTTGTTTGCTCTGTCTCTTCTAATCTCCATCCCCAGAATGTACCTAGCTACCCCTAAGTTTTTCACCTCAAACTGTGCTGACAACTGAGACTTCAAATCTGAAATCATATTCTTACCATTCCCAATCAACAACATATCATCAACATACAGTGCAATAATGAGAATACGATCATTGTCAAACTTGTAATACACACAATGATCTAATTTTGATCTCAGAAATCTAATGGACAACACAAAGGCATCAAAATTCAAGTACCACATCCTAGGATATTGTTTCAAACCATACAAAGATTTCTTTAACTTACAGACCAAATTTTCTTTACCTTTCACCACGTAGTGTACAAGCTATGACATATAAATTTCTTCCTCCAAGTCACCATGAAGGAAAGTTGTCTTCACATCCATTTGTTCCACTTCTAAGTCATAAGTTGTTGTAATAGATAACATGAACTGAATAGATGTCATCTTTGCAACAGAAGAGAAAATTTCACCATAATCAATTCTCTCCACTTGTGAATACCCCTTCGCAACCAATCTAGCTTTGTACTTCTCACCACTACCATCTGCTCCAAATTTCTTCTTGAACACCCATTTGCATCCAACGGGTTTCCATCCATCAGGCAAAGGCACCAAGTCCCAAGTTTTATTCTTTTCCAAAGAAGCCATCTCATCCTCCATGGCCTCCTTCCAGGAACTTGTATCTTTCATGTCCATAGCCTTTGTCACAGTTCTAGGCTCATCAGTGTTAGTAATCAAGGCATAAGCACAACTAGAATCTAGCAATGTATAACCAAACCTGTCAGGTTGCTTCCTATTTCATGTGGACCTCCTCAAAGGCTAAGGTGGGGGTTCTACCTCTTCTTCTGAACTTTCAGAGCTGCTAGAGCTCTCCTCATTATCAGGTCCAATAGGGTCTTTCGGTGCACTCTTCTCAAGGGTAGAAGGAAACTGAATCACATCCTATTTCTTTTTCTTCTGGCTGTAGAACAACAGGAGAAGGTGTTAGCTCTTTCAAGATAACACTTCTATGTTAGCTCTCTGAAGATAACACTTCTACTATACAACACTTTTTCAGCCACGAGATCCCAACGCTTGTACCCTTTCATACCGACACCATAGCCAATGAAGATGCACTTAATTGCCTTGTTCTCCAATTTTGATCTCTTCTCCTTAGGCACATGTGCATATGGCTCACAACCAAAAACATGAAGATTTCTCAATGAGGGCTTCTTACTAGACCACACCTCCATGGGTGTCTTATCAACGAGCACTAAGGTAGGAGACCTATTAACCAGGTAGCAAGTAGTGGCTACAGCTTCAGCCAAAAACTTTTGTTCGAGGCTAGCATCACAAAGCATACTCCTAGCCCTCTCCATCAATATTTTGTTCATCCTCTCTACAATTCCATTTTTCTGTAGGGTATAAGGAGTTGTCTTATGTCTTTCAATCCCATGTTCTTTACAAAACTTATCAAACTCTGTGGAACAAAACTCACCACCATTATCAGTTCTCAAACACTTAATCCTTTTATCAGTCTGATTCTCTACAAAAGCCTTAAACTCTTTGAACTAACTAAAGACTTCAGATTTGCTTCTAATAAAATAAACCCATGTCCTTCTACTGTAATCATCAATGAATGATACAAAATATATAGATTTAGTGATTGAAGGAGCATTCATAGGACCAAACACATCAGAATGAATAAGATCCAAAACACCAGAAGACTTGTGAGAACTAGAGTAAAACTGAACACGGTTTTGTTTTCCATATATACAAAGTTTGTAAAAGTCAAACTCAAGATTACAATCATTTAACCCCCCAACGAGGTTTTTATTTTTCAGGGCTCTAAGACCCTTCTCACCAATGTGACCAAGTCTCTTATGCCACAACATTGTCTTTTCAACAGGAAGTTTCATTTCCAAAGCATGAGCACCCTTAGGTACCCAGAAAGCACTACCATCAAAAGTAGAAGCAACAGTCTTTTTCGCTGCGGGTTCCTATAGTGAGGATGAAGAATCTGAAGGCCTTTTCTTTGAAATAGATGAACTATTGCACTGAGTAGTACATGCATCCAGTTGAAACAGAGTACCTCTCTGAGTACCCTTAGCAAGCACCATAGCTTCTCTTGTCATCTTGCATCCTCCACCTAAGAAGACAACCTGCACACCTGCATCATTCAATTTACTTACAGAGAGCAGGTTTCGTGCTAAATCAGGGATGTGCATAACCCCTTTGATCCCATTCACTCGTCCATCAGGGAATCAGATCAAGACTCTTCCACACCCAACTATCTTCAGGTGAGAGTCATCACCCAAGTACACCTTCCCACCATCGTATTCTTCATACTTTGTAAACCAACCTCAATGAGAGGTCATGTAGAAAGAAGCACCAGAGTCAATCAGCCACACATCTTCAGATAAATGGGCAGCCAAAGCTGCAACAAAAGCATCACCATCATCTTGTGACTTGTTAGAATCAGATTCAGAGTTCTTCTTCTTTTTCTTCTTCTCCTCTTTACACTCCTTTCAGAAGTGCCCAGTTTTTCCACAGTTCCAACACACTACCTTGGACTTTCCAAGAGATTTGGATCTCCCACGGGATTTGGATTTTCCCTTTTCAGCTTTCTTGTCTTTCTTTTTCCCTTTTTCTTTGGGTCTTCCACAAACTGCAAGAGCCTCTTTGGCCAACTTAGATGACTTTCTCTGGATATCTTCAGATAATAGCGAAGACACCACTTCATCCATTTTGAAAGTGGATGTGGTACTCTTGGTGGCCATAACAAGATGATCCGAGGTGTCTGGCAAAGAACAAAGCAAGGTCATGCAACGATCCTCCTCCTCCATTTTCACACCAACAGATGTCAATTGTGTAATGAGCATGTTAAAGGCATTTAGATGGTCTACAACAGATCCTCCATCTTCGATCCTTAGAGAATATGGCTTCTTCTATAGGAATAACTTGTTTACCAGGGATTTGGCCTAATAAACATCACCAAGTTTCTTCCACAGCTCCTTTGCGGCCTTCTCCTCATGGACATTTAACAAGATAGAGTCAGCCAAATAGAGTCTCACAAGACCCTTAGATTTTTGATCCTTGAGATCCCAATCATCTTGTGACATTGCCGCTAGTTTTACACTGGAAATAGCTTCCCATAGATCTCTATCAACAAGCATGTCTTCCATTTTGATTTTCCACAACTCAAAATTGTTGCCATTAAAATTTTCCAATTCGATTCTACTGGATGTGCCTGTCATCTTCTCACTACAACAAGATCACATAATACTCTGCATAGACTCCCACTTAATCAAAGATTAGCTCAAAAAACCCCTACCCAATAGCTAGGATCACAGGTGATCAAGCTCTGATACCAACTAAAAGGAAGCAAGGTACACGAAACACACTTCCTACACCAATCTAATGAGGGAAAATATATGCAAATTCATTTTAATCCTTACAATTGCAGAAATGTTAAACACATAACATAAGAAATTACAGCAACAACACAACACATAAGAGATTGACACAAGATGTATCGTGGGGAAAACCTTTTCAAGTAAAAAACCCCACACTCTAAAACCTGCACAATGTATTATTTGAAACAATAACAGTTTATAATACAATTGCAATGCAAGTTCTTCCAAGAGTCTTCAAATGTCATTTCTAGAGTGATTCCAGCAGCATAACAGACCTGTAAAAATACTATGCAACTACAACTCTAAAACAATGCATTTTATAGAGATACAAGGCATATTTTGGAAGCTTCTTGGGATAGGCGTCCACCTTGGCCACATGGTCATTCTCCTGCATCAAAGGACACTTATCCAAGATGCAAATACATCCCTTACATCTATCATACATGGCAGATTTGACTTTCCAAGATTGGAGCGCTCCATTCTAAAAATAGACTATGATAGATGCTCTTACGCATCTTACAACTGTCATAGATTTTCCCAACATAACAACCTTAAATGTTGTAAGAGAATCCATCATACAAGACTAAATATAGTAAATTCCTCTTACAACATGTCACAACCCAACTTGGGCGCCCAAAGATGCCTTTCCCTCATGCAAAGATACTGACCGACACTTGTCATAGGAATCTCCAAACTTGGCTCTTACGCATCATAGATTCTGTCATATGGAATATCCTCTTCCACATACCACAAGACGCCGACACATGACATAATAGTGCCACCTCAAATGGGATGCCCAAATCCATGTAGGTTTGACTTGATCATCCAAGTCACATTCCAAGTAAGATGACAAGTCACCGTGCCACCTCAACTAAGTGACCATGCTGAATGTGCAAGTAAATACAATATTAGGTAATAAATCAATATACAGTTAAATAAATAGTGCTAGGAATTTGCAAAGTTTGAGACACCTTAATTCCCAACAAAAGGCATCAAAGGAATCTTAAACTATCCTTTTAATCCTCTTCTATCATACTTGACGTTTCATGGCTATGTGTCCAAGAGTGAGGCATGATTTAGTATAGATAAATTTGAGATAACTAAGGGAGATTTTACCCACTCCCATGGATACCAAGGTTGTAGAAAAAATAATTATTCTTGAGTGAATCTAGTAAGAGAATGCTTGCTTGGAGGTGATCAATATAGTACCTTAACAATATTTTTTAATGAGAAACTACTCTTTTGGATGTGCTCTTTAAAATAAACCAACAATGAATCAACACTCTCCATGATCAAATTTCACCTCAATTAAACATCAATGACATCCACCATCTACTTCTTCAATGTGAAGAGGTTATTCCACCTCACTCAACCCCATTAGACTTTCTTTTGACACATGTGCCAGAATAATTTTCCACCTATCTAATCAATGTGAACTATCGTATGTGAGCCATTTTGGGTCATACTGGTGAACCCAATGTGAATGGAAGACCTTTTGTGATAGTTTATTCCCCCTTCCATTTTTCTCATCCATTTATTTTTTGGTGCCTAGAGTACTCTCAAATATGTCTAGGTATAGGAGAAGTTGAGGGAAAGTTCTCTTAACAAGCCGTTTACTCCCAAATTTTATAGATGCATCCATCTAGTTGATCCCCTAGCTCTCATCCAAAATTAGTACTATGAAGAAGATATTAACTCAAATAGTACCTATCATGAATATGAACAAAACATAGGAGTGAACTAAGATGTGATAACATATAACAATCCTATGTGGGGATAGTGTTAAAGGACTATCATCTCACCTAACCCAATTCATCAACAATAACAACACATTTTAGTTTAATTTGAAATCCATCGGCTAGATCCCAACTTCGTGCCATATAGAGAAATGACCACCCACCTTGACAATGAGATGGAGCACCTCTAAAATAACTTAGTAGAGGCCCAAGTAGCTTAAAATTCTCTCAAATTTTCTTAATAAAATGATCAAGCCTCTTCCAAAAAATGTAACCAAAAACTCAACCTAAATAAACCCTCCTCAAAATGAACAGTACCAAGATGACCAACGGAAAGCCTCTCAAGGTGGTGAAGCTAATAATGTTAACTAATTAAATGAAGCCACCCTAGAGGCTCTTCTCACCACCTTTGTGCAACACATCCTAATGTTAGAAGTGGGACATACTAAACAACCTCGCCACAACTCTTCACAAGATAATGCATGATAAAGAACCCCTAAGAAGCAAACAAATACAAACCCTTTCATCACTACCTAGATTGATCCAAATCAAGGATTCCTCAACCACCCCCATATTTCAATATGTACTCATGCAACATGAGTAATGAGGCATTCATAAATTAAACACAAAATTATACAACCCCACCCAAATTCCAACCAAAAAATCCTATATATCAAAACTACACATCAGTTTTGGGTTTCAACAATTGAACATAGGATTCCAAAATGAATAATGTTATTAGGTTCCTCTTATGAGACCCACATTTAGGGGACCACCTCCTTCTATACATGACCACTTTTTTGAGACATACTTGGAGTATCTAAAAGCATCTTTGGACCACACAATATGAAGCATCATCCTACCTAGGCCACCCCAACCTTAGAAAATTCAAAGAATAAATGGATTTGAATGCACATAAAAAGGATTATGTAACCATTGTTAAAGAAATCATGCTTTGGTATGTAGTTGTTTCTTGTGTCTTCTTTAAGACCTTAGAGGGAATTGCTCTTGACTGGTATTACCAGTTACCCAAGGGCTCAATCCACTCTTTCTAGCAACTCATCAAAGAGTCTATGACATCATTTGACATGAAAAAACTCATTAAAACTAGAATTAGAGAATTCCCAAGTATGAAATAAGAAAGTAATGAATCAATTGCCCAGTTTTTGACTCAATGGAGAAAAGTTTTATATTCTTCTGCTAACACTTCTCACATTGACTATCAAGATTTATGCGATCTCTTCTTAAAAACCCTTAGTAGGGATACCTAAGAGGAAGTTTGGAAACTTTGATACAAATCCTACAAATAGGATTTAGAAAGTGCTCTCTAAATTGATTGAGAAACCATCAATAGTGGTAGAAAAACCTATGGAGCCAACAAAAGATTGATTATTTAAAACTAGAATAGCGGCTAGAACATGGATAATAACAATAACAATCTTTATGTGCCTAAAGTTTTAAAGAGTAATAGGAGTGCCACAGTAGATGGGTTTTAGATATCCCACCTATTAAAAACATAATGGTGGCAATAATTTCATCTATAATAAAAATAAATATAATGGCAACAACAACAATAGAAATCAAGGGAACCAAGATATCTATACAACTTAGAAAATACCATGGGATATCCCCTAGAAATAATTACTACCCAAGATAGAACAAACCATAGAACAATTTCTCATATACAGATAACCAATATGACCCCTATTATAGAATTGGAGATTTTTATCCTAAAAAAATTGCTCCTTCCATAAGACACAAAGATATGATATTAAGACCTTTCAAGACTACAACAAGTTCATTTCAAAATTACTAGAGGATAAAAAAATTATTTTCATAGATATGTTCCTCCATCCTTAGGAAATTCCAAATAATGGTAACAACTATGGGCCCATTACTCCTCATAATTTGAACCTAAAGATCTACCAAAACCTTTTCTTGAGTGATGCCCATAAACACATCTCAAGAGGGTTCTTAGATATCTCCTCTTTGTCAAGGTCAATGGTTGTTTCCAACCCTAAGGAATCAAACTTAGCATCTTAGTTGGATATAAAGGGGCATAAAATGATGTTAGGATTAGTCAAACTCATTGATGATGAAGACAATTGAACAATTGACCAAATCAAGTCTAATAGGCATGTAATATCCACAATCCAACTAAATTTATATCCAATTGGTCCCTATGAATTGATAAGGACCTAAGGAAAACATTTGCAAAAATATTGATTTCATAAACCTCTTAAGAAACTCCCCTTCTCACTAAGCATCTCTCTTGGAGTTTATTAGGTTAAAATATCTCAATCACATAATCCCACCTCCAAAGGAACAAATAAATTAGTTCGACTTGGATCTCTATCCACCAAACTTCGATTTGTAGGATCTAGGATCCTTCAACCTTAGGTAGATGCCTTGAGAGGTTGAATAAACTAGAAGAGACCCTACCTTGCACTTGTAAGTTTGGATTTACAATACCTACATCAAGAGAGATCTAGTTGGCGATAGAGTTATGGTTAACATAGTTCCCTTCTCTCTTTTCCAAAGAATGGGATATGGAAAAATGAACATCATGTATTATATAAACACCTTACAATGATAAGATAATTTGGAAGCAACTGCAATAGGGGAAATTGTCATTCCTATCACTTTAGGTACCAAGATGATTTTTAGGAAAGGTGTCTCAACCTTTCACCTAATTTTAAGATTACAAGAAGTGTGATTTTCAAGTTGAAAAATAGAAAACTCAATTTTTGGGCTATAGAGTTGGTTTTTGGCTAATTTTTTGGGGTTGTTTAACACTATTTCTCAACTTCTTGTCACATGGACCTCTTTGAGATCTACAATTTTTTAAAATAGGCCTAATCAACCCCCATGATCAAAATTTATGGCCTCTAAAAGTTGGGCCTCCTGCATTGGAAATGTAAAAACATCAACACATATAAGAGTTGCAAAGAGGAGTTACACCTGTTGACCAACACATCATAAGGCATCTTTGGATGGGGATAATGGAGCCAAAATGGAATGCCCAATTTAGTGAGTGGGTTATAACGAGGTTATGATAGGTGGAAGGAATATTTTATTTTTAGCTTAGAGACTCATCTTGGAATTTGGGTGTTATATTTCTAACTAAGGATTTAGGTGTCATGATTTTGGGTGGTTTTAGGTCATGGTTTTCTAATTATAGTGCAGTCACGATCGAAGGGTTCACAAAATGAACTATCCAAACTGTGTAGCAAGAGTAAACATAATGGAAACAACTCAATTATAGGATGCAATTGAAGATTCAAATACTCAATATATCATATATTCATAATGCTTATATGCCGACAACATGTGGGCTACAATTATAGGGCTCACAGCCCTGAATTCCAGACTACAATTGATATGTAAGATATGGCATTGAAGCACCTTCTCCAAAAGAATCTAACTATCTATCTTATGAAGCCCACTAACTTACTTCCTAATACATCCTAGAGATCTATATATATAATCTCCAAGCTCAAGAAATCCTCCACGTTGGCCAAGAAAGGTTACAAACTCCAATGAAGGAATGTAACGTGTAGAAATAAATAGGTCAGCCTTAAACATCTGTTAATGCTTCGCAAATGGATGAATCAAGGTGTAGACCTCAAGGAAGGTCTATCTGATCATTATGTGCTGTGTGACATGTTTCATTTAGCTCTGCAAGTCACGGAAGTGCTCCGCAAACCTTCTTCTTCAACTGACTGTCTGAATGCTCTGCTCTATGAAAATAGGGAATCTTCTAATAGCAATAACGTTTAGCAGATAAGTCCAAATGACCTAAACTTTGGATATGATGTAGATGATGATATGTAGATGCTAAGCCTTACTCCATGAGCTCTGATATGAAATTGTGGCAAAATGCGGTTCAAAATGTTGAAACTGCAAATGACTGAACTGAACTAGAAATGAAAGAAAAAAAAGAATGCAAAATATTTTTGGTTGATGGAATATTGCTCTACAACCTGGGATGCTCCTGCATCAGGCACCCAGGGTTGTTGAAAAAGTGAGTCCCTCACTTTGTTGGGGCTAGAGGAAAACCAAGATGGTCCACCTCAACCTGAGAAATCCATGTCGAATCTTCTTTCGGTCTGCCTTTCCATTTTACCAAGTATTCTTTGTACTACTTCCCTCTAGTACTGCGTCCAACTCTGCTGTCCAAGATGTCTTCTATCTGCTTCGGTTGCTGATGTGGTAACTAATTCTATAAACTTTCTTCAATGTTCTCACTAGATTCACCTTCATAATACTGATATAGGTCTCCAATGTTGAATATAGGTGATATACCCAATGTCTCTGGTAGCTCCACTTCATATGCATTTCTTGAGTCAATTTTCCTGAGTATCTTACATGGTCCAAACTTCTTCATCTTCAACTTGTTATATGTCCCTACGGGAAATTTCTCCTTTCTCAGAGAAAACTATTACTTCATCACTAACTAAAAATTCTTTATGTCTCCTCTTCTCATTTGCTTGCTCCTTATACTTGTTGTTCATCTCCTCCAAATGCTTCTTGAATCAAGTGATTATGTATTGTCTCCATGTATCCTACAAATTCTTCTGCCTCTACACTTCTCTTGTCCTCCATACTGATACCTCTCAATTCTGCTACTCCTCTAGGGTTTACTTAGGTCACAATCTCAAATGCTGTCTTCCCTGTACTTCTATTCACTAAATTATTGTATGCAAACTCTTCTTGTAGTAGAATTAGATCCCAATTTCCTGTCTTCTCTCGTACCAAATATCTCAACAAGTTTCCCAAACTCCTATTTACCACTTCTGTCTGTGGATGAAATGTTGAACTAAACTTTAGGTCTATCTTCATCTTCTTCCACAATGTCCTCCAAAAGTATCCAATGAATCTTGTATCCCTGTATGAAATTATGCTCTTAGGTAATCCATACAATCTCACAATTTCCTTGAAAAATAGGTTAGCAACATGCACTGCATCATTTGTCTTCTTACAAGGTATGAAATGTGTCATCTTTGAAAATCTATCCACCACTACAAATATAGAATCATGTCCTCTTTGTGTTCTTGGAAAGCCTAATATGAAATCCATGCTTATGTCTTCCCAAGGTCTCTCTGGTACTGTCAAAGATTTATACAAACCAATATTCTGACTTATCCCTTTTACAACTTGACATACTCTACAACTCTGCACAAACTTCTTTACATCCTTATATATTTAAGGCCAAAAGTAATGTTCACTTACCAAAGCCACTGTCTTGTCAATTCCAAAATGTCCTGGCAATCCACCACTATGTTTCTCCTTTATCAAATTATCTCTCATTGAACTCCTAGGTATACAAAACTAATTTCCTTTGAACAACATATCTTTCTGAATAAAATAATCTAACCACTTGCTTCTATCTATCATGACAAGTTCCTTACATGCTTTCCATGGTTTTGCAAAATCAAGGTCTTCTTCATACATGTGCTTCAGTTCTTCAAAACCTAATACTTCAACTTTCATCTCTGTTAGCAAGTTCCTTCTTCTACTCAATGCATCTGCAACTTTGTTTGACTTCCCACTCCTGTGCTTCAATACAAATGTGTAACTCTGCATGAACTCTACCCAGCTCATATGTCTCTGATTCAACTTTCCTTGACTATTCAAATATTGTAAAGCTTGATGGTCTGTATACAACACAAATTCCTTAGGAAACAAATAATGTCTCCACTTCTTCAAACCTTGAATTATGGCATAGAATCCTTGATCATAAACTAAATATCTTCTCCTTGCATCATTCAACTTCTCACTGAAATATACTACTGGTCTACCTTGACTTAACACTGCTCCTATTGCATTTCCACTTGCATCACAATCTACTTGAAATACTTTGTTGAAATCTGGTATTGCTAACACTGGTTGCTCTGTAACTTTTTGCTTCAACGATTCAAAACTTTTATTTGCTCCTGATGTCCACTTAAAGTCCTTTTGGTCACCTCTCATTGTCTCTATCATCGGTGTGCATGCTGAACTAAAATTTCTAATGAACTTCTGGTAAAAGTTAGCTAATCCATGAAATGATCTGACTTCTCCAATGCTCTCAGGTATTGGCCACTCAACAATTTCTCTAACTTTCTTAAGGTCCGTCTTCAATCCTTTTGTAGAAATCACAAATCCTAAGTATGCCAATTCTTCCTTCATGAAACTACACTTCTTGATATTTATTAGCAATTTCGCTTCTCTCAACCTCTATTGTACTTGTCTAAGGTGCCACAAATGTTCTTCCTTTGTCTTACTGAAAATTATAATATCATCCAAGTAGACAATAACAAACTTACCCAAGAATTTCTTCAAAACTTCATTCATCAACCTCATGAAAGTACTCAGTGCATTAGTCAATCCAAAAGGCACCACTAACCATCATACAATCCTTCATTTGTCTTAAATGCAATCTTCCATTCATATCCTTCTCTAATTTTGATCTGATGGTATCCACTCTTCAAGTCTATCTTTGTGAAATACTTAGCTTCACTTAAACAGTCCATAATGTCATCCATTCTTGACAATGGAAATCTATACTTAATTGTGATCTTATTGATTGCACTAGAGTCTGTACACATTCTCCATTCTCCATCTTTCTTCGGTGCTAGCACTACAGGTACTACACAAGGGCTCAAGCTTTCTCTGATCGATCATTTCCTCAACAATTCCTATATCTGTCTATTCAATTCTACACTCTCTGTTGGTGTCATCTGGTGTGATGCTTTGTTAGGAAAACTAGCTCCAGGTATAAGGTCCATATGATGACTGATACTCTGGATTGGTGACAATCCTTCAGGTACATTATTTGACATGATGTCCTCATACTCTGTCAACAATTTAGTTATCTCCTCTGGCTGTGCTTCTTCAGTCTCTGTACTTAGGGTTCCATGCTTCTTAGGAATCAAAGCAAAACACATGTTCTCATGTCTCAATCCATCCAAAAATTTCCTTCCATCGACTAAATAGATTCTAGAATTCCCACATATTTCACTCTTAGGTTCTTCTTCTAAAGGTATCAAGGTGATTTTCTTCCCCTTAGATACTATAGTGTAAGTATTCTTTCTCCCATCATGTATAGGTTTTCTATCATACTACCATGGTCTACCCAACAATATATGACATACATCCATCGGCATAATATCACACAATACTTCATCATGATAAGATCCAATATGAAATTTCACCAAACATTGTTCACTCACCAGTACCTTGTGTTTATCTTGAATCCATGCTATCTTGTAGGACTTAGGGTGTTTCAATCTCTCTAGGTTTAGCTTAGTCACCATCTCCTCTGAAACTAAATTATTTGTACTACCACCATTAATGAGAATCTTACAACATTTACCTCCTAATTTGTATCTAGTCCAGAACAAAATTTTCCTCTACGGTGGTTCCTCAGTTGTCTCTGCTTGAAATAGTTCTCTCCTCATGAATTATAATGATTCTCCTTTCTCTGGTTTTCCAACTAAATTAGGTGCTCCAACAGGCTCTTCTTCTACATAAGTTGTTCTTGCACTATTTTCTATTTCTTACTTGTACTTCCCTGATGACATTCAAATGCTCTGTGTCCTTCACCTCCACACTTAAAACAAGTTCCTCTGAATGTTCTTTATAAAATCCTCTTTCATCTTTCCTATACCCTTCACTCTGGTAAGAATTATGGTTCCCTCTGCGGTAGAAATTTCTATCATCTCTCCGGTATGAACTGTTATCTCTATCTTCCTTCTTGAATGGGCTATCTTGTTTGTTCTGCTCTGCATATGATCTTTCTCCTCTAGAATATGTTCTACCTCTTCAAAATTTACCTCCTCTACCTCTTTGTCTCTGCTCATGCTTCTTGTTCAACTTGTCTTCAACTTTTAGGGAAAACTGATATGTTTCTTCTATTGTTGTCATCCGTACCAAACTTAGTTCTTCTTGAATGTTCAATCTCAGTCCATTTATGTATCTTGCCACTTTCTCCTTACTTGCTTCACTATGTCTAGTCCTTATGATCATCTTATGAAATTCTTCAGTATACTCGTTCACATATTTCTCCTTTTGTTTCAGGTTTTGCAATCTCTTCAACAATTCCAACTCATAGTCAACAGGTATAAAGTGATTTTTCAACTTCATCACCATTCTATCCCATTTTATGATCTTCTCTTTTTCTTTTCTATTTCTATCCAACTATACTTTTTTCCACCAAATAGAAGTATGTCCTTTCAACTTAGTCTTTGCAAATCTTACCTTCTCCAGATCTTCAATTTCTTCATATTCAAACTATTCTTCCATGTCATTTATCTAATCAATCAATTCATCCAGATTCAAATTTCTAGTGTAATTTGGTACTTTCACTCTAGGTCTCTTTCCAATCTTCAAAATAGCTCTCAACATCTTCACTTGATTTGATTCTTCTTCTTCTTCTAGGATTTCTTCATTTTGATTAGTGGATTGAGATTCTTCATCATCACTTTTAACATCATATCTCGGTGTTAGTCCTCATCTTCTATCTTCTTCTACAACATCTAGTCTAACTTTCATTGTTTTCATCATCTCCATCATTTCATCCATTCTTCCATCCATAGTTCCTAGAACAGGTATCCTCCTTGGTGGCATCTCTTCCTAGGATCCGATGCAATTGCCTCAATTCGACAATTTGACAAGGTAGAAACCACCTCACACTCGATGATCTATTGACAAACACAAGTAGACTACCTCAAGTCAATGATCAATTCACCACAAGATCTTACGGAATGCCTTCACTTCCCAAAGGATTCAAAACTTCGCTCTGATACCACTTGGTGCAGTCACAGTCGGAGGGTTCACATAAAGAACTGTCTAAACCGTGCAGCAAGAGTAAAAACAACGGAAACAACTCAATTATAGGATGCAATGGAAGATTCAAATACTCAATATATCATATATTCATAATGCTTATATGTTGGTAGCATGTAGGCTACAATTATAGGGCTCACAGGCCTGAATTCTAGACTACAACTTGTTGGAGTACAATCAACACTAAGAGGGGGGGTGAATCAGTGTTGTATCAAAAACCAAGTTATATACTTCTTATCAACCTTAAAAAAAGAAAATGAAAGAATCAAACTTGATCATATGCTTCATCAAATGAAGGAGTCAAATATTGAATGTGCAAGCATGAAGGACAATCAAATCACACAGAAATTGAGACCATAACACAATAGGTTTCACGAGTGGAAAACCCTCATAGGGATGAAAAACCACTCAAAACTGCCTCACTGGCTTAATCAAAAACCTCACTGGTTACAAGTATAGGAGCACCCACTCCCAATCAAGTATTGAAGCACCCACTCCAATCACTCAAGGCCTCACTGACCACGCAAGCCTCATTGGCTTTACAAAATGCCTCACTAGCAAAAACAAAGTCTCACTAACTTGTACAATCACCTTGAATCAAAATAAGATAACTCAGGGGGTTACCCTGATTCACTTCAGTACAAAAACCTTATATCTCCTTTTGATTTTCACTTCACAAAATTTTCTTCAATTTCACATCAGTCAAGCAATCCTTGAAGCACTATATACTGCAAATATCATGCAACAAACTCCATATACTCAACATATCATACTGCAAACTCCTTACTTCAAATATCAAACAACTTTGTTATAGATATCATTATGCAATTACCATTTTACATTCGATACTCTGCACAAAAATGATCAATTTTTCATGTAGGCAAGTAGATAAAAATCTCACTGTCTCAATACAACAATCACAGTCTACAAAAACATCATACTGACTCCTGTATGAAATTTCCTAGCACACACAATTCAAAAAGGACATAGAAAAACCTTCATTATTCCTTTTTATAGTTTCCTGCCCGTCAAATTTCACCAACTAGCGATGACCGTTGGGCTTCCAAAAAGCTTTTAAAAAGCCACCATTCGATTGAGACTTCGCACCACTTTGCCTTTTATATTTGATTGCACGATGTGCCTTTGGTGCTCAAAAGATTCGCTTACCTTTTATCTTCGGTACCCCTAGGAGGTCGAGGCCGGTCACCTCATAGGGCTGATACCCTTAAAATGTAACTTAAGTTACATGTTACCTGTTTAGCCAGTCAATGTAAAAATAGAAATAAAGCACTTGATGGGTAACTTAGGGCTTTTAAGATATGCTTTTATAGACTTCAATTTAGGGTTTTTGCTTGAGTCTTTAGGTTTTAAGAGCTCACATTTGTCTCTTTGATATTGAATATGAATGATCATGTGCCTTCACATGAAAGACCATATGTCTCTCTATATGACCCTATATCTCTGCACACGAGTAGCCTACCAAGTAAAACTCTTGAACATCTATGACATCAAAGCACCAACTACTTTAAACACTTTTTCATTAAAGATCATCATGAAAACACATGTCTTTAAAATAGCATATGTCCTCACTGTATAGAATCAAAGTGCTAATCACCATAATGTGAGCTATATTGGAATCAATAAAATTCTTAAACATGATGTGACTTTTTGAGGATGAATGAATGAACATACATCATGCATGTGAACCATGTGAACTATACTTGAAACAACTTGTGCTTGAAACTAAAAGCATCCATTACAGAAGATGATCTTGATGTCCTGCAAGAAGCAATGTATGAAGAGTATATTCTCAAATCTTCAACAACTGCCATAAGAACACATAAACCTTTTCCTTTGCATTCCATGACATATTGAAACATTATGACTCTGATTCAAGGTAAGGTTAACAAGAACATCCTGCATAAAGCAACATTGTGAGATCATGGCACACTTTTGGACATCAATGACCTAACTAAACTCAACACCATCTTGTAACTTGTTGCATTCACTGCCATCATAATTTGAGCTCCAAACATAGTACCTTGTCAACCAAGAAGATGCATACTATATCTTGTCATGACCAACATATGATGAGGATGAATACCATGAACACCCATGAAGAAAGAATCCACTATTTTGGCATCAATGGCAAGACAACTGACATGCCAACCATAACACAACTGATATGCAAGATGTAATGCCCCACCCCGAAGCCTTAGAGAAAGCTTAACTATGCAAACACAATTCGAACACCCACATACCCAATAAAACATACAACCTCACCAGAAAAACTGACCATCAACCTAACCGACCAAATTGACAGATCACAGAACAAGACAACTCATCCTCTTTGAGGATGATATCAAGTGAAGGGACCTTATGCCATCTTTGATCCATGATTCTCCATTGGATATAAGGCACACTCAGACCTGCCAAATCAGGTGGAGTCAATGCCTGGTACCTGCAACTGACATAATGTCGAACATACATATATACATATAACCATCTCATCAAACACACCATGGAAGAGAGTTGTGGTGTAGTAGGGTACTCACACATAAGTAATGCGACATCGTCCCTTCCACCCAAAAAAATAAATAATCACATTATCCATATCCATCTAAACTAAACATCCATATAAAGCACCATCAGATAATCCCATAAACATCAAATAGAATTAATCCACATAATCAATTTGCGTTCATACTCAATCATAATATAATCATAAACATAGGTTCATATAACATCATCATCAGAGTAATAATCAAATGTCAGACAAACACATGGAACATAGTTCTATCAAATTAATTGAACACATAATAACATAAGAATTTGCACTAACATAAGCATTAGAAACATCATCATAGTAAACATAAATGAATGTCATCATCATCCTCAAAATAAATCCATCAAAAAATACCATCATGTCTATCCATAAGGGTCTAACTAACAGTTAAACGGAAGCCAAAAATGAGGGGCACTACACAAGATATGGCATTGAAGCGCCTTCTCCAAAAGAATCTAACTATCTATCTTATGAAATCCACTTACTTCCTAATACATCCTAGAGATCTATATATATCATCTCCAAGCTCAAGAAATCCTCCGGGTCGGCCAATAAAGGTTACAAACTACAATGAAGGAAAGTAATGTGTAGAAACAAATAGGTTGGCCTTAAACATCTGGTAATGCTCTGCAAATGGATGAATCAAGGTGCAGACCTCAAGGAAGGTCTATTTGATCATTATGTGCCATGTGACATGTTTCATTTATCTCTATAGGTCATGGAAGTGCTATGTAAACCTTCTCCTTCAACTGACTGTTTGAATGCTCTGCTTTATGAAAACAAGGAATCTTTTGATAGTGATAAATTTTAGTAAATAAGTCCAAATGACCTAAAATTTGGATATGATGTAGATGATGCTATGTAGATGCTAAGTCTTGCTTTGTGAGCTCTGATATGAAAATGTGGAAAAATGCGATACAAAATGCTGAAACTACAAATGACTAAACTGAATTGGAAATGAAAGAAAAGAAAGAATGCAAAATGTTTTTGGTTGATGCAAGATTTCTCTGCAACCTGGGATGCTCCTGCATCAAGTTACCATTTTATGGTTTCGTGTATAGTATATCCTATTTATTGGGTGCTTGAGACGGAGGTTATATAACAAGTTTTGTAGGTGTTTTTATGTTGTCAAAATTCCTCCAAGCCTCTAGTTGGTGATACTCCTACGAAGGCTTTCTCTACAAGTGTTGTTTACTAAATAATACATTAAGCTACTTTGGAGTGTGGGGTTTTTTTCTCCTGAAAGGGTTTTCCCCACATACACCTATGTTATGGTATATTGTTTATTTTATGTTCATATACGTTTCTACTTTCCGTAACTGTTAAAAGATCAAAATTTGCACAACACTCTCCTCAGAAGTCTAGTGTAGAAAACATTTTGTGTACCTTTCTTTCTTTCATTTATTATCAAAGCATGATCACCTTGGATTCAAGGTGTTGAGTAGAGGGATTTTTGTACTAATATTCATTTGAGTGGGAGCTTGTGCAGAGAGGGTTTTAACGTTATTATAGGAAGAGATGGCAAGCACATCAAGGATAGAGATGGAGAAGTTCTCAAGCACAAAATTTAATTTATGGAAGCTCAAGATGGAGGATGTGCTTGTAGAATGAGATCTATGGGTTGTAGTAGCCAGATCCAAATCTATAGCTACATTACAAGAAGATTGTGACAAGATGGATAGAAAAGAAAAGGGTCTCATTAGACTCAGTTTGGCTAATTTAGTGTACTATCATAACAAATATTTGAAAGAATCTTGGAGAAATGTATTAGGCTAAATCCATGGTGAATAAACTTCTAAGAAAGAAGTTGTATACACTCAGGATAGAGAATGGTGGGTCTGTGGTTGAACATATAAATGCCTATAATATGTTAGTTACCTAGTTGCACTCTATTGGAGTGAATATGGAGGAGGAGGATCATTGTATGAATTTGCAATGTTCTTTTCTAGATTCATGAGACCACCCAGTTGTGGCCATTTGGAGCACTACTACCAAGTTCAAGATGAATGAAGTGGTTGCATCTTTTCTTCCTAAAGAAATGAGAAGGAAGACTTTTGAGTTTTACCAAGGAGGCCCTAGCAGTCGTGGAAGATCCAAAGAAAAAGGAAAAAAGAAGGATAAGAGGCAAGATAAGTCTAGATCTAAATCCCTTCAGAGATCCAAATATCCTAGTAAATTCAAGGTGAAATATTGGAACTATGGCAAAGCTGGACACATGAGAAGAGATTACAAGGAGGAGAAGAAGAAGAAGAAAAAAAGGGTTGACTTTGATGATGAGTCTAGAAGATCCTTCAAGATGATGGTGATGCTTTTGTCGCTACCTTGGTTACTTAGGCATTAGAGGGTGTGTGGTTGAAAGACTCTAGTGCCTCTTTCTACATAACCTCACATCAAGATTGGTTTACAAAATATGAAGAATATGATGGTGGGAAGGTCTACCTTGGAGATGATTCTCATCTAAATATTATTGGCCAAGGAAGAGTCTTGATTCGATTCCCTAATGGACGAGTGAAGTTCATCAATGGTGTACTACATATCCTTGATTTGGCATGGAACATACATTATATAACTTAACGATTTGTGTGTAGGTTATTTTCTCAAATAGAGGTTGTAAAATGGTTAGAGGACCTATGGTGTTGGCTAAGGGTGTCCAGATTGGCACCCTATTTGAGTGGGATGCATGCATGGTTTAGTGCAATAGTTCTTCTATTCCTACAGTGAAGAGATCTACAAAATATTCACCTTCACCATTGGAGCTAGTAGCAAAGAGGTACATTATGCATACTTTTGATGGCCATGCTTTCTAGGTACCTAAGGGTGCTCATTCTTTGGAGACAAAACTTCCAATAGAGAAAACAATGTTATGACACCAACAGATGTATCACATAGGTGAGAAGAGACCACAAACCTTGAAAAATAAAAATCTTGTTGAGGGGTTGAATGATTGTAACCTTGAGTTCACTTTTTGTGAACATTGAATAAACTAAAAACAAAACCATGTTTAGTTTTATTCTAGTTTGCATAAATCTTCTAGGGTGTTCGACTTGATACATTCTGATGTTTTTGGTCTTGTTAGTGTTCCTTCAATTTCAAAATTTGTTTATTATGTATCTATCATTGATGACTACAATAGAAGGACATGAATATATCTCCTTAGAAGTAAATCTGAAGTCTTTAGTTAGTTTAAAGAGTTTAAGGCTCTTGTGGAAAATTAGATTGGTAAAAAGATTAAGTGTTTGATGACTAACAATGGTGGCAAGTTTTGTTTGGTAGATTTTGACAGGTTTTATAAAGATCATGGAATAGAAAGGCACAAGACAATTCTATATATCCCTTAGTAGAATGGAGTTGTAGAAAGAATGTTCAGGACATTGATGGAGAGGGCTAGGAGTATGCTTAGTGGGGTTGTCCTAAAATAAAAGTTTTGGGTAGAAGTAATTGCCATAGCTTTTACCTGGATAATAGGTCTCCTACATCACCTCTTATTGATAAGACACCCATGGAGGTGTGGTCAGGAAAAAATCCCTCATTAAGACATCTTTGAGTCTTTGGTTGCGAGGCACATGCACATGTACTTAGGGAGAAGTGGTTAAAGCTAGAGAACAAGGCTATTGTAGAAGCCCTCAAAACCATCTCAAAAGTAAAATGAAGTAATTAATCCACTTAAATACAACATCAAATATCAAAAGTAAAAAGATGTAATTAATCTGCTTAATTACAATTTAAAAGATAAAAAGGTGTAATTAATCTGCTTAATTACAATATCACAGGTAAAAGATAAGTCTCATAAATGTGAATCAAGAAAAGTCATTAAATCTTACAAAAGTCTCATGCTCAAACCAGGTGAAAGCACTATAAATAATATACAAAAGTCCTTTGGCATTCATGCCATAATACATCCAATTACAAGTTACAATAATCATGAACAACATGTATAAATAAATCAACACACTCTCTAAACGCCACAAACCAAGTGGTTCTCCTGTGAGCTAAGAGATGGGAACATGGCCCAGGTGCTTTTCCACCCAACTATGAAGTAATTACACTTCCTTGGTTCCCTTCATGACATGAAGGAAACCCAGCCTTGCACAAAATTTCTAGGTACTTGGAAGAACTAGCAGGTGGGAACACTCGATGCAACCTGATGTCTTAATGTGCAATTCTAAATAATGAAATGTAGATTGTCTCACAATAGGATGTGGCAGAGATATATCAAAAAGTTTGCTAGACAAATAGTCATCTTTTTCAATGACAGCTCATTTAGATCTAAACCTTTAAAACATGGTAACCTGATTCAATTCCTCAAAAGAGGAAAAGCCATCTCTAATAATCCACATTCAGCATCCTAGCCCAGAAAGTAACCCAAACACATTCCTAGATAAAAATCTATTTCTTTCCCCATATATAAATAAATAAGATAAAATAATCAAATTTCTCTTAAAGTTCATCTCTAATCCCTTTCCCAAAACATCAATCGAGAAAACATACTTTCAAGCAAATAATTCATCATTGATCATACAATTGCATCTAAAAAACTATTAAATTGGTTTTATTTCCTAATTCATATTTAATTCAAATTCCATAATATATAAAGTTTTCTAATCATTCAATTCAAGTATGCTAATTCTCTTCAAGAAGCTTTTAATAAGACAATGTTATTTATATCACAAAATTTACTCTATTACACTAACATATAAAGAAAAGATAATTTTAAATTATAATCTATTTCATTTAGACATCCCCAAAGTGATAAGTAATACTTAGAAAATTAATCTATCTCTGTTATGTGAAATAACATTACTATTTTTAAGAGTTTAAAAGAAGCCATAGGAAATTTAAAATGCTGGTTACAGGAACTTTAAAATGGTGATAGGAACTTCTAAGCAGATGACATGAACTGATAAACGGGCAATAGGAACTAATAAACGGGTAATAAGAACTGATAAATGGGCAACAGGAATAACAGAAAACTAACAAAAGTTTAATATGGCTATAAGAAAAGAAATCAGATCTAGAACAAAAGACTGTGACAAGTCTTAATGAATTTCTATGACAATAAAAACACAAGCTACATGTAAAGAATTGAGGTTTACAGAGGCATGATAAAGATTGGATCATCATCAAGAAAATACAAATATAGATTTGCAACAAGGAGTTATTCTTTGCTGACTAAGTTTATAAGAGTTGTTCTCCATAACAAGGCTGATTCATTTCTAACAGCAAAATATAGAGAAAGACACGAGCTACATGTTGTGATGTTCAAAACACGCCCCATTTTACCCTCTAGCAAAATGAGGACCCTGTTTGCTTTTGTTTCTTGTGGTTTGGTCCTTCTTGGTGGTAAAAGGGAAAAGGTACTTAGTGCAGGGAATAATTGAAAAATCAAAATGCATAGTACTAGAGAGATACATGAGGTACTAGTGAATTCTGCATGAAAAATGATTTAGGGGTGTTTTTTGAACCAACTTGAAATTCTTGGTATTTCGTGAGATATGGCGATTTTGGTAAAAGTGTAATGTTCAATTAAAATTCGTATTGTCACATACAAATTTCTTTGTATAGGAGATGCTATTATTGTTGTATTAAGGTGCAATAGGGTTTTGTATCGTGTTTTTTGCACATATATCTTGAATGTTCAAACTTAAGTATGTAAACACGGACCCGATTAGGTTTTGAGGTAAATTGAGTAAAAGATTGGAACCTGCAATTGCATTTGTGTATTGTATTGTATGTCTAAACTTGCGCATTTAATATACAAATAAACGGAATGTACATGGTTGAACCCGAAAGGAATAATTTCTCTAGTTAATAAAAGTCCAAAATTTGAACAAATGTTATATTGTATATCTGTATGTATATTTGCTTATATCTAGAATACATGTACAATATTGGGTTTCAAAAAGAAGTTAAAAGTGATTAAAATTGGTGGGACCCACATGTGCATTATCATAAGATGTTGTCAATATACATGGGGTAAAATACAAAGTTAGATACAAAGGCAGACTTGAAAATAATTCAAATGTGGTTCATAACAAACTAAGGTTCGCGCTGTTTGTATGTATGTTATGTTGTATGTGTTATGCAAGCATGATATACAAAGGGTAAAGTACAATGCCAGAATTAACAGAAAGTCAAAATGAATTAATACATCTTTCAAGTCCACTCTTGTAGGTTTGGATGTATACATTGCATATACATTGCAAAATACAAAAGTTAAATACAAGGCCAGACATGAAATTAAATGTAATATGTTTCATAAACCCATTAGAGTTCGAGTTTGTATGTTTCAATGATTGTATGAAATATACATAGGAATATACAAAATTTGATATACAAAAAATATGAACGGTGAAATATGTAGGCATGTTATACAAAGTTAAGGTGTGGAATTAACATATACAAAGTTCAAAATATGAAATAAATGAAAATTAGACACAGATCGAACTGTATGCATTAATTACAACATTCAATGCATATCTACCACTAGAAACTTAGGATTTGAACAAATAAAAGGTGAAATTCGATTATGTTTGTTTTCACAATTGCATTCGAAGGTTAAAATTGTAGAGAATTTCACGATAGAGAAAAGGAGATTCAGGTGCGGAACGGGAATTCGAAAATGGTAATAGAGTAAGGTTGAATGGTAAAACTTTGTCGACATTCTTAAGGCCAAACCGGTTGCGGATACAGGAATGTACCTCAAACGCCGTTGAAATTTAGTTAAATAAAATTGGGATTAGTTACAGTAATATAATTAAGAAAATAATGCAAGTTAGTGCACGTTACTATAGTAAATTATAGGAAATGATTTGATATTGTTAAATTTTGTAAATTCCAAATAGTGAAAATGACCGAAACCCTAGGGTAATTGTAAAAAGTAAAAAATCTGCGGTGAAACCCTAGAATTGTGCGAAAACGAGAGGGTAAAATGTATAAATTTTCTTGACAGGATGGCACCTAAGCAAAAGAAAGTGGATACCACGTCGATTGATGAAAAAGGGAAGGTAAAGAAAGAGAGGAAACTGAAAAAAGAAGCGATTAAGGAAGAATTGCTGCTAGTCAGGGGATATTCATCTCTGATATATAGCACAGGCAGAACAGTTACAGATACAAACATGGGTTATTATGAGGTAGAAGATGTGTTATAGAAAATCACGGTAGCGGATGCCACTTAAGACATGAAGAAAATTTGGGAGAAAGGGTTGTATAAGGCTATTGGTTTTCCATTAGCGATGGAAGCCAAAGATTTGATACTAGAGTGCATAAGCTAACATAACTTGAATACCAGGAGAGTAAAGCATAATGGGGCGGTTCTTGCTGATTTGTCTATAGAAGGAATATCCAGAACATTTGGCTTGGAGATTCAGGACCAAATGATGGATATTGATACGGATCAATATGCTTTGGATTTTACTAAAAATGAGCAAGAATGCAAAACTACAATTTTCTACAATTGGTATATAGCAGAAAATAAACCAAAGGCTGCAGTAAGAGTGCCAAAGATTTTTTACAGGATTGATTTCAAGGAAGAAATACACATAATGATCACATTATTGAGCAGGATGGTTGGGTTAAAAGATGTAACAAAATTGGAGCCATGGATGTTCGCCATCATTTAGTTTATTAGAGAAAAGCCAGGGGCAATTCATTGGGCTAAGGTTATCAGTACTGCAATATACAAACAAATAATGACATTTAATAAGAACAAACATTTCTATCTATCTTCTTATGTGATTTATGCATGTGCGGGTGAAATGCCACCATTAGCTGGGATTGACAGAGTTGGTACCCTAGGAAATGGCCCAAGCTAGAAGTTAGTTTATGACCATTATCCTGATCTACAGGAGGAGAATGCACTAAGAAAGTATGCAAGAGTTAATGATGTATTTTATACTTACTTGGTAAGAGTTTTAATAGGGGATAAGGACACAAGATTATTGGAGGAAGTAGCAAATGCCATAAGCCTCTTTAGCTCCTAGTATATCCAATTTCCTACCTTTACATACATCAAGACTGAAGGGTTTGGGGGAAAACCATTCAAGTTGCCATGGTACCCTCCAGATAGATTAATTGTATTAGAATTCTCTAGGCAGATTCTGAATGTGTTTAGAATGTATAAGAAGAAGTATGGCAAAGGAAACATCAAATTCCCCTGGGTAATTGATAATTATTCATGTTATATTGAGGAGGTAGCTCAACAATTAGAGAAGGAGCTGAGATACTATGGGTTTGAAGAATTTGATTTAGTCAGGCATTTTGACCCTTTCCATAGAATCCAAAATTACATTGATAAGAAATTTAGGCATCAAGTCCACATTGAGGACTTTTGGTCAGATTGCGAGAATGAGAAAGAGGCGAGGAAGAGGGCTCATCAGAGATTTACTTTAGAACAAATGAGAACCATATGAGAAATCAGTGTACCCCAAGAAATTACAAAGGATGATGGTAAGGTATTACATAAAAGCTATGAAAGTAAGGGAGTGGCACTACTACCCATTAATGAACCAAATTGGGAAGAGCCAGAGGAGACATCCTTGGAAGTGATATCCAAGCCAGTTATTTTGTTTTCTAAGACATGGCTAAATGATAGGATGAAAGAGCTTAGGGCTCAGCATATTGTAGCCACATATCATAAGAAGGGAAAGAAGAGAGAAAGAGAAAATGATGATGAGTTAATGTGTTTCTATGAAAAGAGAAGGAAAATTGTAGAAGCTACAATTGTTAAAAAGGATAAGAATGCAACACTTATGGACCCTTATGCACTGGGTGTCACAGTCGCCATCTCTTCAGGTACATTCATAGAAGCAGGAACATCAAGCCAAGTGGCTAGTATAGCACATGCACAAACTCCAGAGGTTTCAGTAGGACAAAGTCTAGTGAAGGCTGTGATAATTGATACTCCAAAAGGGAAAGAATAGGTACCTACTGTAATTGTGGATGCTCCACAGGTAGAAGTAAGGAAAGGACCTGTATCAACGGATTCTACATATGAAGAGAGAAAATAGGGCTACATAAAGGTCAAACAAGAGTTGACCTAGGAAGAAGCTGTAAGAGTCAAAGGCCCAAGAAGTCAAAAAGGTGAGTGAAGTTGTTAATATTGATAATGATAGTAGTGATGATGAGGAAACACAACTTGGAGAAAGTATAGGGGTAGAGAAGGAAGAGGATGAAGAAACATCAAAGAGCTCCCCTATATTAGAGGAACATGGTGCTCAAATGTCTATGCAGAGGGCACAAACCCCAATGGAAAAAAAGAGAAAATATATAAGAAGACCGGGAAGTAGAGGATCCTTTTGGTCCACTTGTGTCACCAGAAATTATAGAAGAAGTGCAGGTTGTTGCACAACAGGTAGTAGAAGCAGAAAAATAAGAAGAAAGAATTACAGAAAAGCTTGATATGTCTTCAACCCAACCATCACAATCAGATCAGGCAAGCATGCCTGAAAATATACAAGTTCAAATTGAGGTGCAAATAGGGGAAGCAATGCCATCAGGCATTTCTAATATTAATATTTTAGGTGTTCTTAATGTTAATATTGAACAAAGCAAATAAGAAGAGAACTTAGAGGAGGGAGATACAGAGCAGGATACTGGAGAAGATACAGAGGAGGAAGAAGAAAAGGAGAATTAAGAGGAGGAGCCACAACAACAAGACAATACACCACAACAACCACCTCCAGATCAGAATTCTCCACAATAGCAACAACCACAACAACAACAACAGGGATAAATGGAGACAGAGAAACCTCAAGAAGAGGTGATAAATGAAAAAGGGGCAGTAACTAGTAGGGAAGCACTAGCTTGGATTGGCTCATAGGTCAAAAGAGAAAAGGCAGAAGCGCCGCTAGTCCCCATTGACATAAAGAGCTTATTGGGTGGTCACACCTCACACAAAGAAAAAAGAAAAATAAGGACCATGTCTGCTATAAAGAGAAACCCATTTGGATCAAGAACTTTAGAGTTGGCCATACCCCAGAAAGACAAAGCAAAGGGAGAAATGAGCCTAGAGGATTACCAGTTGCTTAACATAGATCTTGGGTATGTGACCAAAGAACAACACATTGTAGAGTGGGAAGACATGAACAAAGTAACCATTGAAATGATAAGAAAAGATAAAGATAAATTTGATTATTTGGAGGGACACATTGTCCAATTACAACAGTTTATTCAGGGGATGTTTGATCCCAATGTTAGCATGCCAGATTTACCTACAGACTTGGCCATTTTATCAAAGGATCAGGTGACTAAAATGGAAAATAAGAAAATTGAAGCAAACATTTTTGAGGAATGGCTCAATGCATTTATTCAAAAGGGAGAGAATACAGTAAGGCACGAAATTACCAATTGGGCCAATGCCCTTACAGAGAAAAACAATTGTAGTATCATTATACATCATTACAATTCAAGAGTGAAAGAAAGTAGTAATGAGTTGAAGCAAGTTGAGGCCTGTAACGTCAGAAAATGTCCCCCTGGGGGCTTTTCCCTCATAAGGTTTAGCTCCTGGGTTTTCAGCATGGATTTAGGACATTTTAGTTCATATTTTAGCATCCCGATGGAATGAGACCTGGGTTTAATGACAAATGGGACCTAGGAGGACCCCTTGAGCTGTACCCTACCTAAAATAGGGGGGAGGACTTGGGCACCCATGCCCTAGTCCTGCCCTATTTTTGGGTAGTCCCAATTTTCGGGTGTCGATTTATGACTATTAGTTGGTTCTTTTGCTGACACAATAAAGTTTGATTTTAAAAATCTTGATGTGAATGCTTGTAGTTGCATATATAAGCATGTGTAGGCATTCATTTTAAAACTAGATGATCACTAGCAAGCTATTGTGTTTTCAAGGTGATTCAAGGCTTTCTATTGTGTTGCAAGAGCAAACTTGTATGTTTTGTCTGTTGATATTTACAGATTTGAGCATCAATCTCCTCATGGCATGAAGAGCATATTCCTCCATGAGAGCTTCACTACAAGGTGACATATCATTCTATTTTTATCATTGATTCCTTTGGTTTTTGGCCTCTACCTCACAAGGGCACACCCTCTTTATTTGACAACGGTGTTCAGAGACTTAAGTCCTCTGGGGTTTGACTGAGGTAAACCTCTAAACACTACAACCCCCAAACCAAGTCTTGTGATTGCAGGTTACAGGTGTCACATCCAGAAAAAGTAGAGTTGCAGGAAGGCTGGGAAGACCTCAGGGATTAAAGATTTGAAGGAAAGACAGACAAAGGAGCACTTCCGGGACTAAGGCGCTCGCTCCAATGTCCTCCGCAAATAGATTCTAGAAAATAGAAGTTATAGGGCTGATCAGTGTCCGAAGAAGGTCTAGATTCCCTAAAAAAGTAGGTACCTTGGACTTGGGTGCCCGCTCCAGTGTCCCTGACTATTCCGCTTTAGAACCCCAAAAATAGGTAATCTGTTACTCCCGTCTGCAAGAGCTTTTTCTGTAATTCATTAATTTGTTGTTGTATTTGCATAATTAGGGTTTTAATGGTCAATTGAGCATAGGAGAAGGAAAAATTGATAATTAATTCCCTAATCCAAGCTTCCCCTCATTTGTAAGTGACCTAGGGTATGATAGTGCTCGCCACTCGACCCTAGATCCCTCAATGTTAGGGTGAAAGGAGGATTCTAACATCTAAACCATTAAAGATCAACAAATCCAATTTTACCCTAAACAAGGCCATGAATGAGAGGGTGGAAGAATTGATAAATGAGGGATTACTAACACCTCAAATGACAAACCAAATACTAAAGTATAGATTAGAGTTGAAATTTCAAGATGACATCTTCAGAGGATGCATGGAGAATACTCAGGATTTGAAAGAAGTGGCTGATGATATAATAAAGAAACACATGAAGATAATACAGAAACTTATTGGGCAAGAGTACCTAGAGATACTAGTGTATGATGCAGGTATGGCAGTGAAAGAATTCAAGGCCATTTACTCACCTTGCCTAGAAAGCCCTGTAGATAATCTGAATACAGAGATGATTGATTCCATCATGGAATTAAACCCCAAGATAAAGAAGTATCAGAAAAATAGAGAAGTAGAAAAGAAAACAAGGATATTGAAAGAAAAAAGTTGAATTACAGCAATATACATGGATGGAGAGCCAAAGGAGTACTCATACTTCTATGGTAGCATTGATAGCTAGGTATACACAATACTTGAAGAAAAGGGGAGAGGATGCAAAGGCGGGCACTAGCGGAAACGGGTAATTCCTTTTTGGGATATTTCAAGTGCTTTGGTGTTTTGTAAGTTTGTCTTTTTTGGAAGTCAGCGAATGGAGAAAGTCAACAGGAAATATTTCATGTTTAAAAGATCCCAATGGCATCCTTTGAGCCAAATGGGAATATTCCTAGAGATATTTTGAAGGACGATTGGGAAATGTTTTCAACCATTGATCTTGTAAGTTTGAATTGGAACCATTGATTGGTTTTATGTAACCGTAGCAGAGGGGGATTCAAATCTATATAAAGAACCCTGCTACCTATATTTTAATTACACAGGGATTCATAACATTTTAGCCTTAGACTATAATTAGTATTTTTTTCCTACAAAAGGAAGTGATTCTTAAGTGAATACTTTGAGCATTTAGTGATTTAGAGAGGAGGTCACCTGTGTCTGCATCAAGGAGAGTGTGGAATGCCCTACCTCTTTCATGTATCTGTCAAGATGTTTGTGAGTTTTAGTAATTTTGATCAATTCAATAAAAGTCATAGCTACATTGTAAATTGAAAATGACTTCATATATCAAATGAATGCAAACTTCAGAATTCTGCATCTAATTTAGTGTATTTTCTGATTCAAGTGTTTGTTTGATGTATTTCCTTTAAAAGATTGCAATTCTTTATGTATGTTCATGAAAATGCTCAGGATTTACATATAGAGTTTAATTGTTGTTGAATTGTTCAGGATCATTTAAGCTTGTCATCTGTGGATAATAAAACACTAGATCCTGTCTAAAACAGATGTTTCTAACTCTATCTTTTCTAACTTTTCTTCAAAATTCTTAAATAATTAGCATGCACGCAGTTATCTAAAGGAAATTGCTACTAATTTGCATAAATACTGGTGAATTATAAAGATCATAGTAGTTTTCATATAAATTTGAGGTACAAAGCGAGTTTTATCCATATTCATGTAAAGCTTTGTAAGAAAGTAGTAAGTACATGCAAAGAGATGTTTACTTTGATGAAATTTGAGATTATTTGCATCCCCTTAAAACAAAACAACTTCACATTGAAACCTGAGTGAATTCAACACAACCATGACCTGGTTAACGTAGACTTGGAATTGAGAAGTATTTATGATATTTCTCTATATTCTTCAAGATAAGATAAGATTCTTTGTGAATTTTATCTCTGTTATGCTGAATAAAACCAACATCAATAGCTTTTTTGGCGCTAGAAGGAGGGCCTGATAAGATTTGAGGTTAACTTTGTACAAGCTGACTAACAATACAAATTGAGTGACCAGGTCTAGGTCTAATATAGGTGACATCTTCACACAATTACCTAATAGACAATAGAATAAGAGTCCCTTGATTTGGAATTCTAGAGTAGTGCAAATAGGAAGTTCATCAAGTACTGCTCCAAGATCACCATTGAGTATACCGAACATAATAAGCCCCGACGGTTCTGCAATATAGATCGTTAAATCTTTGTTCAGCTCCACCTAGAGGTCCAAATCCTCCTAGAAGCCCTAGTCCGCCTAGAAATCCAAGTCCTCCTAGAAATCCTAGTCCACCTAGAGGTCTAGTTATGGCATACTTCAATGTTAATTCTCCCATACTGTTAAATGATTATCATGAAATACCTAAGAATCCTGAGAAAATTTGTCCTGAGTATCAGCTACATTAAGATCTAGAAGACCATATCCAAATTTTCAAAGAGGCTTGCTTTAGAGAAAGATTAGACCACGAGGATGTGGTTTGTAGGTTGTTCAGGTTCACTTTCAATGAGCAGGCTTCCAATTAGTATGTAAATTTTCTAAATAGTCACATTATCACCTGGGAACTAATGGAGGAAGCATTCTTATCTAGGTTTAGGGGTTCAGTTGAGCCTTCACTTTTGTATCGTAAATTAGCAAAAAACAAGAGAAGTGAAGGAGAGCTCATAAGTAACTTTAATGATAGGTTCCAAAAGGCTTATTCAAAATTAGTTGATCCATACACTGTGACTGCTAACACAATCTTAGCAATGTATTACACTGCTTTAGATCCTTTGATTGCAATGTTTGTCAAAAGACAAATACTTGCAGTAGATACTGTGTCAAAAGCTTATAAGGAAGCAGTAAAGATTAATCAAGAAATGAGACAGACAACTTACAATCCTTTTGTGAGTGTAGGGAATACTGTAGTCCCAAATCAAGCATAATCATGGAATGGTGTTCCTATGCATCATACTCCATTGTTAAATCCAGTGCCTACATACACACCAGTATATAACCCTGTCCCTACTCAGGCCATAGTCCCATACATTGGTAATGGTAATAGTAATAACCAGGCCAATGGTTAGTCATTCTTTCAGCCACCTCAGGATACATACATGGCTAAGACACAAGATGATAGGGAAGAGATGAAAGAAATTACTACACATTTAAGAAGGTTAACAATTGAGGTGACTCAGTTGAGGAATGGCAATTTTTATGGCAGAAATCCTCAAAGTCAAAATCATAATCAAAATCATAATTAAGGTCAACGTCACAATCAAAATTAGAATCAAAACCAAGGACAAGGGTCACAAAATAGAGGGCATAATGGAGATATTAAATCTTGGGGAAATGATAACAGAAATCCAAATCAGCCCAAGCCTCCCAGAATATGGAACACAAGACCAAATAAGGGCACTCTAGCTTCTCTATTTGAAAATCTAAAAAATCAGGAGTCTAAACAGCCTGCTAGAGTACAAATGGCTAATGTAGCACTAAAAAATTGGTGTAGGATTCATAATACTAGTGCACACACTGAGCTTGACTGTCCATAGTTTCACTTAGTGGCTGGTATCTTTAATGTAGAGGTACAAGCCCCTACATTTGAGTTCCTGATTCCTAAGGGAAATGAGATAGTACCTTTAGGGTTTGAGTCTGCTATGGTATTAGAGAGTTTTACATTCTCAACCAAAGAAGAAGAAAGTCAAATAGTAGAAGATGAACCATATTATTGTGAGAGCTTATATCTAGAATCAACTTTAGTACTAGAAACCTTTTAGTTTCCCTTTGAAACTAAAAATGAGGTGTTGTGTGAACCAGATGAAGTACAAGCCTTTCAACAGTCAAATAGGAATCATACCTATAATTTAAGGAGTAATAGTAAACTAGGGGGTCCTTTTACTACCTCCACACCTCCAAATAACTTCAACACTCCACCTAATCAGCATGCAAGTAATAATCCAGTGCCTCCTAAAGCTAGTCATCAGGGGGTTGGTGTTTCTACAACATCAAAGGTTCAGATAGGAAAAGAAGATTCTAATGAAGCTTCAAAACTAATGAACTATTTGTCTAAAGAAATAAAAAAGATAAAGGTTACTGTACCTTTATATGGGTTATTGAGGAGTCCATGGGTACGGAATGCATTCAAAAAATGCCTAGATGAGTCAGGACCTAGAGATAATCTAGTAAGTTTAGACAATCATGGTAGAGATAGACAGACCAAAGAAAAAGTTAAGAATGTTGAACAACTTGCAAGCACTAACGTAGTAATGTATGTAGAGAGGGAGTCTCTTCCTTTTCTGTTAACCTTGAGGATTTTCAGGAAAAATTTACATAATTGTATGGTTGATTCAGGAGCTTCAGCTAACGTCATGCCATTAGGGATATGTAAAACTTTAGGACTTACCCCTACAAAGTCTGCCAAGGTTGTTACACAATTAGATAAGTTTGAGGTCAATGTGGTAGGTGAACTAATGCATATTCAAGTGCAATTGGCTTCTGATCCTAGAGTAAATCAGTACATTGCCATTTAGGTTGTTGATATTCTAGTCAATTATGGTATGTTACTGAGTAGAGATTGGTCCAAAACCTTAAATGGATATATGGCAACAGATTTCTCCCACATGTGGTTGGCTTGGAGGGGCATTCCAAACCAAATTAGAATTGAGGCTAAACCTAGGATGAAACACATGATTACAGAGTATAATAGGACAAATGAGGTATTGTATGCTTCTTTTGAACTAGGAATCTATAGGGTTTCAAATAGGGGAGTCCAAATAAAAGAAATTTTAGCCTTTGACGTTGGAGTAAAACTTACTAATAGTGGAACAAATGTGTTTGTTGATTCTGATCACGGTTCCTCTGATGAAGAAGATAACATAGTGAGTAACTTTGGTCAAATCATAAGACAAGAAATGGAGAAATGCATCCAACAAGAAGTCCCTATGCAATGTGGTTTGTATAGGAATTGGTGTAGAGTTCACAAGACTTCCCATTCTGAAAAGAAATGTGGAATGTGCAAAGATATAATTGAATATCAGCACAGGAAGTGTGTGGAATTAATGGAGAAACAAAAAGGAAAAGGTGTCCCTAGTGGGCCTAGGTTGCATTTCCATGAGGATACCAATAGGTTGCTAAAGAATCTAAGTGAGGATGTAGAAACAAAAGGTATCAATCATACTGAATTTCATAAACAGACAGAGAGTACAATGATACCTACAAGTCAGGAAAGGATACATGAGAATATGCACAATCCTGCAAAATGTGAGGTAAGTAAAGTAATTCTCATT
The DNA here is from genome assembly GCA_027924645.1 of Cunninghamia lanceolata. Lineage (NCBI taxonomy): Eukaryota > Viridiplantae > Streptophyta > Pinopsida > Cupressales > Cupressaceae > Cunninghamia > Cunninghamia lanceolata. The sequence goes on along the minus strand of BSBN01001640.1, from coordinate 135,141 downwards.
AAAACAAAGAGTCCAATTCATAAAAACAAAAATAACATGTGGACTTTAAAATGTGATGGCTTGAAATCCAAACAGGGGGCGGAAGCAGGAGTTGAACTTATTGATCCAAATGGTAAATCCTTTTTGGTAGCATATAGACTCCAATTTCCATGCACCAATAATGTAGCAGAGTATGAGGCTCTGATCTATGGACTAATGATGGCCATAAAGAAAAAGGTAAAGGTGCTCAGGGTATTTTTTTGATTCTGAGCTAGTAGTTAGACAAGTTAGGAGGTTGTATGCATGTAATTTGAAAAAAATGGTCAGTTACAAGCATAGGGTATGGGATCTGATTAAATCTTTTGATGCTTTTAATATTGAACCTATCCCTAGGGAATTGAATCAACGATTAGATGCCTTAGCAGTTAATGCTAGTTCTTTAGAACCCCTAACTTTGTCAGGTTTGAAGCAATTTGCTGTAGAATTGGTGAATGTACCAATTATACCAGACAATGTGATGTATTTTCAAGTATTTGAAGGTGACCAACAGATTGTGGATTTTATCACCTGTCATGATGTGTTTGAAACACAAATTATTGATGAGCAAGAAAGATCATATGTATCTTGGGATGAGGAGGATATAGTGGACTTAAAAAGAAATTTCCTTCCCAAAGGAGTGATAGAATTAGAGAAGATCTTTGATTTTGATGGAGTGGTTAGACAAAATGATCTTCCTAAAACTAAAGGGGGTAAGTGTAATCCTTTCAACTTAGGGACAGAGCAAAATCCTCAGAATGTATTAATTGGGAAAACTTGCTCTGATGAATTAAAGAAAGACATTGTAGAAGTATTGAAAGAGTATAAACATGTGATTGCTTGGGCTTATGAAGACATGAAAACATATGATACTTCTATCATAACACATGTGATTCCATTAAGGCCATGGGTGAAACCATTTAGATAGAAACAAAGGCTAGTGAATGCTATATTAGAACCCCTAATTTTTGAAGAAGCCAAAAAATTATTGTTTGCAAGGATAATTTTTCCAATGAGCCATTCTACCTGGGTAATTAACTTAGTACCTATAAGAAAGAAAAATGGAGACATCAGACTTTGTGTTGATTTTAGAAATCTTAATAAGGCATCTGAAAAAGATAATACCCTTTGCCTCCATTAGATGAAGTGTTACAAGTAGTGAATGGAGCTAAAATGATGTCTTTCCTTGATAGATTTTCTGGTTATAATCAAGTTTTAGTAGACAAAGAGGATAGGCTAAAGATAACATTCACGTGTAAATGGGGTAATTATGCATACAGAAGAATGCCATTTGGCCTAATCAATGCAGGTGCTACATTTCAGAGGGCATGGATATTGCATTTTGAGGGTTAACAGGTAAATGCATTGTGACTTACATAGATGATCTAACTGTGTTTTCTAAAGAAATGTCTTCTCATGTAGATGATTTGAGGAAAGTGCTGAAAAGATGCGAGAGGTATGGAATTTCTCTAAATCCAAAAAAGTGTTCATTTGGTGTAAATGAGGGTAAGTTACTAGGGCATATTATTTCTGAAAATGAAATTTCCATTGACCCAGACCAAGTGGAAGGAATTAATAAGTTACAATTGCCAAGCAATAAGAAAGAATTGAAATAATTTTTTTGATAAAATTAATTTTGTCAGAAAATTCATTACAGAATTTGTAGAAATTGTGCAACCATTGAATGCTATGTTGAAAAAGGATGCCAAGATAGAATGGACACTAGTGGCTAAGGCAGCATTTGAAGATATCAAAGCAACTATTTTTGATGCCCCAGTATTGGCCAGTCCAAATTACAATAAGCCCTTTTATATTTACTCTTTTGCGTCTGAACATTCATGTGCAACAACTTTAACATAAAAAGGAGAAGATAAAGAAGAAAAGCCTATTGCCTTCATGAGTGCTCCACTAAAAGATGCTCAGTTGAAATACTTGGATACTGAAAGAAAAGCTTTTGCATTGGTAAGGACAGTAAAGAAGTTTAGACATTATATTCTGAGAAGTCAGATCAAAGCCATAGTACCTGATGTAGTATTAAAGATGTTATTGATGTAAAATGAGCCTAGAGAGAAAAGGGCTAAATGGATAACAATTAAATTGCAAGAATTTGATATGGAGATCATACCCATGAATTTAGTCAGAGGCCAAGCCTTAGTGCAAACCATAGGTAATACTGACCCTAATTTGATAAAATAGTAGTATGTGTTGAATACAAGTGATACACTAGGATGGTATGGTGACCTCACTACATTTCTGATATCAGGAAAATATCCTAATCGGATGAAATATTCTCAAAGGAGAGCTTTGAAAATAAAAGCCCAGAGGTATATGATACAAGGAGGTTTGTTATTCAAGAAGAATCATGAAGGGATATACTTAAGATGTTTGAATAGAGATGAAGCAGATAAGGTGTTGCTAGAACTTCATGACAAATATGGAACATCACATGGTTCTCATCTAGCAACAACACATAAGATTTTAAGGTCGAGTTACTATTGACCCACCATATTCAAAGATACAAAAGATCACATCAGAAGTTGTCATACATGCCAGACAATAATAGATAAAGGGAGATACCAAACGCATCCATTGCAGCCTGTAATAGAGTCCAGACCATTTGCACAATGGGGACTTGATTTTATTGGAGTTATTAACCCCCCATCATTACTTGGACACAAATTCATTTTGACGGTGACAGATTATTGTACAAGGTGGACAGAGGCAACGTGTTGTAAATTTTCCACTACTGAAGTTGTCATCAAGTTTTTAGAAGAGAACATCATCACCAGGTTTGGAGCACCTTATTCTCTGGTATGTGATAATGGCCCTGCGTTCTCTTCTTTGAAGTTTTCTAAATGGGTGTTTAAATACGGAATTGTTCTAAAATTTTTATCCAATTATTATCCTCAGGGTAATGGATTAGCACAATCAACTAATAAAATCTGACTGGAGATCATTAAAAAGCTGATTGATAAAAATCCTAAAGAAAGGAATACATTGTTGAAATATGCATTATGGGTGGATAGAACCAAAGTCAAGGCAGCATTAGGGAATGCTCCTTATCACTTAGTATATGGGACTGATCCCATACTCCTAGTCAATTTGAGAATTCCTACATGGAAGTTTGCAAATGAATATCTAGGTTTTGATGACCATAGGGAGGCTAGGTTGGTGCAATTATTGTAGTTAGATGAGAAAAGAGAATAGGCCATTAACAAATTTGTAAAACATCAGGCCATTGTTAAAAGATGGTTTGACAAAAGAGCTAGGGTTAAAATGTTCAAAATATCAGATTTGGTTTTATGTTGGGACAAAGCCCATGAAAAGAAAGGGAACCATGATAAATTTGATAAATTGTGGTTAGGTCCACTAGAGGTTTAAGAGATCATAGGAGATAATACATATAGGCTCAAAACTTGATGAAGGGGGTAAATCATAAAACACACAACAACAAAAATTGCACACAAAAAATAGAACTTTCTTTTATTGATTTGGACAACTTATTACATTAAAGAATCTCAAATACAATCAGAGGAATCAACCCTCCACCGACTGCAACACATTACAATTTCCTATCACAAGACTCTGGAATCATCTTCCTTAAGTAACCCCAAATCAGCTAGGGTTTCTATTTTCCCCACCTATTCTTGACTCTACACTTTCCCCCTTAACTCTACTACTGCCTAAGGTTCCCAAAAATAGTTATTAATAGCCTTTTTGGCGGCCAACAACCTAATTTTGAAATTTTCATCTCCCTCCAAAAATAGGTCAACTTTCGGGAGCCATAACTTTTGATCTGAGTGTCTGATTGATGAACCATTTTATGCGTCAGAAAGTTCACCGAGTGCTCTACGTGCTAAGAACCCACTCTACTGGTTTCGGCAAATTTTGGGCCCGTATGGGGCTGTTTAGTGCCTCAAACCTAAGTTTGAATAATTTTTAGGCATTTTTTGGGAAACAGAAACTTTAATATCTTTCAGCTCGCAAATGATCTTTAAGTGATTCCTTCACCAAAGGTCTTATTTTTCATTTATGAAGCTTCTTGTAAATTTTCACTTCATTCCGTGCCCAAATGCAAACTTTCTAAAAATAGTAGGTTGCTATTTTTAGCAGTTTGGAAAAACTGAAAGTTCTACATCATTATTCAAACGATTATGGAACTAGAACCACAAATTTTGAAAATAAATGGAAAGAACATCAACAATTTTGAAACACATCTTTTTTTTGGGTGATGCAAGATTGCCCTTACACCACTGGATGCTCCTGCATCAGACACCCAGGGTAATTTGAGAAGTGACCCTATCACGTCTTAGGTGTTTGTGTGAGGAAAACCCAAACAATCAACCTCTGCCTTAGACAACCAAGAAGAATCTTCAACAGGCCTTCCTTTCCATTTCACTAGATATTCTTCATATTGCATGTTCCGAGTACTTCTTCCCACACGGCCATCTCCTCTGTTGAAGTAGATGATGGAATACTCCACTGTTCTTCTGCTGGTCCATCCTCTGTTCCACCTTCGTGATATTCTGATAAATCAACAATGTTAAAAACAGGGGAAATGTTGATCCCACTCGGCAGCTCTACCTCATATGCATTTCTTGAATCATGTTTCTTCAAAATTCTGCATGGTCCAAATTTCTTCATTTTCAGCTTATTGTATGTTCTAATTGAGAACCTTTCTTTTCTCAAGTGAACCATGACTTCATCTCCTACCAAGAATTCCTTATATCTCCTCTTCTGATCTGCCTTAGCCTTTTACTGAATATTCATCTTTTTAATGTGCTTTCTCACCTCTTCATGCAAATTCTTTATGTGTTCTACAAAGTCTTCAGCCTCGACACTTGTCTTTTCTCCACTGTCCAGATTCCTTAACTTTGAAGCATTTCTTGGACTATTCCCATATACAATCTAGAATGGTGATTTACTAGTACTCCTATTGACAGAATTGTTGTAAGCAAATTCTGCCTGTGGTAAAATCAAATCCCATCCCTTGGGCTTATCTCGTACTAAGCATCGTAGTAGGTTACCCAAACTCCTATTCACCACTTCTATCTGTCCATTAGTCTGTGGATGGTGTGCAGTACTAAATTTTAAATCTATTTTCAACTTCTTCCACAATGTCCTCTAGAAATAACCAAAAAACTTGGTATCTCGATCTGAAACTATGCTCTTCGGTAGACCATGTAGTCTCACCACCTCCCTGAAAAATAACTCTGCAATATGAACAACATCATTAGTCTTCTTGCAAGGATTAAAATGTGTCATCTTTGAGAATCTATCAACCACCACAAAAACAAAATCATGTCCTCTCTATGTCCTTGGTAAACCAAGAACAAAATCCATACTAATATCATCCCATGGCTTCTCGGGTACATGTAGTACCTGATATAGACCTGTATTCTAACTTTCTCCTTTCGCCATTTGACATACTCTGCACAAATTTCCTCACATCCTACTGTAACTGTGGCCAATGATAATTTTCACCAACAACAGCAATGGTCTTATCTCAACCAAAGTGTCCAGCCAATCCTCCACTATGCTTCTTCTTAACCAGGTTCTCTCTCATGGAACTCCTTGCAATGTACAACTAGCTTCCTCTAAACAACATGCCAGCCTGGATTATGAAATCCAACCATTTTGTCCTGTCCAAAGTAACAGGTTCCAAACAAGCTTTCCATGCCTCTGCAAAATCTGGATCTTCAGGATACAAACTTTTGAGCTCATCGAACCCAAAAACCTCTATCTTCATTTTTGTCAGCAAATTTTGCCTTCTGCTCAAGGCATCTGCAACTCTATTAGAATTTCCACTCCTGTGCTTCAAAACAAATGTATAACTCTGCAAAAACTCAACCCATTTTAAGTGCCTTTGATTCAACATTCCTTGACTATTAAGATACTATAAAGCCTGATGATCAGTATATAAAACAAACTCTTTTGGCAACAAATAATGTCTCCATTTCTTCAAAGCCTGAACTATTGCATAAAATTTCTGATCATAAACAGAATACTTTTTCTTGGCATCATTAAGCTTCTCACTAAAATAGGCAATGGGCTTACCTTCTTCACTCAAAACAGCTCCTATAGCACTACCACTAGCATCACAATCTACTTGAAACACCTTATTGAAATCTGGAAGTGCCAAAATAGGTTGCTCTATGACTTTCTGCTTCAATGTATCAAATCTTTTGTCTGCTGCTTTAGTCCATTTAAACTCTTTTCTATCCCCTCTCATTGTCTCAGTTAGGGGTGCACAAATGCTACTAAATTTTTTGATAAACTTTCTATAAAAACTTGCCAAACAATGAAAAGATCATACCTTTGTGGCACTCCTTAGTGTAAGCCATTCAATGATAGCCCTTACTTTTTCTGGGTCCATCTTAAGACCTTCCTTTGAGACAACAAATCCCAGGTATACCAACTCCTTCTTTGCAAAACTACATTTCTTCAGATTAATTAGCAACTTCTCCTCCCTCAGGTTCTCTAAAACTCTTATGATATGCATCAGATGCTCATCCCAAGTTTTATTGAAAATCAAAATATCATCTAAATAGACAATAACGAAACTTCCCAAAAATTCTTTCAGCACCTCGTTCATGAGCCGCATGAATGTGCTCAGTGCATTGGTTAGCCCAAATGGCATGACTAGCCACTCATACAAACCCTCCTTTGTCTTGAAGGATGTCTTCCATTCATCTCCTTCTCTAATTTAGATCTGGTCATACCCACTCTTCAGATCAATCTTCGTGAAGTACTTGGCTCCACTCAAACAATCCATTATGCATCCATTCTGGGCAATGGAAATCTGTACTTGATCATGATTTTATTGATGGCTCAAGAGTCTGTACACATTCTCCACTCTCCATATTTCTTTGGTGCTAGTACTGTAGGTACTACACATGGACTTAGGCTCTCTCTTATCAATCCTTTCCTCAACAACTCCTGAACTTGTCTGTTCAACTCTTCACTCTCTGCAGGGGTCATTCTGTGGGCTGCCTTAATCAGCAAACTGGCTACAGGTATCAAGTCCATTTGATGACTTATCTTCCTCACTGGTGGTAAACCTTCTGGTACATTATCAGAGACAATGTCTTGAAATTCTTCCAACATATCTGAAACTTCTGCTGGTACATATTCGCATTTCTCTTGACTGATCTTAGGAATCAATGCAAAGCAATGATGCTCATGCTTCATACCTTCCAAAAATTTCCTACCATCTACCAAGCAAATTTTGGCAATACTACATACCTTTTCTTCCACCTCCTTCAAGGGCTTCAACTTATGACAAACTCCATCCTTTGTTAGGGAATATGTGTTTGCATGGCCATCATGGACAATGCTTCTATCATACTGCCACGACCTCCCCAACAGCATGTGACATGCATCCATTGGTATGATATCACACAACACCTCATCATGGTAGTCCCCAATCTTGAACTTCACTAAACACAGCTCATTGACCAAAGCTCTATGGTCCTTCTGCAACCATGCAATCCGATATGGATGCAAATGTTTTCTTCTTGTCAACTTCAACTTGTCAACCATCTTCTCTGAAACAAGATTATTAGTGCTTCCACTGTCAATAATAATATCAAAACACTTACCTTCATATTTGCACGTTGTGCAGAATAAAATCTTCCTCTGATTTGGTTCTTTCTCCTCATTCAACAAATTTCTTCTGACAACTAGGGTTTCTCCCCTTTCTGCATCTTCAGAACGCTCAGACTGCGCATCTTCATCTACATGTACAACTCATGCATTACCTTTAGGTCTTCTATTCGTCCTTCCTTGATGTTGCAGACACTCGTATGCTTGATGCCCTTCTTCTCCACATTGAAAACAAGTTCCTCTAAAACCTCCTCTTCTAGGTCCTTGCCCAGGATGGCCTCTTCCTCTTCCTCTTTGCTCACCATTGTTCTAGTCACAAGGGTGGTAGGTATTAACTCCTCTCTGATTTCAACTGGTGCTGGCTTCTTCACTTTTCTTTGAATCTTCATTTCTCCCCCCATAGGTTCTTCAACTAGTCCTTCCACCTTGACCTCTTCCCCTTTGCCTGTTGTCAAATCTTTTATTCAGCTTCTCTTCCACCTTTAAGGAAAAATGGTATGCATCTTCTATGGTGGTCATTATGACTAGGCTCATCTCCTCTTGAATACTCGACCTCAACCCATTAATGTAATGGGCTACCTTCTCCTTGTTGGGCTCTGCATGACCTATCCTAATAGTAATTTTATAAAACTGTTATGTATACTCCTTAACATACTTGTTTCCTTGCTTCAATCCTTGCAGCTTCTTCAACAATTCCATCTCATAGTTCATAGGAATGAACTGCTTCTTCAGTTTCTCCACCATCGGATCCCATCTGGTGATCTTTCCTTTTCCTCTTCTGTTCCTCTCTAACTGGACCTCTTTCCACCAAATACTAGCATGACCCTTCAATTTTGTTTTTGCAAACTTGACCCAATTTGAGTCTTCCACATCTTCATACTCGAAATATTCCTCCATGTCATTGATCCAATCAATAAGCTGTTCTAGATTCAAATCTCTAGAATATGTAGAAACTTTGATCCTGGGCCTCTTTCCAATCTTAGAAAAGGCCCTTAACAACATAACTTCTATAGGATCTCCTACAACTTCTTGTTCTTCCTTAGATAACTCTTCTTCAGCTTCATCTTCGCTTTCTTCTCTTGTTCTTAGCTCAAACCCTCTTCGTAGCTCCTCTTGCAATGCATCGATTTGCCTTTGTTTGGCTCTAAAACCCTCTTCCATCAAAGCATTCCTCCAAATACAATTTCTTCGTGGAGGCATCTTGATCTCCGTAGAAAACCCAGAACCTCAGGTCCTGGTGCAAACTGCCTCACGGTCAGCGATCTGTCTACACACTCAAGAAGCCTCGCTCTGATACCACTTGATGAAGGGCGTAAATCATAAAACACACAACAACAAAAATTGCACACAGAAAATAGAACTTTCTTTTATTGATTTGGACAACTTACATTACAGAAGCTCAAATACAATTAGAGGAATCAACCCTACATCGGCTGCAACACATTACAGCTTCGTATCACAAGACTTTGGAATCATCTGCCTTCTGTAACCCCAAATTAGCTAGGGTTTCTATTTTCCCTACCTATTCTTGACTCTACACTTTCCCCCTTAACTCTACTACTGCCCAGAGTTCCCAAAAATGGTTATTAATAGCCTTTTTGGAGGCCAACAACCTAATTTTGAAATTTGCATCTCCCTCCAAAAATAGGTCAACTTCCAGAAGCCATAATTTTTGATTCGGGTGTCTGATTGATGAACCGTTTTATGTGTCAGAAAGCTCGTTGAGTGCTCTATGCCCTAAGAATCTGCTTTGTCAGTTCTGACAATTTTCAGGCCCGTACGGGGCCGTTTAGTGCCTCAAACCTGAGTTTGAATAATTTTCAGGCATTTTTTGGGAAACAGAAACTTTAATATCTTTTAGCTCGCAAATGATCTTTGAGTGATTCCTTCGCCAAAGGTCTTATTTTTTAGTTATGAAGCTTCCTATAAATTTTTACTTCATTCCATGCCCAAATGCAAACTTTCTAAAAATAACAGGTTGCTATTTTTAGCAGTTTGGAAGAATTGAAAGTTCTACATCATTATTCAAGTGATTATGGAACCAGAACCACAAATTTTGAAAAGAAATGAAAATAATATCAACAATTTTGAAACACATCTTTTTTTTGGGTGATGCAAGATTGCCCTTACACCACTGGATGCTCCTGCATCAAAACTTTAACTGGTAAGGATGTACCATTACCTGTTAATGGTTAGCACCTTAAACATTATTTTCAAGCCTAGAATATGAGTTAACCCTACTGTGTACCATAGTGTAAATGTTGTACAATCTTGTTGTGTTTGTTTGTTTTGTTGGTTTGCTATGTTTCTTTTTGCTGGGGTCTTTATTTTGATTCAAGGTATGCAGGAGAAGATTAGCAACGAATGCAAACAGTTAAATTTAGAAAATTTAGGTAAATCACTTGAAATTTATACATAGCTTGTGAACTTTCATAGATGTGAGCTGTTGTTTCTTTTGTGAATGTTTTTACTCAATTTCTGTGGCATGAAGCATTCAAAGAGTCATATAACTACAAACATTAAGATTCTTTGAATTAGTGTGGGAGATGGTAGATGTTTGCATTAAGTGAAAAATCTAAAGGTTGGCCTTTGCTACCACTATAATTCCCAGCCTTATGCAACAGATCCTATGACTGTGCAAATAATGAGCTGAAATGATATATCTTACACAAGGAAAATATTGAAAATAAAACTAAAACAGAGAATTTGTTCTCTTAAGGTCATCTAGACAACTCTACCGGGGCTATGGACGCATGCTGGTAGTGGGGCTCTATCTAGGGGAATTATAGGTGATAACCTTGTCAGGGTTATGGACCCCTGCTGGTAGCAAGGCTCTATCTAGGTTTGGCTTAAAAGGTTAAACCCAATTATGTAGGTTAATGCAAATGTTTATTGTTTTCTTACTTTTCCAAAGGAGGGAATGAATCAATTGCACACTTAAATTCTTTCGAAAGGTTTTTGTACATTGTTGAATACATTCAGTCCATGATGAATAACATTCTTACATATAAGGAAGTTGGAAATTATGAATTTATTTCATCTTGTTTCCTTAATTGTTTGAATTTGGTCGTTTTATTTGGTTTCTAGTTGTTGTGATGTTCACAACATGCCCCATTTTACCCTCTAGCAAAATGAGGACCCTATTTGCTTTTGTTTCTTGTAGTTTGGTCCTACTTGGTGGTAAAAGGGAAAAGGTACTTAGTACAGGGAGTAATTGGAAAATCAAAATGCATAGTACTAGAGAGAAACATGAGGTACTAGTGAATTCTGCGTGAAAAATGATTTAGGGGTGTTTTTTGAACCAACTTGAAATTCTTGGTATTTCATGAGATATGGCGGTTTTGGTAAAAGTGCATTGTTTAATTAAAATTTATATTGTCATGTACAAATTTCTTTGTATATGAGATGCTATTATTGTTGTATTAAGGTGCAATAGGGTTTTGTGTCATGTTTTTTGCATATATATCTTAAATGTTCAAACTTAAGTACGCAAACATGGACCCGATTAGGTTTTGAGGTAAATTGAGTAAAAGATTGGAATCTGAAATTGTATTTGTATATTGTATTGTATGTCTAAACTTGTGCATTCAATATACAAATAAATGGAATGTACATGGCTAAACCCGAAAGGAATACTTAATCTGGTTTATAAAAGTTGAAATATGAACAAATGTTATATTGTATATCTCTATGTATATTTGTTTGTATCTAGAATACAGGTACAATATTAGGTTTCAAAAAGAAGTTAAAAGTGATTAAATTTGGCGGGACCCACATGTGCATTATCATAAGATGTTGCCAATATACATGGGGTAAAATACAAAGTTAGATACAAAGGTGGACCTGACAGTAATTCAAATGTGGTTCATAACAAACTAAGGTCCGCGCTGTTTGTATGTATGTTATGTTGTATGTGTTATGCAAGCATGATATACAAAGGGTAAAGTACAATGCCGGAATTAATAGAAAGTCAAAATGAGTTGATACATCTTTCAAGTCCGTGCTTGTAGGTTTGGATGTATACATTGCATATACATTATGAAATACAAAAGTTAAATATAAGGCCGGACATGAAATTAAATGCAATATGTTTCATAAACCCGCTGGAGTCTGAGTTGGTGTGTTTCAATGATTGTATGAAATATACATAGAAATATACAAAATTTGATATACAAAAAGTTTGAACAGTGAAATATGTAGGCATGTTATACAAAGTTAAGGTGTAGAATTAATGTATACAAAGTTCAAAATATGAAATAAACAAAAGTTAGACATAGACTAAATTGTATGCATTAATTACAGCATTCAATGCGCATCTACAACTAGAAACTTAGGATTTGAACAAATAAAAGGTGAAATTTGATTATGTTTGTTTTCACAATTGCATTTGAAGGTTAAAATTACAGAGAATTTCATGATAGAGAGATTCAAGAGCGGAATGGGAATTTGAGAACGGTAATGGAGTAAGGTTGAATGGTAAAACCTTGTCAACATTCTTAAGGTCAAACCAGTTGCGGATACAAGTATGTACCTCGAACGCCATTGAAATTCAATTAAATAAAATTGGGATTAGTTACAGTAATATAATTGAGAAAATAATGCAAGTTAGTGCACGTTACTGTAGTTAATTATAGGAAATGATTTGATATTGTTAAATTTTGTAATTTCCAAATAGCAAAAATGACCGAAACCCTAGGGTAACTATAAAAAGTAAAAAATCTGTGGTGAAATCCTAGAATTGTGTAAAAATAAGAGGGTAAAATGTATAAATTTTCTTGATAGGATGGCACCTAAGCAAAAGAAAGTGGATACCACGTTGACTGATGAAAAAGAGAAGGTAAAGAAAGAGAAAACCAAAAAAAGAAGCGGTTAGGGAAGAATTGCCGCTAGTCAGGGGATATTCATCTTTGATATATAGCACAGGCGGAACAATTATAGATACAAACATGGGTTATTATTATGTAGAAGATGTGTTACAGAAAATCATGACAACGGATGCCACTTCAGACATGAACAAAATTTGGGAGAAAGGGTTGTATAAGGCTGCTGGTTTTCTGTTGGCGATGGAAGCCAAAGATTTGATACTGGAGTGCATAGGCTGATATAACTTGAATACTAGGAGAGTAATGTATAATGGGGTGGTTGTTGCCGATTTGTCTATAGAAGGAATAGCCAGAACATTTGTCTTGGAGATTCAGGACCGAATGATGGATGTTGATATGGATCAATATGCTTTGGATTTTACTAAAAATGAGAAAGAATGCAAAACTGTAATTTTCTACAATTGGTATACAACAGAAAATAAACCAAAGGCTGCAGTAAGAGTGCCAAATAATTTATACAGGATTGATTTCGAGGAAGAAATACACATAATGATCACATTGCTGAGCAGGATGGTTGGGTTAAAAGATGCAACAAAATTCGAGTCATGGATGTTCACCATCATTCAATTTATTAGAGAAAAGCCAGGGGTAATTCATTGGGCTAAGGTTATCAGTACTATAATATATAAACAAATAATGTCATTTATTAAGAATAGACATTTCTATCTATCTTCTTATGTGATTTATGCATGTGCTGTTGAAATGCCACCATTAGCTGGGATTGACAGAGTTGGTACCCTGGGAAATGGCCCAAGCCAGAAGTTAGTTTATGACTATTATCCTAATCTGTAGGAGGAGAATGCACTAAGAAAGTATGCAAGAGTTAATGATGTATTTTATACTTACTTGGTAAGAGTTTTAACAGGGGATAAGGATATAATATTATCAGAGGAAGCAACAAATGCCATAAGCCTCTTCAGCTCTTGGTATATCCAATTTCCTACCTTTAGATACATTAGGATTGAAGGGTTTGAGGGAAAACCATTCAAGTTGCCAAGGTACCCTCCAGATAGATTAATTGTATTAGAATTCTCTAGGCAGATTCTGAATGTGTTCAGAATGTATAAGAATAAGAATGGCAGAGGAAACATCAAATTCCCCTGGGTAATTGATAAGTATTCATGTTATAATGAAGAGGTAGCTCAACAATCAGAGACGGAGCTGAGATACTATGGGTTTGAAGAATTTGATTTAGTCAGGCATTTTGACCCTTTCCATAGAATCCAAAATTACATTGATAAAAAATTTAGGCATCAAGTCCACATTGAGGACTGTTGGTCAGATTGTGAGAATGATAAAGAGGTGAGGAAGAGGGCTCATCATAGATTAACTCTAGAACAAATGAGAACCATGGGGAAAATCAGTGTACCCCAAGAAATTACAAAGGATGATGGTAAGGTATTACATAAAAGCTATGTAAGTAAGGGAGTGGCACTACTACCCATTAATGAACCAAAATGGGAAGATCCAGAAGAGACATCCTTGGAATTGATATCCAAGCCAGTTATTTTTTTTTCTAAGGTATGGCTAAATGATAGGATGGAAGAGCTTAAAGGCTTAGGGTATTGTAGCCACATATCATAAGAAGGGAAAGAATATAGAAAGAGAAAATGATGATGAGTTAATGTGTTTCTATGAAAAGAGAAGGAAAATTGTAGAAGCTACAATTGTTAAAAAGGATAAGAATGCAACATTTATGGACCCTTATGCACTGGGTGTCACAGTCGCCATTGCTTTAGGTACATTCATAGAAGTAGGAACATCAAGCCAAGGGGCTAGTATAGCACATGCACAAACACTAGAGGTTTTAGCAGGACAAAGCCCAGTGAAGGCTGTGATAATTGATTCTCCAAAAGGGAAAGCACAGGTACCTACTGTAATTGTGGATGCTCCACAGGTAGAAGTAAGGAAAGGACTTGTATCAATGGATTCTACATATGAAGAGAGATAACAGGGCTACATAAAGGTCAAACAAGAGTTGATCGAGGAGAAGCTACAAGAGTCAAAGGCCCAAGAAGTCAAAAAGGTGAGTGAAGTTGTTAATATTGATAATGATAGTAGTGATGATGAGGAAACACAACATGGAGAAAGTATAGGGGTAGAGAAGGAAGAGGATGAAGAAATATCAAAGAGCTCCCCTATATTAGAGGAACATAGTGCTCAGATGTCTATGCAGAGGGGATAAACCCCAATGGAAAAAAGATAAAATATACAAGAAGATCAAGAAATAGAGGATCCTTTTGGTCCACTTGTTTCACCATAAATCATATAAGAAGTGCAGGTTGTTGCACAACAGGTAGCAAAAGTAGAAAAAGAAGAAGAAAAAATTACAAAAAATCTTGATATATATTCAACCCAACCATCACAATCAGATCAGGCAAGCATGCCTGAAAATATGCAAGTTCAAACTAAGGTGCAAACAGGGGAAGCAATGCCATCAAGCATTTATGATGTTAATATTTTAGGTGTTCTTAATGTTAATATTGAACAAAGCAAACAAGAAGAGAACTCAGAGGAGGGAGATACAGAGTAGGATATTGGAGAATATACAGAGGAGGAGGAAGAAGAAAAGGAGAATGAAGAGGAGGAGCCACAATAACAAGACATTGCACCACAACAACCACCTCTAGATCAAAATCCTCCACCATAGCAACAACCACAACAACAACAACAGGAAAAAATGGAGATAGAGAAATCTCAGGAAGAGGTGATAAATGAAAAAGGGGTAGAAACTAGCAAGGAAGCAGCAGCTTGGATAGGCTTAGAGGTCAGAAGAGAAAAGGCATAAGTGCAGCTAGTCCCCATTGACATAAAGAGCTTATTGGGTGGTCACACCTCACAAAAAGAAAGAAGAAAAGCAAGGACCATGTCTTCTATAAAGAGAAACCCATTTGGATCAAGAACTTTAGAGTTGGCCATACCCTAGAAAGACAAAGCAAAGGGAGAAATGAGCCTGGAGGATTATCAGTTGCTTAACATAGATCTTGGGTATGTGACTAGAGAACAACACATTGCAGAGTGGGAAGACATGAACAAAGTAACCATTGAAATGATGAGAAAAGATAAAGATAAATTTGATTATTTGAAGGGACACATTGTCCAATTACAACAGTTCATTTAGGGGATGTTTGATCCCAATGTTAGGGTGCCAGATTTACCTGCAGACCTAGCCATTTTATCAAAGGATCAAGTGACTGAAATGGAAAATAAGAAAATTGAAGATTTTTTTTTGAGGAATGGCTCAATGCATTTATTCAAAAGGGAGAGAATACAATAAGGCATGCAATTACCAATTGGGTCGTTGCCCTTACAGAGAAAAACAATTGCAGTATCATTATACATCATTGCCAATCTAGAGTGAAAGAAAGTAGTAACGAGTTGAAGAAGGTTGAGGCCATGAATGAGAGGGTGGAAGAATTGATAAATGAGGGAATACTAACACCTCAAATGGCAAACCAAATACTAAAGTACAGATTAGAGTTGAAATTTCAAGATGACATATTGAGAGGATGCATGGAGAATACTTAGGATTTGAAAGAAGTGGCTGATGATATAATAAAGAAACACATGAAAATAATATAGAAACTTATTGGGCATGAGTGCCTAGAGATACCAGTGTATGATGCAGGTATGGCAGTAAAAGAATTCAAGGCCATTTACTCACCTTGCCTAGAAATCCCTGTAGATAATCTGAATACAGAGATGATTGATTCCATCATGGAATTAAATGCTAAGATAAAGAAGTATTAGAAAAATAGAGAAGAAGTAGAAAAACAAACAAGGATATTAAAAGAAAAAAGTTGAATTACAACAATATACATGGATGGAGAGCCAAAGGAGTACTCATACTTCTATGGTAGCATTGATAGCCAGGTATGCACACTACTTGAAGAAAAGGGGAGATGATGCAAAGGCGGGCACTAGCGGCAACGGGTAATTCCTTTATGGGATATTTCAAGTGCTTTGGTGTTTTGTAAGTTTGTCTTTTGTGGAAGTCAGTGAATGGAGAAAGTCAATAGGAAATATTTCATGTTTAAAAGATCCCAATGGCATCCTTTGAGCCAAAAGGGAATATTCCTAGATATATTTTGAAGGACGGTTGGGAAATGTTTTCAACCGTTGATCTTGTAAGTTTGAATTGGAACCATTGATTGGTTTTTTGTAACCATAGCAAAGGGGGATTCAAATCTATATAAAGAACCCTGCTACCTATATTTTTATTACATAGGGATTCATAACATTTAGCCTTAGACTGCAATTAGTATTTTTTTACTACAAAAGGAAGTGATTCTTAAGTGAATACTTTGAGCATTTGGTGATTTAGAGAGGAGGTCGCTTGTGTCTACATCAAGGAGAGTGTGGAATGTCCTACCTCTTTCATGTATTTGTCAAGACATTTGTGAGTTTCAGTAATTTTGATCAATTTAATAAAAGTCATAGCTACATTGTAATTTGAAAATGATTTCATATATCAAATGAATGCAAACTTCAGAATTCTACATCTAATTCAGAGTGTTTTTTGATTCAGGTGTTTGTTTGATGTATTTTCTTTAAAAGATTGCAATTCTTTATGTATGTTCATGAAAATACTCAGGATTTACATATAGAGTTTAATTGTTGTTGAATTATTCAGGATCATTTAAGCTTGTCATCTGTGGATAATAGAATGTTAGATCCTGTCTAAAACAGATGTTTCTAACTCTATCTTTTCTAACTTTTCTTCAAAATCCTTAAATAATTAGCATGCACGCAGTTATCTAAAAGAAATTGCTACTGATTCGCATAAATATTGGTGAATTATAAAGAACTTAGCAGTTTTCATATAAATTTGAGGTACAAAGTGAGCTTATCCATATTGATGTAAAGCTTTGTAAGAAAGTAGTAAGTACATGCAAAGATATGTTTACTTTGATGAAATTTGAGATTATTTGCATATAATAAACCAGTCTAGTCATTACAAGATACTTAAATCACGTAAGGCCCCTTAAAGCAAAACAACTTCACAATGAAACCTAATTGAATTCAACACAACCATGACCTGGTTAACGTAGACTTGGAATTGAGAAGTATTTCTGATATTTGTCCATATTCTTCAAGATAAGCTAAGATTCTTTGTTTATTTTATCTCTGTTATCCTGAATAAAACCAACATCAACACTACAGAGGATAAAATATAGTTTAGGCCAGTGACCACGGATAAGGGTAAGTTTATAAATTCTAATTTTAAAGTCTAATTGTTGGTAGGTCATGGTGAAAGAGGGCTCAGGCCGACCAAGAAAAAAAGAGATTGCAGATCGAGTGATTGCAAACAGTTCAAGTTAATTTAAAGAGTTTAACACCTTCTGAAATAGGCTAAAAATACTACCATTTAAACAGTCAAACAATCATATGTTTATTGCAACTAAATTAGAAAAATACCTGGGATCTTATGTGCCTGTCAAAGGTTGAATTCTCTACTGCTGTTGCTGCCTTTCTTTCCTCCTGTCGCTGCCCAGAAAGTCACTGATAATCTTTCCTTTTGTTGCCAAAAATGTGGTGTTTTCTCTACTGTGACTACTCTGTTTTCTCCTCTCTTGGTTGCTCAGAAAAGAATGCTTCTCATTTCTTTTGTTGTCTCCTATTTTTATTAAAAATCTTTTCTAATATTGGCGTTTGAAATTAGGTTTTAAGGCTGCCTTTTTAACTGAAGTTTTTTTGTTTGAGTTTGCATGAAATTTGGCCTTTTAAAAGCCTCCAAAAATAATAAAAATAACCTTATTTAATCTTGCATGATAGAATTATTATTCTTTTATCTCTTTTTATTAGAATTCTAAATATAATATTCATAATAATAAAACAATTTATCTAATTTTAAATAAGTAACAACCATTTCGTTTAATTCCTATATTTAATTTTCTAAATATAATAGTTATTATTAATATAATTTATTTATCTTCAAAATAGCCTAATCACTTAAATCAAACAAGAAATATATATATATTGCAATTTAAATTTAATTATTTTAAGTTTAATCTAGATATTGGTTTCCAAACATCCATATTTAAATAATTAGGAAAATATTTATTATTTATTATTAAATAATATAAATGCATCTACACCATTTAAAATAAAATAAACCATTTCAAATATATAACGAAGAACTAAAATATTTATAATTAGATCATGCATTCGAAAAGAAATTTTATGGCAATTAAAAACATAATATTTCTCTAAGTATCTAACAGTCAATCACATTTATTATCCAAACAACAATACATAATAAACCATCCAATATGAGGCTTCATGAGTGTGTGAGTGCATTAGGGTTAACCATCCCAAACAGTTCTTGCCAAGTGGCTAGAACACCTCTACCTCAACCATGTTCTCGTCTTGACGAGTACCTGCATTCATTCGCACTCAACTCGATGTCAATAGGTTAGTTCCCCAAAACATAGCCGAAGCAAAACATTATAATCACATCGATAACATTTAATATTTAAATCAACTTTCCAATTTACACAAATATAACATCATGATAATTACCTTTGCACACGTGGAACTTACTCAAAATAAAATAATCATGGTAAATGTTCACTAGTCTAGAATAATTATATAGTCTATAAAATGAGATGTGACAACTATTAAATGTACCTTCATTAGCTATGGTGTTGGTGCCAAAGGGTACAAGCTTTGGGATCCTATGGCTAAGAGAGTTTTGTATAATAGTGTTATGTCGTAAAATGTCCCCTTGGGGGATTTTCCCTCTTAAGGTTAGCTCTCGGGTCCTTAGAATGCATTTAGAGCATCTTGTGTGTTAATTTGGAATCCTGATGAGAAAACCCTGAAGTCTTGTGGCAAATAGGACCTAGCGGGTGCTATTGAGATGATTCCTACCTGAAATAGGGGGGAGGACTTGGGCACTCACGCCCTAGTCCTGCCCTATTTTGGGTCAGGCCCTAATTTGGAGTGTCGATTAGATGACCATTGTTAGGTCCTATGCCAACACCAAAAGTTTGAATTACAAAATTCTTGGTAGGAATGTTTGTAGTTGCATATATTAGCATGTTTAGGTTTTCATTTGCAAACTAGAAGATGATGGTGAATTTTATGCATACTTGTGATTTTAGAGCATCCTTGATATTCATTGTTGCAAAGCAAAGCATTGTTATTGTGTTTGTGATTGCAGATTTGACTTCATCTTCTGACGTGATTGAAGAGCCTTCATTTATGTGAGATCTACACTTCAAGGTGACATCTATTGTGTTTTCTATCATTTATCATTTGGATTTTGCCTCTACCTCGTAGGGATACGCACTCTTATCTGACAATGGTGTTTGGAAGACTTGAATGTCTCTCCAGGGCTTGACTGAGGAAAGCCTCTAAACACCACAACCCCCAACCACACTCCTTTGTGATTGTAGGTTACAGGTACCAAGTTTTGCGTAGTGGAGTTATAGAGGAGGGTTACAGACAACAAGGATTCAAGATCTAAAAGAAAGTAGTGAAACAAAGCATTTTCAGGACATGGGTGCCTAGGGCAATGTCCTCTGGAGTTTTAGAGATGGGAATTAGAGTTACATGGACATTCTACATCTAAAGGAGCTTCTACATCCTGAGAATTAGCCTGCCTTGGACTTGGGTGCCTAGGGTAGTGTCCTCTGCATTTCAGGCGACAAAAACATTCAGAACAATGATTATCAGTGCCAGAAGGAGTTCTGCATTCTGGAAAGAAATTAGTGCCTTGGACTTGGGCACCTGGGGTATTGTCCTCGAATATTTTGAATTCTAAACTTCAAAAAATGGTTAGTCATTAATCTCTGACCTTCTCCTTAATCTGTAAACATTTATTAGAATTTACCAGTTTATTCATTGTTTTGCATATTTAGGGTTTTAAGAGTATTTGAGCATTAAATTGAGATATTGATTGATAACATCTGAGCTTCCGCATAGTTCCAAGTGATAGCCCAATAGCCCAACCTGTTAGGTGAATGCTCTCACTTAGTAGAGATTCAACTTAGTTGATATGTCCTTGAATGTTTGTGGTGAAGGGAGGATCTAAACCCATCAACATCAAACCAAAAACAAAATCAACATCTCCCCCCTTTTCACACACTAAAATTTTTGGTGAACCTGTGTTTTTGAATTTTGGCACCTTGCTGAGTGTTGTGTGATAGATTTGCATTCATTTATTCTATTGCATTTGAAAAATTACAAAAAAAATAAAAATTTTGAAAAAATTGGCATCTTAGCCTTGCAGGTTGGCATAATTTGAATTATTTTCCATTTAGTTTCTTTTATTTTCATTGGATTTGATTTAAATTACAGAAATTCATCATTAATCATTCATTTGCATTGCATTTTCATGCTGAAATTGTTAAAAATTGCTTGAAATTGTGCATTTTCATAAAAACCTAGTTTCACATTAGCTAGGGTTTGTAGTTAAAATCTTGTTTTAGATTTTACTACTGTTTTAAACACTCATTTAGGTCTAATTTCTAATTGTAGTGTTGCATCATAGTGTCTTTCTTGCAAAATTTTATGTCTAGGGTTTGAAAACCTTGCATTTTCATTAGATTTGGCCTTATTGTCTCTCTAGAATTGCATTATAGGCATGTTGTAAAGGATTTTTCTACATTATTTAACTGATATCAGGGTTATAATCTTCTACGTCTCCTCAAACTCTTTACAACACCCTTTCTATTAGGCTTCTACATTAAAAAATTGGTGAAAAATTGCATATTATAGGTGTATTTTCACTAGGTTTTGACTTGTCATCAGTCTAGATCTGTACTATAGGTGTGTTGTGAAAGATATTGCTGCATAATTGGACTGAATTAGGAATATTATTTTCTACCCCTCCTCAATTTCCTCACAACACCTCTTCCGTTAGTGATTTGCATTGAAAAATTGCAAAAAATGTGAAAAATCAAGCATTTTGGATCCTACACATATCTTGCTCCTTGGGTTTGTTCTATTAGTTTGTGCATTGAGATTTGCATGCTTTTGTATGAGTATTATAACTCTCTGCACTAATAGAAATATACCTTTAATAATAAGTAGAAGACTCATGGGATCTAGTGCTTTTGAAGAAAACGGTATTCCTACCTCTGAAAATCCATTGAACACCTTCTTTATAAAAGGAGAGACACAAATTTTGCAAGACACTATACCTCATACAACCACTATAGAAGATAAAATATTTTATGATTTTGATGACACTATTCAGGTGGTAACACATGTACCTAATGAGCACATAAACAAACTTGATAAAGAGTTAGCTGATTTTCAAGCATTTATGGAAAATGAAAGGATAGCGGAAGAAGCTATACCTGTGATTCACAACATAAGAGAGTTGATAAAAGAAGGACAATATGGTGTTAATGTACTTTGAGGATTAACTCATATAGTACACAATAATGTTATGCTGGTGACTAAATGTGCGAATGGTATTAATAACATGTCGTCACCGTCTCACACGCAAGTATCGGCACCTATACTGACTACGGGAATGTCTACATTTACATCAACAATTTTAACCACTAATGCAAATGCTTGTAGTAATTCTACCATTGGTATTGGAGTATCTAATGGCACAAATTCACAAAATTACAAAGTTGTGGGATTCAACTATCAGAACTTAGCACCTAAGGTAACTTCTTTCATGAATAATTATTCTCAACCACCTCTCCATCCCACTTATTCTCAACCACCTTTCATTTCTACTCACAATCAATCTCATAAAAATGGCATGCATGCGTCTTCTAATTCTCAAACTGCATCTCCTAATGATGCCATCTTAAACCAACTCTTGCAAGGCATGACTTCTTTATAGCAAAAGGTGACAAATTTGACGAATTCTTCACAACCTAATATACCAACTTATCATGCCTGTAATGCCCTATCTTATGCAATCTTGATAACTCCTATGCCTAAGAGGTTTGAAACTCCTCATTTTGAAAAATATGGTGGAAAAGGTGATCCTAATACCCATGTGGCAGCATTCACAGCTATGTGTAGTGATTTTTACTTGGAAGAGGATTTGTTAGCAAAGATTTTCCAATGATCTCTCAAAGATACTGATTTAGAATGGTTTTGCTCCCTACCTCCGAATTCAATACACTCTTTCTTATAGTTATTTGATCAATTTTTAAAACATTTTCAAGCAAACATTGGACCTCAAGTCTCTTTGATTGATTTAGTTCATTGCAAGCAAGGTTTGAAAGAGAAGCTAACTGAGTTTATTAGTTGGTATCAATCTCTTTATACGCAAATTCAATATCAGATGAAGGATGAATATTTTTAGAAGGTTTTTATTGCAAATCTACAACCTAACATCCGTGATAAGATTCTCTTGATGAAGTACAACTCTTTTCAACATTTATGCACTGCCCTTCGTGATTATCAGCTTTTGTCTAGTCAGTATGAAAACCAAAACTCATCGGCTCAAGTTGGTCAATCCACGGGTGGACCATAAAAAAACAACTTTAAGAGGAATAATAAGACTTTCATCAAGGTTAATGGACATTATTCAAACAATTTCTCACAAGTGTGCTATCACTAATCCGAAGAGGACACCGTTTCAACAAAGAAAGTTTACTCCGATATTTGAATCCTATCATTCTATCATGAATCAAGCTGTGAGTAATAATCTCTTGAAGCTTCCTCTGAGTAAACCGTTGGCTCCTAATAGAATACAAGGACCTTATTTCGATGCTAGCGTCAAAAATGAAATACAAGATCTCATTGACTCAAATGTTATACAGGTATTAGGTGTGAATGATAATAGAAATAAGTCGGTTGCTCCTCCGAATCAAAATTTACAAATCTTTACTAATCCTTTCCCTAAGCATACCGATAACAACATGATGGAAAAAAATATGGTAGAAGCAGAAGATGACTATTTAAACTATGATGATATAATTGCCACGATAGAGGTGGATAAGGAAAATACTAAAGTATTACCTCATCCATGAAGGGATGGTATTTATGTTGAGGTTCCTCCTTCGTTATCCCTTCAAGGATCAAGGGATAACTAAAATGCATTGGAAAGACAAATGGAATAACCGAAACAAGAGATTTTGACAAAAGAAAAGATTGATACGGTACAAGGTAGTTCTTCTCCTTACAATAGACATAATCAACAAAATAAGAGAACTAAAACTTGGAAAATAGAAAGAAGGTTATCATCAGATGGAAATAATAGTGGTTCTCCTCCTCATAAGAAACAAAATATTTCACATACACAAGGATTTGAGAAACAAGCACCGCATGGACTTTCTGACAACAAGGAACACTCTAATAAGAAGCACTCAAGCTTCGCACAAAACATGATGGAGCATCTCTCTAAGATCCTCGCAATTTCCAAGTTTTATTCCAGTTGTCCCTATAGGTAAGTATTTCTAACCCTTGACCTCCATGTTGTGTTTCCCACGTGATGTGTTATGTGTTGTTTAGGCCTCCTAGGACGACCATTGATTCTCTTGTAAGGTCAAGGATATCGGGAGACTGCCCTTGTTGTGACCCTTCTATTTGTATCATCATTCTTCTATTGATCTTCTCCTCTATGTTCATTGTTGTGTGTTGTGTCTGATGGACATAGCATTGCAGTTGGTGACTTGGGGGCACCCTCCTACGTGATTGTCCCTAAGGTACTTGTTTCTCCTCTCTCGATTTATTGTTTACCTTCTCCCAGTGGTTCTATCTAGCTGGCAGATGACGAAAAACATATAATATAGATATGGACCTAGTGTCCCTTCAGTGAGAAATCAAAAAATGGACCTAGTCCATACATGATGATGGGGTTGATATATATTATCCGACGCTTGGCTAGTAGAATCACTCCATGTGATACTTTGATGTTGTCTTATCGCACTTACAAAACATAACAATATTGCTGCTTTGTGCACTTTGTTTATCTTGGATCTCACCTTGCTTGGCTCTTTATGTGAATGATTACATGCATTGTTGTTTATCATGATTATATGGCTGCTAACACCTTTTCTTGCAGGAAATTGTGTGTTTGCGAGAACATTTGGTGATCGTAAAGTACATGTCACCTTTGGGGGTATGGGCTTTGTGAGAGCTCATGTTCCCTTGTGTGTTTTCTCTCTACCTTAACGTGCTTGATATTGGTACACTATATTGTTATGTCAAAAAATGTCCCCTTGGGGGCTTTTCCCTCTTAAGGTTTAGCTCCCGGGTCCTTAGAATGCATTCAGAGCATCTTGTGTGTTAATTTTGAATCCCGATGAGAAAACCTTGAAGTCTTATGGCAAATAGGACCTAGGGGGTGCTATTTTGATGATCCTCGAACAAAAATGGGAGGGTGGACTTGGACACTAGCGCCCTAGTCCTGCCCTATTTTGGGTCAGCCCTAAATTTTAATGTCAGTTTTATGATTGTTACTTAGGTCCTATACTAACATCTCAAGTTTGAATTATAAAATTCTTAGCGAGAATGTTTGTAGTTGCATATATAAGCATGTTTAGGTTTTCATTTGCAAACTAGAGATGAACATTGTGAACTTATGATCTTATGCTAAAGTGATTCATGGATTTCATTATGTTGAAGAGTAGTATTGTGTTGTTATTGTGTTTGTTTGTTGCAGATTTGACTCCATCTTCTCATGGCATGAAAGAGCATCTTCCTTCCATGAGACCTACACTTCAAAGGTGACATCTATTGTGTTTTCAATCATTTATCATTTGGATTTTGCCTCTATCCTGCAGGGATACACACTCTCATCTAACAATAGTGTTTGAAAGACTTGAATGTCTCTCCAGGGCTTGACCGAGGCAAGCCTCTAAACACCACAACCCCCAACCACACTCCTTTGTGATTGCAGGTTACAAGTACCGAGTTTCGTAGAGTGGAGTTGTAGAAGGAGGTTGCAGACGACAAGGATTTACGATCTGAAAGAAAGAAGACAGAATTGAACATTTTGGGACACGGGTGCTAGTGGCAATGTCCTCCAGAGTTGTAAACATAGAAACAGTCTAGATAGTGGTAATCAACATTCGAAGAGCTTCTGACACCCTGAAGAACATCTGACATTGGACTAGGGCGCTAGTGGAGGTGTCCTCTGCATCTTTCGGGGCACAAACATAAGATACAGTGAATATCAGTGTCGGGAGGAGATCCAGATTCCATACAGAAAACAACACCTTGGATAGGGGCACTAGTAGAGGTGTCCCTGACTATTCCACATCTTGAACTTCAAAAAATGGTCAGTTATTAATCTCTGCCCTTCATCTTAATCTGAAAGGATTTGTCGTAATTCATCAATTTGCTTACTGTTTTGCATAGTTAGGGTTTTTAAGAGCATTTGAACATTAAATTGAGATATTGCTTGATAACATCTAAGTTTCCACATCATTCCAAGTGGCAGCCCAACCTATTAGGTGAATTCTCTCACTTAGTAGAGATTCAACTCTGTTGATATGCCCTTGAATGTTTGTAGTGAAAGAAGGATTTACCCTTGAAACTAAAACCATCTTCCCCCTCCAGCCTTTTCACACTAAAAAATTTGGTGAACCTGTGTTTTTAATTTTTTTTGCACTCTGCTGAGTGTTGTGTGATAGATTTGCATTCATTCATCTTATTGCATTTGAAAAATTACAAAAAAATTGAAAAATTTAAAAAAATTGGCATCTTAGGCTTGCATTTTGGCATAATTTGAATTAACTGGCATCTAATTTTATTTTATTTATGTTATTTTTATTACCTTTGATTTAAATTACAGAAATTCATCATTTCGTATTCATTTGCATTGCATTTTCATGCTTAATTTGTCAAAAATTGCTTGCAATTGCGTATTTTTCATAAAAACCTAGTTTTGCATTAGCTAGGGTTTGTAGTTAAAATCTTGTTTCAGATTTTACTACCCTTTCAAAACACTCATTTAGGTCTTATTTCTAATTGTAGTGTTGCATCATAGTGTCATTCTTGCAAAATTTCATGTCTAGGGTTTGAAAACCTTGAATTTTCACTAGATTTGGCCTTATCATCTCTCTAGAATTGCATTATAGGATCTTGCTGCATTATTTGACTAATGTTAGGGTTATAATCTACCACCCCTCCTCAAATTCCTTACAAAACCCTTTCTATTAGGCTTTTACATTGAAAATTGGTGAAAAATTGCATATTTTAGGTTTATTTTCACTAGGTTTTGACTTGTCATCACTCTAGATCCACACTATAGGCGTGTTGTGAAAGATATTATTGCATCATTGACTATTATCAGGTAGATTATTTTCTTCCCCTCTTAAAACTCTTCACAACACCTTTTCTTTCACTCATTTGCATTGAAAGACAATTTGAAAAATCAAGCATTCTTAGGTCATATTCATACATAGTTTTGCATTCATATACCATGGATTCTTCTCGTCATTCATCTTTGGAAGATATATTTGAGTACATTATGAATTTTGATAACTTTTTTGAATTCACTGATAAGCATCCTCATGTCTTGCACCAAATAACATACATCTATGGTATGGACAAATCCGTAAGTACTACATGCGATATTCTTCGAACAATACCCTATTTTGAAAGCTTTCTCACTATTGTGGGTGTCTTCCCTTCAATTTTGGAAAATCTCACTAATTTCATTTCTGAAAATAACCATGGGGAAAGTAGTACTGAAAACATCATTCCATATATCCCTTCATTTCATGACGAGATAATGGACATTCTTTTTGAGAACTATGAAACTAACATAACCCTGGGTGATTCATCTAATAAAGAGACTTGTCCCAACATAACCCCACTTGGTGAAGATATTTTGGCACAATAAGAAGACATTATTGACACATTCCTTAACACTACTCTGCCATCCCTTCCTACTCTCCCTGGCCAGGATGAAGGATTGGATGATGTAGATTCCCTTTGTGAACATTTACGTCAACCTGTTGAAACTAAAAATTTACCAATTGATGTTCAAGCACTTCTTAACTACATCTTAAATAAAGAAACACATCATGCACCTTTACTTGAACTCGTACATACCTTGGAAACAATGAAAACTCACACAATATTGAAGAACAAACTATTCGTCACAACCAAGGTATTCCAACACCCTATATATGGACTGAAATGGGCACTTTTTGGGTTCCTCAACAACCTTACTCAACTAGAATGGGTATTATAAAAACTCCTACAACACCCCATTTAACCAACACA
Organism: Cunninghamia lanceolata; assembly: GCA_027924645.1. Taxonomy (NCBI): domain Eukaryota; kingdom Viridiplantae; phylum Streptophyta; class Pinopsida; order Cupressales; family Cupressaceae; genus Cunninghamia; species Cunninghamia lanceolata. Next base: position 107,479 of record BSBN01001640.1, on the reverse strand, counting down.
AAAAACCATGATATTCCCTCTCTACCATCATTAATAGATACCTTTCCTACAAGGATAACCCAACAAGCTTATGAAAATGTGGAAGAGAGAGGAAGAGATAAAGCATTAACCATTAAAGTAAAGAACAAGATACATGATGACTGCTAGCCCGGTGGTCCTTACAGTTAATTATTTCTAACCCTTTACCTCCATGTTGTGTTTCCCCTGTGATGTGTTATGTGTTGTTTAGGCCTCCTAGGATAACCCTTGATACTCTTGTAAGGTCAAGGATACTGGGAGACCACCTCTATTGTGTCTATTCTTCTATTTGTATCATCATTCTTCTATATTGCTTCTCCTCTATTTTCATTGTTGTGTGTTGTGTCCTAGGGGCATAACATTGCAATTGGTGACCTGGGGGTACCTTCCTACATGACAACCCTAGGACACTTGTTTCTCCTCCCTTGATTTATTGTTTACCTTCCTCTAGTGGTTCTATCTAGCCAGTGGATGACAAAAAACATATAATAGTGATACAGACCTAGTGTCCCTTCAGCGAGAAATAAAAAAATGGACCTAGTCCATACATGACAAGGAGTTTGATATATATTATCCAATGCTTGGCTAGTAGAATCACTCTATGTAATACTTTGATGTTGATTTATCGCACTTACAAAACATAACAATACTGCTGCTCCGTGCACTTTGATTATCTTGGATCTTGCCTTGTTCGACTCTTTATGTGAACAATTACATGCATTGTTGTTTATCATGATTATATGGATGCTAACACCTTTTCTTACAGGAAATTGTGTGTTTGTGGGAACATTTAGTGATCATAAAGTACATGTCACCTCTAGGGGCATGGGCTTTGCAAGAGCTCGTGTTCCCTTGTCTGATGACTTCGGTACTAACGAAGCGTGTTTGAAGCCCTCTGCGGAGGCGGGATGTTGTATCTCTGAGCAAGTGTACATCTTTATTTTCTATATTGCAATCATTAAGCCCTCTACAGAGGCGGGATATAGTGCATTTCCTTTTTATCTTAAGCCCTCTACGGAGGCGGGGATGGTGTATTTCTCAAGGAGATTGCACATCTTGTCATTTTCTAAAAGTCCTCTAAGTAGGCGGGGCAGATCTGAGACTATCCTAACCCTTAAGCGTGTCTTCGGCAATTGTTGTGGCAAAGCCCAATCGTTGGTGTGTGCCTGTAATGTGCTTGAGATGGCTGCGAACCTAGAAATAGGTTTCCTCCATCACTTGTTTGCCATGTTTTCTTCATATCTTCCATGTGTGTGTGTATGATGTGTTTGTTCCCAAGCATAATTTCAAGACCGGTGGTGATGAGCTCGTCCTACACTCTGAGATTTGTATTGCATGTTTGTTGCCCCTTATGCAGTTTCAAGACCGGTGGTGATGAGCTCCTCCTGCATTTGGGTTGTCTGTTTACTTTCCTTGTACTTGCATTTGCATTTCATAAATGAGAAAATGAAAAAATAAATAATCATTGTATTCATTGTGTTTTGCATGTCTTCAATGCTGTCTTCTTCGTGTTTTGCATGACTGTAACTGTCTTCTCTATGTTTGGCGTGCCTGTTATTGTCTTCAATGTGTTTAGCATGTCTTCATCGTGCTTGGCGTGTTTGCTATGTTTGTTGACCTTACTTTAATGCATGTATTGGCCTTGCGTTTATACATACATTAAAGTGGGGGCTAAATGTTATGTCAGAAAATGTCCCCTTGGGGGCTTTTCCCTCTTAAGGTTTAGCTCCTGGGTCCTTAGAATGCATTTAGAGCATCTTGTATGTTAATTTTGAATCTCGATAAGAAAACCCTGAAGTATTATGGCAAATAGGACCTAGGGGGTGCTATTTTGATAATCCCTGAACAAAAATGGGAGGGTGGACTTGGGCGCTAGCGCCCTAGTCCTGACCTATTTTGGGTCAACCCTAAATTTTAATGTTAGTTTTATGACCATTACTTAGGTCCTATGCCGACATCTCAAGTTTGAATTATGAAATTATTAGTGGGAATGTTTGTTGTTGCATATATTAGCATGTTTAGGTTTTTATTTTCAAACTAGAGATGGACATTGTGAACTTGTGATCTTATGCTAAAGTGATTCAAGGATTTCATTGTGTTGTAGAGCAGTATTGTGTTTGTTTATTACAGATTTGACTCCATGTCCTCATGGCATGAAAGAGAATCTTCCTTCCATGAGACCTACACTTCAAAGGTGACATATATTATGTTTTCAATCATTTATCATTTGGATTTTGCCTCTATCTTGCAAGGATACGCACTCTCATCTAACAACGGCGTTTGAAAGACTTGAATGTCTCTTCGGGGCTTGACCGAGGTAAGCCTCTAAACACCACAACCCCCAACCACACTCCTTTGTGATTGTAGGTTACAAGTACTGAGTTTTGCAGAGTGGAGTTGTAGAAGGAGGTTGCAGATGACAAGGATTTAGGATCTGAAGGAAAGAAGATAGAGTTGAACATTTCAGGACACGGGAGCTAGTGGCAGTGTCATCCAGAGTTGCAAACACAGAAATAGTCTAGATAGTGGTAATCAACATCCGAAGAGCTTTCGAAACCCTGAAGAACATCTGACATTGAACTAGGGCGCTCTTGGAGGTATCCTTTGCATCTTCTGGGGTAGAAACAGAAGATACAGTGAATATCAGTATCGGGAGGAGATCCAGATTCCATACAAAAAATAATACCTTGGACATCGGTGCTAGTGGAGGTGTCCCTGACTGTTCTACATCCCAAACTTCAAAAAAAGGTCAATTATTAATCTCTTCTCTTCATCTTAATCTGAAAGGATTTGTCGTAATTCATCAATTTTCTTACTATTTTGCATACTTAAGGTTTCTAAGAGCATTTAAACATTAAATTGAGCTATTGCTTGATAACATATAAATTTCCAAATTGTTCCAAGTGGTAGCCCAACTTGTTAGGTGAATGCTATCACTTAGTAGAGATTCAACTCGGTTGATATGTGATGAGGAGCCAGAAAGAAATAAATATTCTTACTCTTTCAACTTAGGAGAGGATGGGTAAATATTTTATGTCTTTCATATAGTTCTTATTAGAACTTCCTTCTTATTGCCATTGGCAACAGATTAGACTATCGACGGCCTTTGGAACTGTTTTGCCGAACACCATGTTTGTCCGATACCTCAATATCGGTGGGGCTTGACTTCTTTTCACCCCGATGTGACTAAGACAAATTAACATTTGCCATCACGGTTTCGGCAAGACAACGCCTATCAGTGGAGCCAAATATTATCAACCTGATACTCCGATAACATCCTCTCTTTGCTATCGATGGAAGTCGATGCCGTCGTTGGAACCTGACTCTGCGACACAGTGATATGCTGATAGGATTGTCAACTCTCACACAGTCTGATCTACACTCTACGTCTAGCACATAGAGATGCTAGGACATGCTACTGTGCACACTCCTCAGTCTGGAACATCTGCCCCATCAGACAGGTAAATGAAGGAAAAATAAATAGAAATATGTACAGATCGATGCCATTCCATTGATTTCTTTGGAAATCTACCAGTGGAATGGTTATCGACTCATCTTCGACAATTTAGACTAAACTATTTCAAATGCAAAGAACAAAAAGCTATTATGAATAGTTAGGAAATATTTACAACATAGATCAAACACAGAAAATGACAGACAAAAGTTATTATTGCTCAGATGATTTTCGAATCACAATCTTCAAATCTAGAGAACCCTCTTCTCGGTTGCTCCCTTGTGCTTTTATTAAGCCAAAGTTGGAAGATCAACGGTTGCTCAACAGTTAGGGAAGGCCAACTGCCCTAAATCCCAACCGACTCCTGTTGACCTTTTTGGATTCTATTAGATACAAAATGTGTCCATTATTTGCCAAATGGAATACAAAAACTTCTAGGTTTTTAGAAAACAAAACATGAACAAGATGACATGGCCAAATAGGCCTTATTTAAACATAGTAGATTTTACTATGGTGCCCCTGCACCATACTCCCCAGAAGAAAAATGTCTCAAGTCCTCTTAGAGACCAATTCTTGTACATCTCCACCTTGCTTTAGAATGTCTTCCTTTAGCATCCATGTAGCTTCTGAATCTGGAATCCCTTGCCACTTAACCAGATGTTCAAAGTATGTTTTGTGCCTTGTCTTCCTGGCTTCTCTGCTTTCCAAAATGTACTCCATTTTTGGCAGCTCCCTAGAAGGTAAGTGCTTCAGCCAGTCTTCATTTTCCTGGATAGGGTCTTCTGCATTCTCCCCTAGATTAGGACTTCTGTACAATGTCAAATCAACAATGTTGAATATGGGTGAAATGGCAATATCATCAGGAAGCTCAATCTTGTAAGCATTTGGACCGTACTTCTCCAAAATCTGATAGGGTCCAATCTTCGTCATCATCAGTTTGCTATGGCCTCCTTTCGGCAACCTATTTTTGTTCAGATGAACCATGACCAAGTCACCTATTTGGTACTGCACATCCCTCCTCCTTTGATCCATGCGAGCCTTCGTCTTCTGACTATTCTGGTGTAAAGTATCTCTGACCTGTTGGTGTATTTCTTTCATGGCTTCTGCAAATGCATCAGCATGACCACTCCTTTTTTGCAACCCCTAGACATCTCTCAATTCAAAAATACCCCTAGGATGACTGCCATATACAATTTCAAAGGGACTCAGACCTGTGCTCCTATTTGTCAAGTCATTATAAGCATATTCTTCTTGTGGGGGTATCACATCCCAACTGCTGCCATGTTCTTTTGTTAAGCATCTAAGGAGATTGCCCAAAGATCTATTGACCACCTCGGTTTGCCCATCAGTCTGAGGATGATAGGCTGAACTGAAAGACAAATTTATTCCCAATCTTTTCCACAAAGTCCTCCAAAAGTGTCCTACAAATTTTCTATCCCTATTAGACACAATGCTCAAGGGTAGCCCATGAATCCTGACAATTTCTTTAAAGAACAAACTTGCAATGTAGCTAACATCATTAGTGGTCCTACAAGGAATGAAATGAGCCATCTTACTGAATCAGTCTACCACTACAAACACACTCTCACAACCTGCCCCTATTTTGGGTAACCCCATCACAAAATCCATACTCAAACATTCCTAAGGCCTGTTGGGTATTGGCAAAGGTTGATACAATCCTACATTGGTCGAGACTCCTTTTGCTCTTTGGCATACTATGCAACTTTCAACAAATTTTCTGATGTTAGACTACATTCTTGGCCAGAAATAAAATCTCCTTACCAGATCTAAAGTCTTATTCAACCCAAAATGTCCACCTAGTCCACCACTATGTTTTTCCTTCACAATATTATCCCTCATTGAGCATTTAGGGATACACAACTGACATCCTTTGAACAATAGTCCATTCTGCAATGTAAAATCTGAAAACTCACTATGAAAAGTATTAGCAAATTCATTGCATACCTTGTAGATTTCTCTAAAATCCTGATCTTCTTCATACAATTCCTTGGGTGACTCAACACCGATGCTTTGCAACTGCACTTCTTGGACTGTCAACACCCTCCTATTGAGAGCATCTGCCACCTTGTTTGTGACTCCTTTCTTATGCTTAATGGTGAAAGTGTATGCTTGCAGACTTTCCACCCATTTCATATGTCTGTGGCTAAGTTTGTCCTGCCCATTCAGAAAACTGAGAGCATGGTTATTTGTATACATAATAAATTCCTTGGGAAGCAGGTAATGTCTCCACTTTTTTAGAGCTTATACCATAGCATACAACTCTAAGTCATAAGAGGAGTATTTCCTCTTGGCTTCATTTAAATTTTCATTGAACAAGGCCACTGGTCTCCCTTCTTGGCTCAACACTGGTCCAATGGCCAGCCCACTTGCATCACATTCAATTGTGAAAACCTTATTGAAATTAGGTAACACTAAGATAGGGAATTTAGCAACTTTCTATTTCAGACTCTCAAAGCTCCTATCTGCTTCTCTCGTCCACATAAACTTCACCTTGCAACCACCCTTGATGGTTTCCAACATAGGTGCACAGATGTCACTGTAGTTCTTAATGAATTTCCTATAGAATGTGGCCAAACCATGCAAACTCCTTACCTCCCCTGCTGTCTTAGGTGTGGGCCAATTCAGAATAGCCTCCACCTTTGAAGGATCCATCTTCAGATCACCTTTGGAAATGACAAAACCCAAGTAGATCAACTCTTGTTTCATGAAATCACATTTGTCCAAGTTTATCAACAACTTCTGATCTTGCAGCCTCTTCAAGACTATCCCCAAATGTTTCAAGTGTTCTTCCTTGCTCTTACTAAACACCAAGATATCATCAAGGTAGACTACCACAAATTTCCCTATGAATTCCTGCAACACCTCATTCATTAGTCTCATAAAGGTGCTAGGGGCATTTGAAAGACCAAAAGGCAATACAAGCCATTCATATAACCCTTCATTGGTTTTGAATACTGTTTTCCATTCATCACCTTCTCTTATCCTTATCTGATGGTACCCACTCTTCAAGTCTATCTTAGAGAAATAGGTAGCACCCCCCAAATAGTCCATTAGGTCTTCAATTCTAGGAATAGGAAACCTGTATTTGATGGTTATCCTATTTATTGCCTTGGAATCAGTACACAGTCTCCATTTCCCATCTTTCTTTGGTGCCAAAATAGTGGGGACTGCACATGGACTCAAGCTCTTTCTTATTAACCCTTCGTCTAAAAGTTCTTGAACCTGCCTGGCTATCTCCTCATTCTGCTGAGGGGTCATCTTATAGGCTGCCTTGTTGGGAAGTACAGCTCCTGATATGAGATCAATCTGATGGCTGATATCTCTAATAGGTGCTAGGGAGTCTGGTAATCTGCTGCAATTACTTCCTTATAACTCTCAATTAGTTCTCTGACCTCCCTAGGTCCTACCTCTCTCATATTTTCTCTTTTCTTCTCCTTAGGTTTCACAACCAGAGCAAAACCTACTCCACCAGATTCTTCTAGTGTTTCAAGGAATTCCTTCTCTCCTACCATCATTATACTAGACCCTACCTGTTGTGGATCCTCTTCTACCAATGATTGTATCCTATAAGTCACACCATCCTTTTGGAATGAGTAAGCATTCTTTTCTCCATCATGATGAGCCTTTCTGTCAAACTACCATGGTCTGCCTAACAAAAGATGGCAAGCATCCATTGGAAGGATGTCACATAAGATTTTATCTCTATACCCCCCAATACTGAATTCTACCCATGCTTGTTCATTGATGAGTATGTGTTGCCCCTTATTCAACCAACTGACTTTATATGGACTGCTATGGGGTATCCTTTCTAACTTCAACTTATTCACTGCTTCCAAAGATATGATATTATTAGTAGAACCAGAGTCAATAATAACTTTACAAACCTTACCTTGGATCTTGCAGTTGATTCTAAACAAAGCCCTTCTTTGAGACGGTCCAATCTGCACTGGTTCCTTGAGCAGTGTCCTCTTGATCATTAGATTTTCTCCCATTTTTGATGCTAGATTCACTTCAAGAGATGTCACACTCCTTGCATCCTCTTGAATCAAAGTGGTTCTCTTCTCACCACAATGAGAAGTTGAGGCCTTCTCTGGACACTTGTATGTCAGGTGCCTTATGTGATTGTAGTTATAACATCTCATATTGGAAAACTTGGATCCTCTACCTGATCCATTTGTCCCACCTCTTCCATTAGGCCTTCTTCCTCAGTAGCCTCCTCTGCTACTTGAGTCTCCAACTTTCTCTTCTTGGCTAGACTCACCACTATGCCTCTGGTTAGGACTTTTTCCTCCAAAACTACCTCTGCCTCTGAAAATTCTTCCTCCTCTACCTCTGTTATTTTGCTCACTCTTTCTCTTTATCTTCTCTTCTACCCTTAAGGCCATTTGGAAGCACTTGTTCACTGTTTCTGGTGCTAAGATGTTGATCTCATCTTGGATGATCATCCTTAGGCCATTCAGATACCTTGCCACCTTCTCTGACTCTTCTTCTTGTCTCTTTGATCTAAGACTGAGTTTATGAAATTCTTGTGTGTATGCATTCACATCAAGGTCTCTTTGTCTGAAGTTCTGTAATTTCTTATACATCTGCACGTTATAGTCAAGAGGTAAGAATTGTGCCTTGATTTTTGTTTTCATCCTTTCCCAGGAGGTTATCATATTCTTCCCCTCCTTGACTCTCTCTCCTTGCTCATAATTCCACCATGCAAGAGCAGACCCCTTTAACCTTGCCTTTGCCAACTTAACCCTCCTATCATCAGGGACTTCTTTGTACTCAAAATGATTGTTCAATGCCTCAATCCAATCAATCACCTCTTCAGCTTCCATACTTCCACCATACATAGGTAACCCATCCATGGTGTCCCTATTGACTGAGTTCAAAGCATCTACAAATGCCCTCTAGTCTGCTGGTATCTCCTCTGTCCTCTTATTGGTTCCATCAATTTCTGTATCTCCTTCATCCCTGTCGCTTTCATCTTCCCTGTCCTTGCCTTTGGATTGCTTGAACTCTCCCAACTTGGATTCAAGCATATCCTCTATCAGCTTCTTAATGGCATCTTGTGACATACTTTTGGGAGGCATCCTCTCTGCCTCTATCTCGCTTTCTCTATTTGACATACACCATTCACAGACAGCACCCAAATGCCAACACTCCTGCAAATCCTTAATTCGACTTGCCACCCAAATCTTTTTGGGCTTTGATACCAATATGATGAGGAGCCAAAAAGAAATAAATATTCTTACTCTTTCAACTTAGGAGAGGATGGGTAAATATTTTATGTCTTGCATATAGTTCTTATTAGAACTTCCTTCTTATTGCCATCGGCAACAGATTAGACTATCGGCGGCCTTTGGAATTGTTTTGCCGAACACCAAGTCTGTCTGATACCTCAATATCGGCGAGGCTTGACTTCTTTTCACCCTGATGTGACTAAGACAAATTAGCATTTGCCGTCATGGTTTCGGCAAGACAACACCTATCGGTGGAGCCAAATATTATCAACCCGATACTCTGATAACATCCTCTCTTTGCTATCGGTGGAAGTTGATGCTATCGTTGGAACCTGACTCTACGACACAGTGATACACTGATAGGGTTGTCAACTCTCACATAGTCTAATCTACACTCTATGTCTAGCACATAGAGATGCTGGGACATGCTACTGTGCACACTCCTCAGTCTAGAACATCTGCCCCATCAAACAAGTAAATGAAAGGAAAAACAAACAGAAATATGTATAGACCGATGCCATTCCACTGATTTCTTTGGAAATCTACCAGTGGAATGGTTATCGACTCATCTTTGACAATTTAGACTAAACTATTTCAAGTGCAAAGAACATAAAGCTATTATGAATAGTTAGGAAATATTTACGACATAGATCAAACATAGAAAATGACAGACAAAAGTTATTATTGCTCAGATGATTTCTGAATCACAATCTTTGAATCTAGAGAACCCCCTTCTCGGTTTCTCCCCTGTGCTTTTTTTAAGCCAGAGTTGGAAGATCAACGGTTTCTCAACAGTTAGGAAAGGCCAACTGCCCTAAATCCCAACCGACTCCTATTGACCTTTTCGGATTCTATTAGATACAAAATGTGTCCATTATTTGCCAAATGGAATACAAAAACTTCTAGGTTTTTAGAAAACAAAACATGAACAAGATGACATGGCCAAATAGGCCTTATTTCAACATAGTAGATTTTACTATGGTGCCCCTGCACCAATATACCCTTGAATGTTTGTAGTGAAAGGAGGATTTACCCTTGAAACTAAAACCATCTTCGCCCTCCTCCTTTTTCATACTAAATAGATATCAACCACCTTAAGGTGGGGGCATATATAAGGTAAGCTATCTGATGATTTTGGTATTAATGAAGTGTGTTTGTAAGTCCCCTGTGGAGGTAGGATGTTGTATCTCCGAGAGAGTGCACATATTTATTTTATATTGCAATCATTAAGTCCTCTGTGGAGGCAGGATATCATGCATATCCTTTTTATTTTAAGCCCTCTATGGAGGTGGGATATCATGCATATCCTTTTTATTTTAAGCCCTGTACGGAGGCGGGGATGGTGTATTTCTCAAGGAGATTGCACATCTTGTCATTTTCTAAAAAGTCCTCCAAGTAGGCGGGGTGGATCTAAGACTTTCCTACCCTTAAGCATGTCTTTAGTGATTGTTGTGGTGAAGCACAATCATCAATGTGTGCCTGTAATGTGCTTGAGATGGTAGCAAACCTAGTAATAGGTTTCTTCCATCACTTGTTTGCTGTGTTTTCTCCGTGTTTTCCATGTGTGTGTATGGTGTGTTTGTTCCCAAGCATAGTTTCAAGACTGGTGGCGATGAACTCCTCCTATGCTTTGGGATTTGTATGGCGTGTTTGTTCTCAAGTGTAGTTTCAAGACTGGTGGCGATGAGCTCCTCCTACACTTTAGGGTTTGTATTGCATGTCTATTTCCCCTTATGCAGTCTCAAGACTAGTGGTGATGAGCTCCTCCTACATTTGGGTTGTGTGTTTACTTTCCTTGTACTTACATTTGCATTTATATATGAAAAAAAAAGAGAAATAATCACTGCATTCTCTATATCCACTATGTTTTTGTGTGTCTTCAATGCTCTCTTCTCCGTGTTTTACATGACTGTAACTATCTTCTATGTGTTTTGCATGCCTATTATTGTCTTCAATGTGTTTGGTGTGTCTTCACCATGCTTGGCGTGTTTGCTATGTTTGTTGACCATACTTTAATGTATGTATGGGCCTTGCGTTCATGCATACATTAAAGTGGGGGCTAAATGTTATGTCAGAAAATGTCCCCTTGGGGGCTTTTCCCTCTTAAGGTTTAGTTCCTGGGTCCTTAGAATGCATTTAGAGGATCTTGTGTGTTAATTTAGAATCTCGATGAGAAAACCCCGAAGTCTTGTGGCAAATAGAACCTAAGGGGTACTATTGAGATGACTCCTACCTGAAATGGGGGGAGGACTTTGGCACTCGTGCCCTAGTCCTGCCCTATTTTGGGTCAAGCTTGTTAGGGTTAGCTGGCAGAAGATATCAATTAAATGCAAATAAAGATTAAACAGATAAATGGAAATACACAAAATTAATAATAGCGAGAGACAAGATTTAACGTGGTTCACCCAAACTCGGGCTACATCCACCAAACAGAGAGTCCAATAATATTATCCAGTAAATCAAACCGATTACAATCAGCAATCCCTGCAACTCAATACCGCTACAAATGCTACAATACAATACTCAAACCCTAACCCTTGGCCGCTTTTTATCAAGCCTTTTTGTCGGTTACAACAATTAGGGTTTTCTTATGTCGGTCATAAAAATAGGATTTTTTAAGTCGGCCCTAGGATTTTTTAAGTCGGCGAGGATACATGGCTAGTGTACAGTACTTTCCTGATTAGTCGCCACCTACCAACAATCTCCCACTTGGAGACTGATCAGGCTCCACACCAAAACAATCTCCCACTTGGAGACTGATCCTGGATGACACCGCTGCGCATGCAGCTCCCACTGGAAATAAGCACCGTGGACTCTACTGTTCAAGTTTTATTGTGTTCAGTCTAGAAGACCAATCGAAGCTGAAGAGGAGCTCAGCTTCTCCCTTGTCACTGCCTTTGTAAACATATCCGCTAGATTTTCATCTGTATGTATCTTTTCCAGCCTTAACTGTCCATTATCCAACACCGACCGAATAAAGTGATACCTCAACTGTATGTGTTTGGTCTTTGAATGCAAGGCAGAATTCTTTGCAAGATGTATGGCACTCTGACTGTCTGTATACAAAGAACTATTAGCCTATTGTTTACCCAATTCTTCCATGAAAGATTGTAGCCATATCATCTCCTTGCTTGCCTCTGTTGCAGCGACATATTCTACCTCTGTGGTGGATAAAGCAACCACCTTTTGCAACCTAGAAATCCAACTCACTGATGTTCCACCTACAGTAAAGACATAACCTGTAGTATTCCGCATGGTATCAATATCCCCTGCCAAATCTAAGTCTACATAACCTGCTAAAGCAGTATTAGAGCCCCTAAAACATAAGTGTTTATTAGATGTACCTCTCAAATATCTGAGAATCCATTTGACCGCATTCTAATGCTCAAATCCGGGATGACTCATATACCTACTAACGACTCCGACAGCATGTGCAATATCCGGTCTTGTGCATACCATGGCATACATTAAACTTCCTACAGTTGAAGCATAGGATATCTTGGACATTTTCTCTTCCTCCTCTTGTGTCTTTGGACACATCTCCTTAGTCAATTTCAAATGACTAGGCAAAGGTGTACTGACAACTTTGGCATTCTCCATATGGAATCTCTGCAACACCTTTTCAACATAAGCAGCCTGAGATAGAGACAATTTTCTGTTCTTCCTATCTCTGCAAATTTTCATACCAAGGATTTGTTTTGCTACCCCCAAATCCTTCATATCAAATGACTGTGATAACTGATGTTTTAACTCTCTGATGTGATCCATGTTAGACCCAGCTACAAGCATGTCATCAACATATAAACATAAAATGATGTAGCTGTCATTATCCAACCTCTTAAAATAAACACAATGGTCAGAATTACACCTACTGTAGCCTTCCTCAGCCATAAAACTATCAAATTTCAAATACCATTGCCGACGTGCTTGTTTCAGGCCATACAAGCTTTTCTTCAATCTGCACACTTGTTTCTCCTTACCTTTGACCTCAAATCCCTGTGGTTGTGCCATGTATATCTCCTCCTCCAAATCACCATGGAGAAAGGCAATTTTCACATCTAGCTGTTCCAAATGCAAATCTTCAGCAGCCACAATACTTAAAACAGTACGAATAGAAGTCATCTTGACAACCGGAGAAAATATCTCATCAAAATCAATGCCCTGTTTCTGTGCAAATCCTTACAACTAACCTGGCCTTAAATCGTTTCTTACCTCCATCTTCCTCTTTCAGCCTGTAAACCCATTTGTTTGGTAAAGCCTTTTTACCTACAGGTAACGTACATAATTCCCAAGTCTGATTTTTCAGCAAGGAGTCCATTTCTTCTTGCATGGCAAGCTCCCACTGAACTTGTGTATTCACCTGCATAGCTTCATCATACCCTTCTGGTTCACCAGCATCTGTTAACAAAATAGAATACAAAGAGGGAGAAAACCTTTCAAGAGGTCTACTTATCCTTGTTGACCGTCTAACATTCATTGGAGTTTGTGGTATTTCTGGTTGCTGTTGCGGAGCATGAGGAGCCACTGGAACATCACTATTTGGAGTATCATCCAGCACCACATAATCCTTTTCTTTCTTCTCATGCTGCTGCAACTGATCTTTGTACAACACCTTCTCATTGAATATAACATCCCTGCTTCTCACAATTTTCTAATTTTTAAAATCCCAAAGCCTATAACCAAATTCATCAATGCCATATCCAACGAAGGTACATTTTTTTGATTTCGCATCTAGTTTGGTTCTATTTTCAGAATCTATATGTGCAAATGCTTCACAGCCGAAGGTTTTCAGAAAAGAATAACTCACCTTCTTGCCAGTCCATGCTTCCTCTAGAATACTACAGCCCAAAGGAACTGAAGGACCTCTGTTAATTAAATATACAGCAGTGTTGACAGCCTCTGCCCACATGTTTAAAGGCAGTCCAGCATGCAATCTCATGGTCCTTGCACGCTCCATTATTGTCCTATTCATGCGTTCAGCCACTCCATTTTCCTGTGGAGTCCCTGGAACTATTTTCTGCCTACGAATTCCATTAAAGGAACAATAGTCTTCAAATTCTTTGCTGCAATACTCACTGCCATTATCAGATCTGAGACATTTTAATCTTTTACCTGTCTCATTTTCAACCAAGCTTTTCCATTTCTTAAATGTTTCAAATACATCAGATTTCTATCTAAGGAAATAAATCCAGACCTTCCTAGTAGCATCATCTATGAATGTAACATAATACCGAGAGCCCCCGAAAGAAGATACCTGAGCTGGTCCCCATACATCTGTATGCACAAGCTCCAACTTTTCATTTTTCTTTTGCTTCCCATCTCTGAGAAAACTGACTCTCTTTTGTTTTCCATACACACAACTTTCACAGAAATCCATATTAATACATTTCAGACCTGGTAAAACTTTCTTAGAATGAAGTACCTTCATACCTTTTTCACTCATATGCCCAAGTCTATTATGCCACAGTGTTGTTTCAGAACCTGCAGCAACTTTTCCAGTCTCTTCCTGCAAACCTGCAGCAACTGTTCCTGAACCTGTTTGTTTTTCCTCTATAACATCTAAAGTAGAAGGAACAGTATGACCTGTACAAAGATATAAGGTGCCTACTTTGACACCTTTTGCTACTACTAAGGCACCTTTTGAAACCTTCCAATTTTTATCAGTAAATGTAACAGTGCAACCTTGTTCAGTTAGCTGCCCTGCTGAAATTAAATTCCTACTGAGCCTTGGAACATGCCTCACCTCTTGTAGTAGCCAATGATTCCCATTCTGCAACTTAATCTTGATTCTTCCCTTTCCAACAATCTGATAGGGTTCATTATCTCCCAAATAAACCAGCCCAAAATCCCCTTGGACATAATCAAGGAAATAACTTCTATGGGGCGTAGCATGAAATGAGGCCCCTGAATCTAAAACCCATGAATCATCAGCATTATCTAGGGAAAGAATCAAAGCATCATCTTCAGACTTATTGCTTACCACATTTGCTTCCTTATTGCCTTCTTGTTTGTCTCCTTCTTTATTTTTTCGAGACTAGCAATCTTTCTTCAGATGACCTGATTTTCCATAGTACCAGCAATCCTTCTGTCCTCTGGTTTGGGATCTTTTGTCCTTTGATTTTCCTCGTGACTTCCCATGACCTCCAGAACCTTTTCCTCTCTCCTTTGATCTACCCCTGCTTTCTGCGTTCAAAACACTACCTGATTTGGATCCACCTGAGCTTTTCTTACGAATTTCCTCACTCAGAATAACACCAACAACATCATCAAATTTTAGGGTATTTGAACCAGAAACAGAGTTACTAACCACCATTACCAAACTATCCCAGCTTTCAGGCAATGAACATAATATCAAGAGAGCTCTAACTTCTTCATCAAATTTTACATTTACAGAAGTCAATTGACTGACAATCGTATTAAATTCATTTAAATGACCTGTCACAGATCCACCTTCAACCATTTTCAAATTAAACAACTGCTTCATAAGAAATACCTTATTTGAGGCTGAGGGTTTTTCATACAATTTAGCCAAAGCTTTCATCAAACCATCTGTTGTCTTCGCTTCCGTTATATTAAATGCCACCGACGGTGCCAGGCACAACCGAATGGTTCCCAGTGCCTTTCTGTCAAGAAGATTCCAATCCTCATCAGACATTGTTGCCGGTTTCTTGGCTACTCCTTCCAACGGCCTCCATAAATCCTTTTGATAGAGGTAATCCTTCATCTGCATCTTCCATAACTAATAGTTCTGCCCATTGAATTTATCAACCTTCATTTTACCCTCGTCCGCCATTGCTCCCACTCAACCATGAGACTTTCTTGCAGACGATAATCGAACACAACCCGCTCTAATACCACTTGTTAGGGTTAGCTGGCAGAAGATATCAATTAAATGCAAATAAAGATTAAACAGAGAAATGGAAATACATAGAATTAATAACAGCGAGAGACAAGATTTAACATGGTTCACCCAAACTCGGGCTACATCCACCAAACAGAGAGTCTAATATTATTATCCAGTAAATCAAACCGATTACAATCAGCAATCCCTGCAAAGCTCTAATTTGGAGTGTTAGTTATATGACCATTGTTAGGTCCTATGCCAACACCAAAAGTTTGAATTACGAAATTCTTGGTGGGAATGTTTGTAGTTGCATATATAAGAATGTTTAGGTTTTCATTTGCAAACTAGAAGATGATGGTGAATTTTATGCATACTTGTAATTTTAGAGCATACTTGATATTCATTGTTGCAAATTAGAGCATTGTTATTGTGTTTGTGATTGCATATTTGACTTCATGTTCTCATGTGATTGAAGAGCCTTCATTTATGTGAGATCTACACTTCAAGGTGACATCTATTGTGTTTTCTATCATTTATGATTTGGATTTTGCCTCTATCCCGCAGGGATACACACTCTTATCTAACAACGGTGTTCGGAAGACTTGAATGTCTCTCCAGGGCTTGACTGAGGCAAGCCTCTAAACACCAACACCCCTAACCACACTCCTTTGTGATTGCAGGTTACAGGTATCGAGTTTCACGGAGTGGAGTTGCAGAGGAGGGTTGCAGACAACAAGGATTCAGGATCTGAAAGAAAGAAGTGAAATGGAGCATTTTCAGGACATGGGTGCCTAGGGCTATGTCCTACAGAGTTTTAGAGATGGGAATTAGATTTATAGGGACATTCTACATCTGAAGGAGCTTCTACATCCTGAGAATTAGCCTGCCTTAGACTTGGGCGCTCGGGGCAGTGTCCTCTGCATTTCGGGTGATGAAAATAGTTGGAACAATGATTATCAGTACTGGAAGGAGTTTTGCATTTTGTGAAGAAAACAATGCCTTGGACTTGGGCACCTAGGGCATTGTCCTGGAATATTCCAAATTTCAAACTTCAAAAAATGGTCAGTCATTAATCTCTGTCCTTCTCCTTAATCTATAAACATTTATCATAATTTACCAGTTTATTCACTGTTTTACATATTTAGGGTTTTAAGAGTATTTGAGCATTAAATTGAGATATTGATTGATAACATCTGAGCTTTCACATAGTTCCAAGTGATAGCCCAACCTATTAGGTGAATGCTCTCACTTAGTAGAGATTCAACTTGGTTGATATGTCCTTGAATGTTTGTGGTGAAGGGAGGATCTAAACCCATTAACTTCAAACCAAAAACAAAATCATCTCCCCCCTTTTCATACACTAAACAAATATAAATGTTATCTTTAGAGAAGTCAAGCCTTCTTCCATAGTATTGTAGCTAGATAAGGATGGAAAGAAAGATGTGATTTAACTAACCCCAAAGACTAAGAAGGTTGAACTAGAATCCCATGAAGGACCTAAAGAGGAGGAGAGCCCATATAGTTCAAATATTTTTAAAGAAGAGATAGAACCTCCACCTTAGTCATTGAGGAGGTCCACTCAGTAAAGATAGCAACCAGAAAGGTATACTCCTCCTGATTGGAGATGTATTTTTCTTTGATTACTAACATTAATGAGCCTAGGACTATAAAGGATGCTATGGGTATGAATGGTGTATATTCCTAGAAAGTGGCCATAGAAGAAGAGATGGTTGTGTTAAAGAAAATTGATACATGAGATCTAGTACCTTTACCTTATGGACATAAACCCAATAGATGCAAATGGGTGTTTAAGAAGAAAATTAGTTCAGATGGTAGTGTTGAGAATTACAAGGTGATATTAGTTGCAAAGGGTTATTCCTAGGTTGAGGGAATAGATTATGGTGAGATTTTCTTCCCAGTAGAAGAGATGACATCCATTTAGTTTCTATTTGTTTATTGTTGTAGCGTATGATCTTGAAATTGAGTAGATGGATGCAAAAATAGTGTTCCTTCATGGTGATTTGGAGGAAGAGATTTATATGACACAACTAGAGCACTACATTGAGAAAGGTAAAAAACATTTGGTTTGTAAGTTGAAGAAATATTTGTATGGTCTTAAGCAATATCCTAGGATGCGGTACAAAAAAATCAATTCCTTTGTGTTAAGTTTAGGATTTTTGATATCCAAATCAAATAATTACATCTACTATAAGATGGATGGTGATCTTATTCTCATTATTGTGTTGTATGGTAATGATATGTTGTTTTTCTGTAATGGGAAGGGTTTGATTTATGAATTGAAGTCTTGGCTTTTAACACAATTTGAGATGAAAGACTTAGGGGTAACTAGGTACATCTTGGGTATGGAGATCAAAAGAGATATAGTGAACAAAAAAATTGGTTATTCCAAAGTATATGAACTTGGTGATGGAGAGGTTTAGCATGTCATATTGTAGGCTATTGTGTGTTCCTATTACAATAAGGACAAAGTTATTAGTTGAGGATTGTCCAAAGTCTCTTAGTGAGATAAAGGATATGAGTGGAGTACCTTATGCTAGTGTTTTTGACAATTTGATGTATGCCATGCTTTGTACAAGACCAAACATTTCCCAAGTAGTGGGAGTCCTTTGTCATTTTATGGCTAATCTTGGATGGGTATATGGGGATGCAATGAAGTGGATCCTGAGATATTTGTGTGGTACTTCTAAGTATTACATTTTTTTTTATCATGGTTATCTTACAGGGACTCAATGTTCAGTGTGCATTCATGGATATGTGGATTTTGATTGGGTTGTTGATATTGATAGTAGGAGATCCACTAGTGGATACATTTTCAGTATGTTCAGTGGTGCAATTAGTTGGATGAACTTAAGTGGTAGGTTTTGGTCACTTTGTCCACTATAGAAGTAGAGTACATGGTAGATGCCCATGCTTGTAACAAAGACATCTAGCTTAAGAGATTATGTTTAGATGTTAGGCTAGATGCAAGAGCCATAATGGTTCATTGTGATAGTCAGAGTTCCATATGCTTAGCAATGAACTTGACCTTTCATGTGAGGATGGAGTGTTATGGAGTAAAATGTTTACCCTTGCCATTTTACACCTAGTTTAGCACCTGCGTGGACCTAAAACAATTGATGCAGGAGCATCCAGTGGTGTAAGGGTAATCTTGCATCACCCAAAAAAAGATGTGTTTCAAAATTGTTGATGTTCTTTCCATTTCTTTTCAAAATTTGTGGTTCTGGTTCCATAATCGCTTGAATAATGATGTAGAACTTTCAGTTTTTCCAAACTACTAAAAATAGTAACCTGCTATTTTTAGAAAGTTTGCATTTGGGTACGGAATGAAGTGAAAATTTACAGGAAGCTACATAACTGAAAAATAAGACCTTTGGTGAAGGAATCATGCAAAGATCATTTGCGAGATAAAAGATATTAAAGTCTCTGTTTCCTGAAAAATGCTTGAAAATTATTCAAACTCAGGTTTGAGGCACTAAACAGCCTCGTATGGGCCCAAAACTGGCCAGAACTAGCAAAGCAAGTTCTTAGCATGTAGAGCACTCTGCAAGCTTTTCGACGCATAAAACGGTTCATCAATCAGACACCCGGATCAAAAGTTATGGCTCCTGGAAGTTGACCTATTTTTGGAGGGAGATGCAAATTTTAAAATTAGGTTGTTGGCCGCCAAAAAGGCTATTAATAACCATTTTTTGGGAACCCTTGGCTGTAGTAGAGTTAAGGGGGAAAGTGTAGAGTCAAGAATAGGTGGGAAAATAGAAACCCTAGCAGATTTGGGGTTACAGATGGTAGATGATTCCAGAGTCTTGTGAGAGGAAGTTGTAATGTGTTGCAGCCTGTGGAGGGTTGATTCCTCTGATTGTATTTGAGCTTCTGTAATGTAATAAGTTGTCCAAATCAATAAAGAAAGTTCTATTTTCTATGTGCAATTTTTGTTGTTGTGTGTTTTATAATTTACCTCCTTCATCAAGTGGTACCAGAGCAAGGGTTCCTGAGTGTGTAGACAGATCGCTGACTGTGAGGTAGTTTGCACTAGGACCTGAGGTTGTGGGTTTGCTGCAGAGATCAAGATTGCTCCTCGAAGAAATCGTATTGGGAGGAATGCTTTGACAGAAGAGGGTTTTAGAGCTCTGCAAAGGAAAATTGATACATTGTAAGAGGAGCTACGAAGAGGCTTTGAGCCGAGAACAAGAGAGGAAAGTGAAGATGAAGTTGAAGAAGAGCTATCTGAGGAAGAACAAGAAGCTACAGGTGATCCTGTAGAAGTTAGGTTGTTGAGGGTCATTTTGAAGATTGGAAAGAGGCCTAGGATTGAAGTTTCTACATATTCTGGAGATTTGAATCTGGAATAGCTTATTAATTGGATTAATGAAATGGAGGAGTATTTCAAGTATGAAGATGTGGAGGACCCAGATCAGGTTAAGTTTGCAAAAACAAAGTTGAAGCACCATGCTAGTATTTGGTGGAAGGAGGTCCAATTAGAGAGGAATAAAAGAGGAAAAGGAAAGATCACCAGATGGGATCGGATGGTGGAGAAACTGAAGAAACAGTTCATTCCTGTGGACTATGAGATGGAGCTGCTGAAGAAGCTGCAAGGACTGAAGCAAGGTAATAAGTCTGTTAAGGAGTATACAGAAGAGTTTTATAAAATTACTATTAGGACATGCCATGCAGAGCCCAACAAGGAGAAGGTAGCCTATTACATTAATGGGTTGAGGCCAAGTATTCAAGAGGAGTTGAGCCTGGTCAGAATGACCACCATAGAAGATGCATACCAGTTTTCCCTGAAGGTGGAAGAGAAGTTGAATAAAAGATTTGACAGCAAGCAAAGGGGAAGAGGTCAAGGCAGAAGGACTAGTGGAAGACCCTATGGGGGCCGAAATGAAGATTCAAAGAAAAGTGAAGAAGCCAGCACTAGTCAAAATCAAAGAGGAGATAATACCTACCGCCTTCGTGACCAAAAAAATGGTGAGAGAAGAGGAAGAGGAAGAGGTAGACCTGGGCAAGGACCTAGAAGAGGAGGTTTCAGAGGAACCTATTTCCAATGTGGAGAAGAAGGACATCAAGCATACAAGTGTCCACAACATCAAGGAAGGACAAATAGAAGACCTGAAGGTAATGTATGAGTTGTACATGTCGATGAAGATGCACAATCTGAGCGCTCTGAAGATGCTGAAAGGGGAGAAACCCTAGTTGTCACCAAATGGATTTGATACTAGGAGCTAGTTTGCCAAATAAGGCAGCCCACAAAATGACTCCTGCAGAGAGTGAAGAGATGAACAGACAAGTTCAAGAGTTGTTAAGGAAGGGACTAATAAGGGAGAGCCCGAGTCCATGTGCGGTACCTACAGTACTAGCACCAAAGAAAGATGGAGAGTGGAGAATGTGTACAGATTCTCGAGCCATAAATAAGATCATGATCAAGTACATGTTTCCATTGCCAAGAATGGATGACATAATGGATTATTTGAGTGGAGCCAAGTACTTCACAAAGATTGATCTGAAGAGTGGGTATCACTAGATCCGAATTAGATAAGGAGATGAATGGAAGACAACCTTCAAGACAAAGGAGGGTTTGTATGAGTGGTTAGTCATGCCATTTGGGCTAACCAATGCACCGAGCACATTCATGCGGCTCATGAATGAGGTATTGAAAGAATTTTTGGGAAGTTTTGTTATTGTTTATTTGGATGATATTTTGATTTTCAGTAAGACTTGGGATCAACATCTGATGCATATTAGAAAAGTTCTAGAGAAGCTAAGGGAGGAAAAGTTGTTGATTAATCTAAAGAAATGTAGTTTTGCAAAGAAGGAGTTGGTATACCTGGGATTTGTTGTCATAGAGGAAGGTCTTAGGATGGACCCAGAGAAGGTAAGGGCTATCATTGAATGGCCTATGCCAAGGAGTGCTTTCGAGGTAAGATCTTTTCATGGTTTGGCAAGTTTTTACAGAAAGTTTATCATGAATTTTAGTAGCATTTGTGCACCCTAACTGAGACAATGAGAGGGGATAGAAAAGAATTTAGATGGACTAAAGGAGCAGATAAAAGCTTTGATACATTGAAGTAGAAAGTCACAAAGCAACCTATTTTAGCACTTACAAATTTCAATAAGGTGTTTCAGGTAGATTGTGATGCTAGTGGTAGTGCTATAGGAGTTGTTTTGAGTCAAGAATGTAAGTCCATTGCAATAGTTTAAGCTTTGAAGAAATGGAGACATTATTTGTTGCCAAAAGAGTTTGGTTTATATACTGATCATTAGGCTTTACAGTATCTTAATAGTCAAGAAAAGTTGAATCAAAGGCACTTAAAATGGGTTGAGTTTTGCAGAGTTATACTTTTGTTTTGAAGCACAGGAGTGGGAAGTCCAACAGAGTTGCAGATGCCTTGAGCAGAAGGCAAAATTTGTTGATAGAAATGAAAATAGAGGTTGTTGGGTTCAATGAGCTCAAAAGTTTATATCCAGAAGATCTAGATTTTGTAGAGGCCTGGAAAGCTTTTTTGGAACCTGTTACTTTGGACAGGACAAAATGGTTGTATTTCATAATCCAAGATGACATGTTGTTTAGAGGAAGCCATTTGTGCATTCCAAGGAGTTCCATGAGAAAGAACCTGATTAAGGAGAAGCATAGTGGAGGATTGGTTGGACACTTTGGTCGAGATAAGACCATTGCTATTGTTGGTGAAAATTATTATTGGCCATAGTTGCAGCAGGATGTGAGGAAATTTGTGCAGAGTTACAGAGTATGTCAGATGGTGAAAGGAGCAAGTCAGAATACAGGTCTATATCAGCCACTACATGTACCAGAGAAGCCATGGGATGATATTAGTATGGATTTTGTTCTTGGTTTACCAAGGACACAGAGAGGACATGATTCCATTTTTGTGGTGGTGGATAGATTCTCGAAGATGGCACATTTAATTCCTTGCAAGAAGACTAATGATGCTGTTCATATTACTGAATTATTTTTCAGGGAGGTGGTGATATTACATGGTCTACCAAAGAGCATAGTTTCAGATCGAGATATCAAGTTTGTTGGTTATTTCTGGAGGACATTGTGCAAGAAGTTGAAGACAGATTTGAAGTTCAGTTCTGCACACCATCCACAGACTGATGGACAGATCGAAGTGGTGAATAGGAGTTTAGGTAACCTACTACGATGCTTAGTAGGAGATAAGCCCAAGGGATGGGATTTGATTTTACCATAGGTAGAATTTGCTTACAACAATTCTATCAATATGAGTACTGGTAAATCACCATTCTAGATTTTATATGGGAATAGTCCAAGAAATGCTTCAGAGTTAAGGAATCTAGACAAAGGAGAAAAGACAAGTACCGAGGCTGAAGACTTTGCAGAACACATGAAGAATTTGCATGAAGAGGTGAGAAAGCACATTAATAAGATGAATATTCAGTACAAGGCTAAGGCAGATTAGAAGAGGAGATATAAGGAATTCCAGGTAGGAGATGAAGTCATGGTTTACTTGAGAAAAGAAAGGTTCCCAATTGGAACATACAATAAGCTGAAAATGAAGAAATTTGGACCATGCAGAATTTTGAAGAAACATGATTTAGGAAATGCATATGCGGTAGAGCTGCCGAGTGGGATTAACATTTCCCCTATTTTCAACATTACTGATTTATTAGAATATCATGAAGGTGGAGCAGAGGATGGACCATCAGAGGAACAGTGGAGTATTCTGGCATCTACTTCAATAGAGGAGATAGAAGAGATCTTGGATAGTCGTGTGGGAAGAAGTACTCAGAACATGCAATATGAAGAATACCTAGTGAAATGGAAATAAAGGCCTGTTGAAGATTCTTCTTGGTTGTCTAAGGCAAAGGTTGACCATTTGGGTTTTCCTCACACAAACACCTGAGATGTGATAGGGTCACTTCTCAAATTACCCTGGGTGTCTGATGCAGGAGCATCCAATGGTGTAAGGGCAATCTTGCATCACCCAAAAAAAGATGTGTTTCAAAATTGTTGATGTTCTTTCCATTTATTTTCAAAATTTGTGGTTCTGGTTCCATAATCGCTTGAATAATGATGTAGAACTTTCAGTTTTTCCAAACTGCTAAAAATAGCAACCTGCTATTTTTAGAAAGATTGCATTTGGGCATGGAATGAAGTGAAAATTTATAGGAAGCTACATAATTGAAAAATAAGACCTTTGGTGAAGGAATCACTCAAATATCATTTGTGAGCTAAAAGATATTAAAGTTTTTGTTTCCTGAAAAATGCCTGAAAATTATTCAAACTTAGGTTTGAGGCACTAAATGGCCCTGTATGGGCCCAAAATTGGCCAAAACTAGTAGAGAAGGCTCTTAGCACATAGAGCATTTTGCGAGATTTCTGACGCATAAAACAGTTCGTCAATCAGACACCCAGATCAAAAGTTATGGCTCCCAGAAGTTGACCTATTTTTGGAGGGAGATGCAAAATTTGAAATTAGGTTGTTGGCTGCCAAAAAGGCTATTAATAACCATTTTTTGGGAACCCTGGGGAGTAGTAGAGTTAAGGGGGAAAGTGTAGAGTCAAGAATAGGTGGGAAAATAGAAACCCTAGCAGATTTGTGGTTACAGATGGCAGATGATTCCAGAGTCTTGTAAGAGGAAGTTGTAATGTGTTGTAGCCTGTGGAGGGTTGATTCCTCTGATTGTATTTGAGCTTCTGTAATGTAATAAGTTGTCCAAATCATAAAGCAAGTTCTATTTTCTGTGTGCAATTTTTGTTGTTGTGCATTTTATGATTTACCTCCTTCATCAATAATTAATTCTTAATCCTGATGCATAAAACCTGAAAGGTGACTTTAGAATAGGACTAATCCCACTTAATTAAGCTCATCACATAGTTTATTGGGGCTAAAGGACAAGGGCACCCAACGCCCTGGGTTCCCCTTTTAGCTTGGGGCTAAATTAAGGTTATGTCAGCTTTTGACATCTCTAATGCTTATTCATGTCAGCCTCATTTGGTTTAATTCCCTAAAAAATTGATAGGAATGCATATAAAAGGAAGTTTCTCTATTCATTTGAACATCTAATGATTCTAAGCACTCTAGCTCTCTCTTTGTCATGCTCTCTATTCTTCTCTAAAGCTATATATGGTGGATTATTGTTGTTGCACTAACTTCTTGCAGGTCTTTTGAAGATCTGTCTACTTCTTTGGGATACACCATCTTCTTGAGTCAAGTTGTGATTCCAAATCAAGAAAGCTATGGTTCCCATGTTCATAGTGACTCCTTTCCTTCATGCTTTATTACAACATTCCATTCTACTTCAGATTTTCCTCTACCCTCCTAGGGCACACACTCTTTGATTTCTTATCATTGCTATTGTGGAGATGGAAACACCATTCACGAGGATGGACTTAGGCAATCTCCTAAATAGCACCCAACATTCTTCCTTGTTTCATGTGTGTAGGTCACAATTGAAGGTTTTCGACAGAGACAAGTTATGGGAGGGTAGAAGACTCAGATACGAACACAGTCAAGAAAAAACTTTTGGTCAAGGACCAAGGCACCTAGCACCCTTGATCCCCTTGTTTGGGTGACCAAAACCTTTTGGAATCAAGTTCTCATAGCTCTATTCAGCCCCCTGCCACAACTTTCTAGTTTTTCTACGGTTTCAAGTCTGTAACTCTTGTTTTCTCTATTTTATCCCTAGAAACCCTAGATTTGATAATTAGTCTTATGATCTCTCTCCTTGGAAATAAAGGGACCAAATCAAAGACCACTCAGCGCTCTTTTAAGGACAGTAGCTAAGCATTGAGTCTTCTTGATTATGTGTTCCAATGTTATGTGGAGAAATATAGATTTAGGGTGATGTATATGTTAGCCTAGGTGTCTTTTTCCCATATAACATTTTGGTGAAGCTGATTTATCTTACATTTGACAACTTTTTTGATTTTTACATCATATCTGATTAGTATTGTACTAAGTTAATCATTTCCTAGTTGCACATTTTGCATTTTCACTTCTTCATTATTAGGGTTTTCAAAAATCTTGCATTTTTTTGAAAACCCAGCTAATCTTACACCTAGGTTTTGTTGAGTAAACCCTTGTTTCAGATTTTTTGATGTTAAATAGTTCTCAAATCTGATTTTACATTTTTGTAGCACATCATAATTGTCATATTGTGTTGAAATTAGAAAGAAATATAATTCTTGCATCATTATATTTTGAATTAGAGAAGGAAATATTGGATTGGCACTTAAGGTTTGTTCAATAAACTCTTGTTTGAAATTTTGTTGATATTAATTAGTGCTCAAATCTGATTATACATTGTTGTACCATATCACATTTGTTACCTTAGGAAGCTAAAGCATCAAAACATTTCACTTTTGTTTAAATCTACTGTAAGAACAAGATCTTTGTTTGGTTGTGGTTCATCATTCTTTGGTGAACCCACCTCTTTTAAATGCAAAATTTCCTTTTAAGATGTTCTCTCCTATCCTTACATCACTGTCCACTTTTGTTCAAAAATATGTTGAAAGTGATCTTCCATTCCATACACGTGACATTGACTTAGCTATCACTATGTCATTACACTCTTTTGATTCCTCTCATAAGATTTCTCCTACTCATGAGGATATTTTGGCATAAGAGGATGAGATCATTGATACATTTCTTAACATTACTCTACCCTCTCTTCATCCAATGCTCTCCCTTCAAAATATGAAGCATTAGTAGATAAAGAGCCTTCCATGACATAGATGTTGAGCATACGTTTTCCATGTTTTCTCCTAAATCTTGTATTTCTCAAAAAGATAACAAAGTAAATTCCATCATCGTCAATAGATCTATCCCACCCACTAAGGGGATGTTGGATAGGTGCATTAATGTTCAAAATATTCCTAAAATCATTGTGCATGAAGCACCTAATCTGCTTCCTTTCTTTAAACCTATGATTACGATTCGAGGTGTTCCAAAACTATCTCGACCTCCTGCTTACATCTTCAACTTTGCAAAGCAAATTACTCAAAAGAATCAAGGTGTTCAAAATGTGTTGCAATAACCTCATGTGGTTTCTCACACATACAACACTTGTAATAACAAGAAAAGTAAGCAAGCATTGAGTGTGCCCACTTCTATTTCACCTTCTCAACCTTTTCTTCCCCCACCTCCTTATCTTTCTCAACATGTTGGTAGAGAATATGATATTGTCGAGTAGCTCCATGCTACTCTGACTAAGATCTCTCTATAGGAATTGATACAAATATCACCTACATACCACATAATACTCTAAGAAGCTTTACAAAAGGTGATTGTTCCACCTACTGTTAATTCGAATGATGTAGAAGCCCTGTTAGATCATATGCATGTGACAAAAATGGACATCATTTTTCAACAACATGAATTACCTACCATAGAAGTTTAAAACCAATACGATCCTCTTATGATATTTGTCATTATTAATAGAATGAGGGTAAGACGCACTAGGATTTATGGTGGATCAACTCTTAATATTTGTGGCATAGACTTGTTACATAAGCTCAATGTTGATACGTCTCTCATTAAACTATAAACTCAATATTCGTGGCTTTGATAATGTTGGTAGACAATCATCATGTACTATGACCTTACCTGTTAAGGCTGGACCTATGACTTTATCTACTCTTATCCATGTCATGCCTAGTTCTCTTTCATACAATCTTCTTCTTGGTAGACCCTGGAATCATGCCATGGGGGTATTCCCGTCTACCTTTCATTGATAAATCATGTTTGTTTATGAAAATAAGCTCCAAACAATTGAAGTTGATCTGATTCTAGAAAGTTGCTTGCAAATGGAAATGAGACATCAAATTCTTCTAAATAATTTGATCTCTTCTTTAACAAAATATGAACCACTACCCTACGATGATAACAATAATGATGGTCAAGACAGTGTTGGTCCTTTGAATGTGTTCTTAGGTGATGATTGGGGTTCATTAGATTTTACACCAAACTTTATGGGTGAATATAAAATCTCACCATCACACTGAAAAACCTCGAAGGTAAATGCAATTTCTTCAACACAATCTCCTACTCATAAAAAACTTAAACTCAAAAGTAATGATGATGGAACTTTTGATATTGATCTCACCACTAATGATGATATGCCTTCTTCTATAGAAATGGAAGCCATTTGTGAAAAAGGTTATAAAATTGTAATGTTAGAAAATGTCCCCTTGGGGGCTTTTCCCTCATAAGGTTTAGCTCCCGGGTCTTTAGAGTGCATTTAGGACATTTTAGTTCATATTTTAGCATCCTGATGGAATGAGACCTAAGTCCCATGGCAAATAGGACCTAGGAGGACCCCTTGAGCTGTACCCTGCCTAAAATAGGGGGGAGGACTTGGGCACCCGTGCCCTAGTCCTGTCCTATTTTAGGGCAGCCCTAATTTTCGGGTGTCGGTATATGACCGTTAGTTGGTTCTTTTGCCGACATGGTAAAGTTTGATTTTTAAAATCTTGGCAGGAATGCTTGTAGTTGCATATATAAGCATGTGTAGGCATTCATTTGAAAACTAGATGATCATTGTGAACTCTAGGCATTCTCAAGGTGATTCAAGGCTTTCTATTGTGTTGCAAGAGTAGACTTGTATGTTTTGTGTGTTGATGTTTGGAGATTTGAGCATCAATCTCCTCATGGCATGAAGAGTATCTTCCTCCATGAGAGCTTCACTACAATGTGACATATCATTGTGTTTTTATCATTGATTCCTTTGGTTTTTGGCCTTTGCCTCACAAGGGTACACCCTCTTTATATGACAATAGTGTTCGAAGACTTAAGTGTCCTATGGGGTTTGACTAAGGCAAACCTCTAAACACCACAACCCCCAAACCAAGTCTTGTGATTGCAGGTTACAGGTGTCGCATTTAGAAAAAGTGGAGCTGCAGGAAGGCTAGGAAGACATCAGGGATTCAGGATCTGAAGAAAAGTTGGACAAATGAACACTTCCAAGACTAGGGCACTCACTCTAGTGTCCTCCGTAGATAGATTCTAGAAAATAGAAGTTATAGGGCTGATCAGTGTCCGAAGGAGGTCCAAATTCCCATAAAAAGTAGGTACCTTGGACTTGGGCGCCCGCTCTAGTGTCCCTGACTATTCTGCTTTGGAACCCCAAAAATAAGTATTCTGTAATTTGGTAGTTTACTCCCGTTTGCAAGAGCTTTTTCCTTAATTTATTAATTTTTTGTCGTATTTGCATAATTAGGGTTTATTGGTCAATTGAGCATAGGAGAAGGAAAATTTGATAATTAATTTCCTAATCCAAGCTTACCCTCATTTGCAAGTGACCTAGGGTATGATAGTGCTCACCACTCGACCCTAGATCCTTTAATGTTAGGGTGAAAGGAGGATTTTAACATCTAAACCACAAAAGATCAACAAATCCAATTTTACCCTAAACAAAAATATCACCTCAATCAAAAAAACTAAACTCTACTACTTCTATTCATGATGATGAACCTTCTTCTTCTAATACTTGTCTTGATGATAAATGGGTCTCTTTAGATTTCAACCCTCAGGGGCTTGTTGAAACAAAGATTGACCCTTCTCACCATGATAAAAAGTATGATCCTTCTACTTATTCTTCAACACATGATCACACTTCTCATTTCAACAAAGCTAATAAT
This sequence comes from Cunninghamia lanceolata, assembly GCA_027924645.1. NCBI lineage: Eukaryota > Viridiplantae > Streptophyta > Pinopsida > Cupressales > Cupressaceae > Cunninghamia > Cunninghamia lanceolata. The sequence continues at coordinate 78,275 of BSBN01001640.1, read as the reverse complement.
GTAGTCTCTCCTCTTTCTTTTGATTTGGAGATGCGTTATGGGTGTGGATTCAAAATTATTTCTAAACTTGGATACAATGAAAATAGGTTAGGATGCAAAGAACAAGGCATTAAGGAACCCATGGAACCAACACCATATTTTTCTAAAGTAGGCATAGGTTTCTGACTTTCTCTTACATTCTCTCCACCATGTTCACAACAAAAAACATTGCGTCCTACTCCACCTATATCTTCTATTCTATCTCAACAAGAGTGTATTTTTTGAGTCTACTCAAGGATCTTTTAATCACTCTTCCTCTTCCAACACACAAAAATATTCTACAAAATAATCATTCAATACCTCATTACTGTGCATATCATTGAGCCCTTGGCCATTCCACTAAGGAATGTTGAGCCTTGGGTGAAAAAATTAAACAACTTCAAACATGGTATGGCTCTAACACTTTTCACCACACTTGATGTAGTCCCTATAACACCTTGTCCTCCATCCATTTTATAATAAGAAATTTGGGGGAGGATGATTTGTTATGGGTTGACTCACAAGTGTGGTCCCTCCTTCTCATGTGTGTTATGCTTGTACATACTGTTATCCTCGTATTGTGATTCTTTGTTGATTGTTAGTTCTCCATTGGAACCCTGGTTAGCATAAAGGTACAAGGAGAAAGAGCGCATTGTGTCATTCCTCTATATGTATCTTCATTCTTCTATATGTCATGATGTGCAATTTCTATATTTTTCTTGGATGATTTAGCATCATTTAATTATTCAATTGTTGCTTTCATGTGATCTTTCTTCTGTCCTCCTCATATTTATGTGGTACCTTGTTGCAATGTTCAACGTCATACCATGACTACACAAGCAATTGTGTATCATGCCTACAAGCATCACCTAGGTTTACTCATCCTAGGGGCGACCCCTTATGGCGATGTAGCTTTTGAGAACACATATCATTTGGGCATGTGATTTTAGAAATCTCTCAGGCCTATTTTATATTTCTTCCTTATTTTACCTTAAAGGCAATTTCTCCTTGAAGGATTAAGCAATCACTTTAAGGTGGGGACATATATCATGATATTCACTTTGTTATAGACCATGCAGCTAGTCTTATTTGATTGTATTTGAAGCATCTTGACATTTCTCTTGGAAAGTGCTTGGAGGCAAGATCTTGAGTCTATCTTGCTTTCTGTGTTTGAAGACTTATATGTTTGGGAGAAGGGTTGTGCCACCAACTAGAGTTTAGATTGAGTACTTACATCATCACAATTAGGTAAGGTCACTTTGCCCTCTTGTTCTGCAAGACTTTATGTAAATCATCTTGTGGGAGGTGGGGTGTGTATTCCCTTGATTGGAAACACTTCTCTTGATGTGGATTATTTGTATGATGTGTCGTATCCTATTATTTCATCTCATATATAACTAACTCCTTAGCATTATTCTTATTGCATCTTGAGGAATGATGTTTGGTGATTAAGACAGCCTTTTAGATTGAGGTATCTTTTGTCATGCTGACTCAAGGTCTTCTGTTATGTGCTTCTTGTGGTAATTGTATGATGCATGTATTCTCCTCATATATTCTTTGTTTGCTATGAATTCTTCATGCCTCATGTGTGCTTCATGTGTATTCTCTATGTATTCCTTATAAATACCTCTTGAGTACCTTGCATTCATTCCATGTGTGTTTCGTATGTATTCTATGTATACTCTGTGTATGACATGTATACTTTGTGTATGGCATGTATACTTTATGTATCGCATGTATACTTTGTGTATTGCATGTATACTTTGTGTGTGGCATATATACTTTGTGTTTTACATCTATACATTGTGATCACTCAAGTGTATGCCTTGTATATATCTTGTCTTGTCTCATGTTTTCTAAGTGCTTCATGTATGTAGAAATTATGCCTTGTGTCTTATGTATATGTAATTCTCCTAGATTCATAGAATCCTAAGCTTGGGGGTTTACACAACTCCCAACTTGGTGACATTCTTGTTACATCATAAAATGTGTACACTAGCATTTTACAACTAGTTTAGGACCTGGGTGGACATAAAATATTTGTACTTGTTAATCAAGACCTATTTTAACACCTTTTTAAACATTAAATGATTAATTATCAATCCCAATGATAAAACCTAACAAAATAACTACGAGACCAACCTAAGAACACCTAAAGAGACTTATGTTGGGATTTTTGGGGCTAAAGGACAAGGGCACCCAAGTGCCCTGGTCCCTCATTTAACCCTGACCTATTTTGGTGGTATGTCAGCTTAAGACATCTTAAGTGGTTCCTCATGTCGGCCCCATTTGGTTTTATTCGTTGTTTATGAGCAAGAATGAATATAAAAGAAAGTTTATTCATTTGAACATCTCTAAGGGATCTCTAAGTGATCTCTAATTTCTTGAAGGATTCTAGCTCTCTCTTCTTCTCTCTCATGCTTCTCTAAACCTCTCTATGGTGGATTATTTCTTTGGCTCTAACTTATTGTAGGTCTTGTGAAGATATTTCTAATTATTTGGGCTACACCAACTTCTTGAGTCAAGTTGTGATGTTGCATCAAGCATGATAGGGTTTCCATGCTCATGGTGACTTCTTTCCTTCATGCTTTGTTCTAGTATTCCATATTCTACTTCAGATTTGCCTCTGCCCTCTTAAGGGCACACTCTCTTTATCTATCATCATTGCTATTGTGAAGGTGGAAACACCATTCATGGAGCTTGACTTAGGAAAGCTCCTAAATAGTACCCAACCATTTTCCTTCGTGTGTGCGTGCATGTTAGATCCAGAAGAATATGTAGAAAACAAGTTATAGGAAGTAGGAACATAGAAGGGTAAAGGCACAAGAAGTTTAACATTATAAAAACCCCTAATTAGGATCTAGGGAACCCAAGCACCCTGTTCCTTTGAGCTTCTAAGTCTGAAATAAGGTTCTCTTCTATTCATTGGTCTCTGTTGTGCTTTTAGATTGTCCGTATCTATTTTCGATAGTTTGTTATGCTCTGATCTTGCTTAACTAGGGTTTCTACTTTACCCTAGCTTGATTGGTTAGATTTGGTTAATTCTCCTATATATTGTTATGTCAGAAAAATACACCCTTGGGGGCTTTTTCCTAAAGCTTTAGCTCCCAGGTCTTTAGATTTGCATTTAGAGCATTTTTGCATGTTAAATCAGATTCTCAATGAGAAAGCCCATGGGTCTTGTGGCAATTAGGACCTAGGGGGATGCACTTTAATGATCTTTGATAAAAGACAGGGGGTGGACAATGGCGTTAGCGCTCTAGTCCAACCCTATTTTGGGTCTGCCCTAATTTTAAATGTCGGGTTTGTGACTGTTATTTGGTCTCCATATCGACATCATAAGTTTCAAATACAAAATTTTTGGTGGGAATCTTAATAGTTGCATATATAAGCATGTTTAGGGTTTTATTTGCAAACTAGATGGCAATTTTGTTTCATGAGCTATTGGCATACTTGTGATTTTCATTTTGTTGCAGAGCATATCATTGTTATTATGTTTGTTTGCAGGTTGGATTACATCTTCTCCTCATGGAATTTAAGAGCTTCTTCCTTCCATGAGAGGTTCATCATCAAGGTGATATTTATTGTGCTTTATTATCATTATCATTTGGTTTTTGCCTCTGTCCCACAAGGACATGCAGTCTCTCTCTGACAATGGTGTTTGGAAGACTTGAATGTCTCTCTGGAGCTTGACTAAAGCAAGCCTCTAAACACCACAACCCCCTCCCACACTCCTTGTGATTGTAGGTTATAGGTATCAAATATAGAGAAAGTGGAGTTGTAGGAAAGGTAGGTAGACATTGAAGATTCTAGATCTAAAAAGAAGCGGACACTATGCAACATTTTGAGACAAGGGTGCCATCAACCTTGTCCTCCGCTTTCAGATCACGAAAAATAGAAGACAAGGTAGAGATCAGTGCCAGAAGGAGATCGGGACTTTGCGAAAAAAGTAGCACACTGGACTAGGGCACCATCACCATTGTCCCCAACTTTTTTGTTCCTGGACTGCGAAAAATAGTGAGTTAAGGTTCTCTGCCCTTTGTCTATTTCCTATGGCATTTGTCGTAATTCACATATTTAATTACCATTTTGCTTAAATTAGGGTTTCAAGAGCATTAAGTCATTAATTATCAATCTTGTGTGATCACATCTAAATTTCCTAGCAGAAAACCAAGTGGCAACTCAAATCTGATAGTTGACTCTCCTCTCGATGGGAGAAGCACTCAGTTGAAAAGCCCTTGGAATGTTTATGTGGAAAGGAGGATTCAAACCAAAACAACAACCCCGTCATCCCCATTTTCATATAAAACATATACAAAAAAGGGACAAAGCCCCTGTATTTTGGCTCTCCTTCAAGGGTAGAAGCCAAGCTCAACTTGTGTCCTAATGTTGGATAGAAGAGGGTTTGACCTAGTTTAATCTCTTGGGCTAGTCTCTCTTTTCTATCTAACATTTTGGTGAAACTAACTCTTCTTGCACTTTGGAACCATTCTTGCTTCAGATATGAGTTGTTTTATGCCCTAGATCTGATTATATTTGAGTTCATTGTTCATTTTGCATACCTACATAACTAAATTATGCAAAATTTTAAAACTAGGTTTTGCAAAAACCTTAAATTTTTTTAGGAAATTTAGCTAATCTTCAACCTAGGGTTTGTAGATTAGTGTGTTGTTTCACATCTTGTTGCATTATTGGATTGATTAAAGGGATTTAATTTGTTTTACCCTATCACTCTTTATGTTTTAGAACATTCTTGCATCCTTGCATGTGAAATTTGGGCAATAAACATTTCATTTTAGATCTTGAAAAGAGCATATTTGTTACTTTGTTTGCATTTCATAAAGTTAGATCATCATAGCATGAATTAAATTGCTGATTTTGCATCATATATAATTTATATTATAGTAGTTAATCATTTCATGGTGTTGCATCTTACATTTAAACCCTTCTTTGCTAGGATTTTGTCAAAATAGTTGCATTTTTGGAAAAACTAGTTAAATTTAAAACCTAGGGTTTGTAAATAAGATTTTGTTTCAGATTTTGTTGCTATAATTTACATTTAAAATCTGATCTATAATTTATATAGCATTTCATAAATATCATTTGTGTTCAAAAAAATAATTCTTGCATCTAAAATTTTTGATTTAGGGAGTAAGTATTCAAAATCTAGGGTTTTGATTGTAAATCCTAGCTAGCCTTGCATTTAATGCACCTTCATCAAAGCAAAGTTCTCTCAATATTTGTTGCATTTAATTGGATAAGTTATTTAGAAACTTCTTTTTCACATAATAAACATCCTACATTTACAAGACTTAGTTGTTGTGGTTACCAAGAATATCACATTTTTGGAAGACCCTGCTCCTCTTGCAATTGTAGGTCTTGGAGTACAATCTTATTTTCATATTGGTGGTACTTAATTAATGAATAGATATGATTGTACATTGTTGTTCCATATCATATTTTTATATAGTAGACAAGTCATTTCATTATGACCTCTTCTTGTTGTTCCTCTTTGGAATCTTTGCATGCATACATCATAGATTTTGAAAGTTTCTCTAAATTCATTAATATTCATCCATATGTTTTATATCACATAGCATCCATGTATGATATTGATGTTTTTATATGATCCATATATTATATAATTTGTTATATATCTAATTTTGATAGCTTCATAACTCTCATGGGTATGTATCCTTTGATATTAGAGGACTTTACTAATTTCATCTCCATGAATTGTCATGAGAAATATGATGGTGATAGTTCTTCTACTTCTACTACAAGTCATGATAATGCCATGTCTATTCCCATGGATCTACTCTCTAATACATGTAATGGTGACCTTACTTTGTCTATTTCACTCTATGATTTGGATCCCTCTCCTAAAATTATTCCCACTTCTGAGGATATTTTGGTGCAAGAGGATGAAATCATTGACATATTCCTTAACATTATTTTATCTTCTCTTCATTTGGATGATCTCTCTTCTAGAGATGTGACATTTAATGATGTTGAGTAGACTAATTCTATTTCTACCATAGCACATGAGGTTTTTATGGCTCATCCTATGGATCTTCCACCTTTGGTTGAATATTCAAGTACCATGGATATCACTAAGGACATGAAGACCCTTGATCTTCCTCCTTTGGTTGAATGTTCAAGTACCTTGGATATCACTAAGGATGTGAAGACTCTTTATATTTCTCCTTTGGTTGCATGTTCAAACCTCTTGGACATCACTAAAGATACAATCATCAACAATTTTCTTTACAAAACTTTACCCTCCCTTAATTCCAATGCTCTCCCTTCAAAAGAAAAAACATTAGTGGATGAAGAGTGGTCTCTCACATTAAATTCCTTGGGGATGGATGTTGATCTTACTCAAAAGGAAAACAATGTCAATTCAATCACCATTAATAGACTTATTCTGACCACTAAAGGGATAGTGAATAAGTGCAATTCACCTCCTTTCTCTAAACCAATGATTATGGTTCAAGGTGATCCAACACCACCTCGACCCCCAGGCTACATTCTCAATTATGCAAAACAAATTACTCAAAGAAATCAAGGTGATCAAGATGTGTCGTAGCATCATATGATTGCTCACACATATAACATTCGTAATAACAATTAAAATAAGCACGCACCGAGTGTGCCCATTTTTCTTCCACCTTCTCAACCTATCCTACCTCAAGCACCTCGTCTTCCTCAACATATTAGTAAAGAATATGATCTTTTCGAGCAGCTCTATGCTACTCCGGCTAAGATCTCTCTATGGGATTTAATACAAACATCACCTACATACCACATAATGCTCGATGAGGCTCTACAAAAGGTAGTTGTTACACCTTATGTTAGACCGAATGATGTAGCATCTCTATTTAGTTGTATGCATGCGACAACATCAAATATATCATTTCAACAACATGAATTACCTCCCATAGAAGTTCAAAACCAGTATGAACCTCTTATGATATTTGTCATCATTAGTAGAATGAGAGTAAGACACACTTAGATTGATGGTGGTTCAGGTCTTAACATTTGTGGCATAGACTTGTTACATAAACTCAATATCAATACATCTCTCATCAAACCAAATAAACTCAACATTCGTGGCTTTGATAATGTTGGTAGGAAATCACTAGGTACAATCACCTTAGATGTTAAGGTTGGACCTGTGACATTGCCTACACTTATCCATGTGATGCCTGATTCTTTTTCATACAATCTTCTTCTTGGTAGACCATGGATTCATGCCATGGGGGCAGTCCCGTCCACCCTTCATCATTCAATAAAATTCATTTTTGAAAACAAATGTTATAGAATTAAAGTTGATTTGGTTCAAGAAAATTTCTTGCAAATGGAAGCGAGACATCAAAATCCTTTAAGTAGTTTTATCCCTTCTTTAACACTACCCTTTTTTGCTAACAACAATATTGGTTAGGATAATGTTGGTCCTTTGAATGCATTTTTTGGTGATGATTGGGGTTCGTTAGATTTTACACCCTCCTTTACGAGTGAATATAAAGTCTCACCCTCACACCCAAAAATATCAAAGGTAAATGAAATTTATTCAACACAATTTTCTATTCCTATAAATATTAAACTCAAGGTTAATGATGATGGAACCTTTAAAATTGATGAAGATCCACCTTTTTCTACATAAATGGTTGCCATCTAAAGTATAATTTAATACATGTCTTGGTAATGACAAGGTCTCTTTAGATTTCAACCCCCATGGGATGGTTGAAACAAAGGTTGACCCTCCTAACCATGATGAAAAGAATGATCCTTCTTCTTCAACACATTTCAACAAATATAGTCATATGACCTCTCCTCTTCCTTTAGATTTGGAGAAGCGTTATGGGTGTAGATTCAAAATTATTTCTAAACTTGGATATAATGGAAATGGGTTAGGATGCAAAGAACAAGGAATTAAGGAACTTGTGGAACCAACACCGCACTTGTCTAAAGTAGGTTTAGGTTTCCAACCTTCTCCTACGTTCTCTCCACCATGTTCACAACAAAAAGGGTTGCTTCCTACTCCACCTATATCTTCTCTTCTATCTCAACAAGAGTGTATTTTATCGAGTCTACTTAAAGACCACTTAATCACTCTTCCTACTCCAAAACACAAAAAGATTCAACAAAATAATCATTCATCACCTCATTACTATACATATCATCAAGCACTTGGTCATTCCACTAAGGAATGTCGAGTCTTGGGTGACAAAATTCAACAACTTTGAACAAGGTATGGCTCTAGCACTCTTCACCATGCTTGATGTAGTCCCTAGAGAAGCTTGTCCTCCATCCAAATTATAATAAGCAGGTTGGGGGAGGATGATTTGTTATAGGTCGACTCACAAGTGTGGTCCCTCCCTCTTATTTGTATTATGCTTGTACATATTGTTATCCACATATTGTGATGTTTTATATTTCTCCCTTGGCACCCTTGTTAGCACAAAGGTACAAGGAGAAAGATCATGTTGTGTCATTCCTCTATATGTATCTTCATTCTTCTATATGCCGTAATAAGAAATTTCATTATTTTCCTTGGATGATTTAGCATCCTTTCATACTGATTCAAATGATGTGTACTCTACTTTCATGTGATCTTTCCTCCATCATCTTTGTAGTTATGATGTTTTTTTTATGTGGCACCTTGTTGCAATGCTCGACATCATACCATGACTACACAAGCCATTGTGTATCATGCCTGTAAGAATCACCTTCATTTGCTCACCCTTGGGAAAACCCCTTGTCATGATGTAGCTTTTGAAAACACATATCATTTGGGCATGTGCTTTCAGAAAGCTCTCATGCCTATTATATATTTCTTCCTCACTCTACCTTAAAGGCAATTGATCCTTGATGGAGTTTAGCAATCACTTTAAGGTGGGGAATACATCATGCTATGAGCCTTACTCTCATCATTATATCTAAACACTTGTTGATTATCTTTGTTACTACGCTCCCTTGGAAAGGATTATGGTAAGCTTGGAAGCAAGATCTTGAGTCTATCTTATTCTCATGAGTCGAAGCTCCTTGCATGTTTGGGAGAAGGGTTGTGCCACCAACTAGAGTTTTGTAGTAAGGTCACTTTGCCTTCGTATTTTGCAAGAGTTTGTGTAAATCCTTTTGCGAAAGGTAGTTTGTGTATTCCCTTGAGTGGAAACACTTCTCTTAATGTGGATTATGTGTATGATGTGTTTGTACCCCTCTTGTTCTTCTTATTTCTAACTAACCCCTTAGCATTCTTCTTATTCCATCTTGGGGAATGATGCCATGATATGATTAAGACAACATTTAGATTGAGGTCTCCTTTGTAATGCTGACTCAAGGTCTTCCATTATGTGCTTTTTGTGATTGATGTATGATGTGTGTATTCTCCTCATATATTTGTATTCTCTATATATTCTTCATGCCTTGCGCATGCCTCACATGTGATTTTTCTATGTATTCCTTATATATTCTCTTTAATTGTTTTATGTGTTTCATGCATATTCTATGTATACTTTGTGCCTTATGTGTATGCTTCATGTCAAGCGTGTATACTTTGTGTATTGTGTGTATAAATTGTGATTGCTCAAGTGTATGTCTTGTGTATGTCTTGTCTTATCTCATGTTTTCTAAGTGCTTCATATATGAGTGAATTATTTCACGTGTCTTTTGTGTGTGCCAATCATCATAGACTCCCATAATACTAAACATGGGGGCTTGATCACCCCTCAATTTTGGTGACATTCTATGGTTTCTATGTTTGTTGTGTTTGAAATTTGTCTTCTCCATCCTTTAGTTTAAGTTTGAGCGTAAGTTCGTACCCATGCTTAAGTGGAGGATACATGTTACATCATAAAATGTGTACACTAGCATTTTACAACAAGTTTAGCACCTAGGTGGACCTAAAATATTTGCACTTGTTAATCAGGACCTATTTTAACACCTTTTTGAACATTAAATGATTAATTCTGAATCCTGATGATAAAACCTAACAAAATAACTATGAGACTAGGACTTAAGAACACCTAAAGAGACTTATGCTAGGATTTTTTGGGCTAAAGGACAAGGGCGACCAAGCACCCTAGTTCCTCATGTCGGCCCCATTTGGTTTTATTCATCATTTGTGAGCATGAATGCATATAAAAACAAATTAGTTTATCCATTTGAACATCTCTAAGGGATCTCTAAGTGATCTCTAACTTCTCAAAGGATTCTAGCTCTCTCTTCTTCTCTCTCATGCTTCTCTAAAGCTCTCTATAGTGGATTATTATTGTGACACTAACTTATTGCAGGTCTTGTGAAGATATTTCTACTTCTTTGGGCTACACCAACTTCTTGAGTCAAGTTATGACACCACATCAAGCATGATAGGGTTTCCATGCTCATGGTGACTTCTTTCCTTCATGCTTTGTTCTAGCATTCCAATCTACATCAGATTTACCACTGCCCTCCTAGGCATGCTCTCTTTATCTATCATCATTTCTATTGTCGAGGTGAAAACACCATTCACAGAGCTTGACTTAGGAAAGCTCCTAAATAATGCCCAATCATTTTCCTTCTTGTGTATGTGTAGGTTAGATCCAAAGAAATTTGTGAAAAATAAGTTACAAGAAGCAAGAACACAAAAGGGCGAAGGCACGAAAAGTTTAACATTCTAGACAAAACCCTAATTAGGGTCTAGGACACCCAAGAACCCTACTCCTTTGAGATCCTAAGTCTAGAATTAGGTTATCCTCTATTCACTGGTCTCTATTGTGCTTTTAGATTGTTCATATCTGTTTATGATAGTCTGTTATGCTCTGATCTTGCTTAACAAGGGTTTCTACTTTACCCTAGCTTGATTGGTTGGATTTGGTTGATTCTCCTCTATAAAACAAAGGGACAAACCCCCTGTAGTTTGGATCTCCTTCAAGGGTAGAAGCCAAGCTTGGTTTGTGTCCTAATGTTGGATAGAAGAGGGTTTGACCTAGTTTAATCTCTTGGGCTAGTCTCTCTTTTCTATCTAATAATTCTGTGACTTCTATGTTTGTTGTGATTTAAATGTGTCCTCTTCATACTTTAGTGTGAGTATGAGCATAAGATCATACCCACACTAAAGAGGGCTAAATGTTACTGAGTAAAATTTTTACCCTTGCCATTTTACACCTAGTTTAGTACCCAAGTGGACCTAAAATAATTAATTCTTAATCTCGATGCATAAAACCTGAAAGATGACTTTAGAATGGGACTAGGCCCACTTAATTGAGTTCATCACAGAGTTTATTGGGGCTAAAGGACAAGGGTACCCAGTGCTCTAGCCCTCCTTTTAGATTAGGGCTAAATTAAGGTTATGTCAGCTTTTGACATCTCTAATGCTTATTCATGTGGTCCTCATTTAGTTTAAGTCCTCGACAATCGATGGGAATTCATATAAAAGGAAGTTTCTCTATTCATTTGAACAACTAATGATTCTAAGTACTCTAGCTTTCTCTCTCTCTCTCTCTCTCATTCTTTCTATTCTTCTCTAAATCTCTCTATGGTGGATTATTGTTGTACTAACTTCTTGCAGGTCTTCTGAGGATCTCTCTACTTCTTTGGTCTACACCAACTTCTTGAGTCAAATTATGACACCACATCAAGCTAGATAGGGTTCCCATGCTCATGGTGACTCCTTTCCTTCATGCTTTATTACAACATTCCATTCTACTTTAGATTTGTCTTTGCCCTCTTAGGGCACACACTTTTTGATCTCTTATCATTGCTATTGTGGAAGTGAAAACACCATTCACAGGGCTTGACTTAGGAAAGCCCCTAAATAGAACCCAATATTCTTCGTTATTTCATGTGTGTAGGTTGCGATCGAAGGTTCTTGATAGAGACAAGTTGCAAGAGGGCATAAGACTCAGATATGACCATAGTCAAATAAAAACTTCTAGTCAAGGACCAGAGCACTTATCACCCTTGACCCCCTTGTTTAGGTGACCAAAACCTTCTAGAATCAGGTTCTCATAGCTCTGTTCAACTCCCCTACCATAGCTTTATAGGTTTTCAATGACTTCAGGTCTGTAACTCTCATTTTCTCTATTTTAGCCCTAGAAACCCTAGATTTAGTAATTAGTCATAATAACTCTCTCCTTGGAAATAAAGGGATGAAATTAAAGACCACTCAACTCTCCTTTAAGGATAGTAACTAAGAATTTAGTCTTGTTGATTTTGTGTTCCAATGTTATGTGGAGAAAAATTGATTTAGGGTGGCATATATGTTAGCCTAGGTCTCTTTTTCATGTATAACATGAAGCACATTGATGTCTGTTATGGAGTAATAAGTGGGCACATGCCTTTTTACCTCCTAGTTTAGTTCCTAGGTCCCTATGTTAACACTCTACAGGCAAAATATTCATGCCAATGAGAAATCCCATGAAACCCATGTCAAATGGGAACTAGGGGCCCATTTAATGCTTAAGTCCAGACCAAAAAGGTACCTAGGGACTTGGGCACCTGTGCCCAAGTCCTCCCTGATTGGTCGGGGTAAAATTTAAATCATGTCAGCATAAGACCTTTAAATGGGTCTCTCCTTGTTGGCTCTTTCAATTAATTTGTGAATGTTTAATGGGAAAGCTCATATATAAGTGAGTGCTTGAATTCATTTTGAAACAAGTTGTTGATAGCAATCTTATGATATTGAGCAAAAGAGAATTCAAGGAATTCATTGTGTTATTGTTGCATATTTGTGTTTGTGTTGTAAATGTTTGTTGTAGATTTGGAATCATCATCAACATCCTTATGAGTTGAAGAATCTTCATCCTCTTAAGGACATCACCTCCAAGGTGACATCATCATTTTTTGAATCATTTCATCATCATTTAGATTATCTTTAGCCTCTATCCTACAAGGACATGCTCTCTCTAACAACGGTGTTGGGAAAGATTGAATGCTAACCTGGGATTTGATTGAGGCAAATCTCTAAACACCACAACGACAAACCCCTTTTCTTCTAGTGTGCAGGTTATAGGTGTGAGGATTGAAGAAGTGAAGGTACAGGGAGGTTGTTCAAGGGATAGGGTCTCAAGATTTAAAAATAGATTGAAAAAATTCCTCTACAGAAGACTTGGGTGCCCACCCTGACATCCTCCTATTGAATTAGACACTGGATACAACATCAAGACATCATCTACAACAATTCTCTAGTTCTGAGTTCCTAAAGATTCTAACTTCTAGGACTTGGGAACCCACCCTAGAGTCCTCTGACATTTCAACTTCTGTGATATAGGTTACGACATCTCACTGATCATCTTGGTACTTTCAGATCTTGAGTTTCCATTATTGTTTGTCTGTTATAAGTTGATTATCTCACAATTAGGGTTTTACTCATTCTTAACCTAGGGTTTGATAAAAATCATGGTTGAATCACATATTTCCTTAACAAAAGGAGCACGAGAATTGTAGTTGAATCCACCTTCTTCTTGGTTGTGATTTAGCTCAATCTTGTCCTTGAATGTTGTAGTGAAAGGGGGTTTGATCTAGGATACCTACATGCTTGCATTCAACCCCCTTTTCTCTACTAAACATTTTGGTGAACACATAGCATCGAGAATTTGCATCTTGCTAAGTGTTTAAACCAAATTTTACATTAAGTCATATCATACTTATCATTCTACTTTGGAAAATATTGCATAAATTTGAAAAATTTTGAAAAAAAAAGCATTCTAGACTTGCATGAAGGCATGGTTTTGCATTATTTCATTGCATATCATTGAAATAATTTAAATTTATGATTTATACATCATATCTGAGTCATATTATAGAAATTAATCATTTCACAATATCACATCTTGCATTTGCATATCTCATTTGTTAGGGTTTTGTTGAAAGCTTGCATTTTTCATAGAACCTAGTTTTTGCAAAAGCTAGGGTTGGTAGTCAAAATCTTATTTCAGATTTTGTTGCTCTCATAAAACACTCATTAAAATATGATTTTTAATTGTAATGTTGCATCAATTGGCATCCTTGCATTAAAATTTCAAATTTAGCAATTACACATTGTGTATTTCAACAAGCATAACTACCTTAATACTTTTTATTCTATTGGTTGGTGCATTGAGTGTTATAGGACTTTGCATGAGTTGTATAACCTGCTCCTCTAATAGAAACATCTTTGTAAGGAGAAGTCATAGACTAATGGGTTCTAGTGTTTTCAATAGTGACGATATGCAAACATTAGAAAACCCATTATACAACCACTTTACAAAGGGTGAATCAACATCTCTACAAGATATCATGAACACTAATACAATGGGAGAACAAAAATTTCATGATGTTGAGGATGTGATTGATATAGTTTCACATGTGCTTGATGAACAAGTTAAGAAATTAGACACACAACTAGCTGAATTTAAACAAATTATAGAACGTGCACATCTAGCTCAAGAAATGGTACCTATTGTCGAAGGTATAATAGAAATATTACAAGAAGGTCAAGAAGGTTTTGACATGCTCCATGGATTAGATCACATAATGGAACATAGCATTATGCTAGTAGCTAGCCACGCGAATGTCATTAAAAATGTGTCAACACCAGCATATATAACTTCACCAGTTTCAACACCCATACCGACTACTGGAATATCCACTTTTACATCATCAATTCTCACCACCAATCCACATGCTTGTAGTAATGCTACCACTACCATGGGAACATCTTCTAGAAATAATTATAAATATGTTGCATTTAACTATCAAAATTTAAAACCTCATGTATCCATACCAATGCATACCTATTCTCAACCACTTATCACCTCTACTCATTACCATTAACCCTATAATTTCATGACTGCAGCATCAAATGCACCTGTCTCAAATCCACAAGCCACCTCTTCACCTAATGATGCTCTCTTAAATCAGCTTTTGTAGAGTATGTCTTCCTTACAACAAAAAGTGACAAACTTGACTAATGCTTCTTCTCAACCTACTTTACCGACATATCATGCTCGCAATCCGTTATCTTATGCAATTCTAAGAACTCCAATGCCTGATAAATTTGAGACTCCTCGCTTTGAAAAGTATGGTGGTAAAGGTGATCCTAATACTCATGTGGCAGCATTCACAATGATGTGTAGTGATTTGTTCTTTGATGAGGCATTGTTAGAAAAACTCTTTCCTCGATCTCTCAAAGATACTGCTTTGGAATATTTTTTCTTTCTACCTCCTAATTGAATAAATTTATTCTCACAACTAGTTGATCAATTCTTGCAACTCTTTCAAGCAAACATTGGACCTACTGTCTCCTTGATTTATTTGGTTCATTGTAAACAAGGTTTGAAAGAGAAATTAACATAATTCATCAGTCGATATCAAGGTCTCATCTTGCAAATACAACATCTAATTAAAGATGAGGATCTTCGAAAGGTATTCATTACAAATCTACAACCAAACATACGTGATAAAATATTGTTGATGAAGTATAGTTGTTTTCAACACCTATGCACAACTATCCATGATTACCAACTTTCGGCTAGTTAGTATGAGAATTATGCCCCATTGGTTCCTCTTGGTCAATCCGTAGCTGGGCCATCTCAAAATTCATTCAAGAAAAACAACAAGAATTTCATTAAGATCAATGGGCAACATTCAAACAATTTTTAGTCACAAGTGTTCGCTATTTAAAAGCCTACTCGGGCTCCATTTCAATTCAGACAAGAACAAAAAAATTTACTCCATTATCGGATTCGCTCCATTCGATAATGACTCAAGCAATGAACAACAATCTTTTGAATCTTCCTCTTGCTCATCCTTTCAATAGTAGTAAGCCACAAGGAACTTCATTTAATGCTAATGCTTATTGTCACTATCACCGCTCGTCGGGACATGATACCGAAAGATGTATGTGTCTTAAACATGAAATTCAAGATCTCATCGATTCTAATATGATACAAGTTACTGGTGTGAATGAAAATGGAAATAAGTCAGTGGCTCCTTTGAATCAAAATCTATAGATTTCACTGATCCTTTTCCTAAACACAATGACAATAATATGGTGGAACAAACTACACTGGAGATTGAAGATGACTATCTCCACTATGATGACATAGTTGGTATGATAGACATGGATAAGAAAACAAGTGAAGACTTACCTCATCCATGAGGAAAAGGTATCTATGCTGAGGTCCCTCCTTTGTTATCTCTTTATGGATTTGGAGATAACCAAAATGCACAAGATACAAAATTGGAATAGCCTATATGTAATCATTTGAAGCAAGATAAAGTGGTAACAATGAGAAGCATCCCATTTCATCGTGAAAGGCTCATTCATTAAGCAATGCAGAATAAAAAAGTATAAGAAAGGAAAAGAACAAGGCGTGAATCATCGGTGGGAATAGACAATGATTGCCCTCCTCGTAAGCAAAAAAAGATTTCAAACATACAGGGCCTTGAGAAACAAGCTCCGCATGGCCATTCTATAAATAAACATCAATCCCTTATGATTTCTTCACACATCTTACCACACTTGATGGAGCACCTCTCTAAGATGCTAGCAAGTTTGGCTTTGTCTTAAATAAATATATTTATGTGTTGTGTTGTGTTCCCTTGTGTTGTGTTAAATATTGTTTAGGTCTCTTTGGATGACCCTTGATACTCTTGTAAGGTCAAGGATATAGGGGGATTGCCTCTGTTGTGACCATTCTTCTATTTGTTTCTCTATTCTTCTATTTCTCTCCTCTTTTATTGTTGTGTGTTGTACCTTGGGGGCATAACATTATAGAGGATGTCTTGGGGGCATCTTCCCATGTTGTAAACCCAAGCCACTCTTGTCTCCTCTCTCATTTTACTATTTTCATTCTTCAGTGGCTCTACTAGTCTGCAGATGATGAAAATAAATAAATATTGATAAGGACCATGTGTCCCTTCAAGAAGAAAGCAAAACTAGACCTAGTCCATATATGAAGATGGGGTTGATATTTATTACTGATGCTTGACTAGTAGAATCACTTCGTGTTGTGATTCATATTATGAAATTTGTGGTAACAAACCTTTGCAATACTATAAATTTGCTTCTATACACTTTCAATCATTTTTTTTATCTCACCTTGGTGCTACACTCGGTTCTAAGATACTTGTAGTATAACCTCATGACTATACTCAGTTCCGAACCTGCTAGTGTAGCCTTGGTCTATGATGTGATGTGTTAAAATTTCATGAATTGATTTGGTTGTTATCTTAGAGTAAGATTTCTAACCAAAGCTTATATCTTGTTGATTATCTTAGCAAATGATATCGATGTGCTTGTGGGACATTCAGCAATCATGGCACATTTCACTTCGGGGCATGGGCTTTGTGAAAGCTCTTGTTCCCTTACGTGTTTTCACTTTACCTTAAATGTGCTTGATAGTGGCAAGTAGGATCAACCACTTTAAGGTGGGGGCATATATCATGGTAACTACTTGATTACTTTTTACATTGACAAAGCGTGTTTGTGTGCACTTCCTTTTCACCATAAGGTGTCTTCGTGATGTGGGCAGGGTTGTGTACTTTGATCTATTACATATACCTCCTTTTCACTGTAACATATCTCTGTGATGTGGGTAGGGTTGTATACCTTGTGCACATGCTTCCTTTTTAGTGTAAGGCTTCTCTGCGATGCGGGTGGGGTTGCATTTTAAAAGCCCTTCTGTAGAAGGCAGGATGGTGTATCTCTTGAGCTAGTGTACATCCTTTTAAACAAAGTCCTCATCGTGAGGCAGGGTTGGATCTTGAGTCATTCACCCTTAAGTGTGTCTTTGGTAGTTGTGGTAGCGTAGATCAACCTTTAGGTGTTTTTGGCGTGTTTTAGATAGTGGAATGTAGCGATAATCTCCTCCCTATCACTAGTGTTTTCCGTGTATAAGACATATAATATGTCTATGACATACTATATGATGCTCATGTATTATGTGTGTCTTCTGTGTGTTTTATGTGTCTTCCTTGCATGTCTTGCTTGTTTTTGCATGGTCTAAAGGCGTGTAGTGATGAGCTCCCTCCACACTGAGTGTTTTGTGTGTTTTCATGGTATAAAGGTGCGTAGCAATGAGCTCCCTCCATGGTGTGTGTTTTATGTTCCTAGATAGTTATATATATATATATATATACTTGTTTAAATCATGTCTTCTCTTCATGTATTCTGTGATTGTATTCGTTTCTTCTCAATGTATTACGTGCTTCCACTATCTTCTTCATGTATTGGGTGCTTCCTTACTATATTCACCGTGTCTTATGTGACTGTTAAGTGTTTTCTTATGTCTGCCTAAGTATGGGGGCTAGAAATAATCTTACAAGCTTAGGGTGTGTGTTCATTCTTGTGTTTGATATATTTGATATGCTTCGACCGTACTTTAA
This sequence comes from Cunninghamia lanceolata, assembly GCA_027924645.1. Lineage (NCBI taxonomy): Eukaryota > Viridiplantae > Streptophyta > Pinopsida > Cupressales > Cupressaceae > Cunninghamia > Cunninghamia lanceolata. The sequence continues at coordinate 59,906 of BSBN01001640.1, read as the reverse complement.
TGCATGTGTTGAATCGTAAGATCACACACATTAAAGTGGGGGCTAAATGTTATGGAGTAAAAAGTGGACACATGCCTTTTTACCTCCTAGTTTAGCTCCTAGGTCCCTGTGTTAACACTCTACAAGAAAAATATTCATCCCAATGAGAAATCCCCTAAAACCGATGTCAAATGGGAACTAGGGGCCCATCTAATGCTTAAGTTTGGACCGAAAAGGTACCTAGGGACTTGGGCACTTGCACCCAAGTCCTCCCTGATTGGTCATGGTAAAATTTAAATCATCTCAGCATAGGACCTTTAAATGGGTCTCTCCTTGTCGGCTCTTTCAATTCATTTGAGAATGTTTAATGGCAAAGCATATATAAGTAAGTGTTTAAATTCATTTTGAAACAAGTTGATGATAGCAAGGTTATGATATTGAGCAAAAGAGCATTCAATGCATTCATTGTGTTATTGTTGCAAATTTGAAATCATCATCAACATCCTTATGAGTTGAAGAATCTTCATCCTCCTAAGGACTTCACCTCCAAGGTGACATCATCATTGTTTGAATCATTTCATCATCATTTGGACTATCTTTAGCCTCTGTCCTACAAGGACATGCTCTCTCTCTAACAACAATGTTGGGAAAGCTTGAATGATAACTCAAGATTTGACTGAGGAAAATCCCTAAGCACCACAACCCCCAAACCCCTTTTATTATTATGTGTAGGTTATAGGTGCAAGGATTGAAGAAGTGAAGGTAGAGGGAGGTTTTTCAAGGGATAGGGTTTCAAGATCTGAAAATGGATTATGGAAATTCCTTTGCGAAAGACTTGGGTGCCTGCCCCGACGTCCTCCTATTGAATCGGACACTAGATATAGCATTAGGACATCATCTACAACAATTCTCCAGTTATGATTTCTTGAAGATTCTGACCTCTAGAACTTGGGCATCCTCCCTGGAATCCTTTGACATTTCGACTTCCATGAAATAGGTTACAACATCTCATTGATTATCATGGTACTTTTAGATCCTGAGTTTTTACTATTGTTTGTCTGTTATAAGCTGATTATCTCACAATTAGGGTTTTACTCATTCTTAACCTAGGGTTTGATAAAAATCTTAGTTAAATGACATCTTTCCATAACAAACAGGAGCATGAGATCTGTAGATGAATCTATTGCAAGTATGTGCTAATCGGTGTTGTCATTGATGTCAACATGTTTGTGTTGTCATTAGTGTCAACTATATCTTCTAATGTTGCTGTTGTTTGTTGATTGAGTAATTGTGTTAAGGTGATCTAAATGGCTTGCACAAGTGCTGATGATGTTAGTATATTGTTCTTGTTGATGGGCTCCCAAGTGCTTTTGTGAGCCCTATTTATTTCGCTCCTATATTTTGCTTAGATCATATTTACATTTTGATGACATATGGACTGTGGGACTGTTGATTCCTATATGCAGATTTTTTGGACTCTATCCCTTATTTTGATTAGTTATATTTAGTATGTTGTGGTGTGACTATATCCTGATTGTAGATTTCACTGATGATTATTTGACATGTGACATTCATTTTGATTCCATTACAGATATTAGTTGTGAAATTATTAAATAGAATTGTTATGCAATTTTGATCTTGAGTTAGTGTTTAGAAATGCAAAAAAAACTATAAATCTTGTAAATGATGCTATATGATTTTAATAATGTTTTAAATGATTATGCGACATCATGAGTGTATGCATTTCCTTGCTTCGACTATGATGCACTTGTTGGATTAATCTGTTTGTTCAAGTGCGTAGGTGATTTTCCATGCCACAGAAAATCAGAGATCATCCCACACCCTTATGTGAATTCCGTGTAAACCGATCTGATCCCAAGAGGGACTAAGGTCTTATGTGTATTGCATGATGATTTTTTGTGATGCCTAATTTTGATGTCCCTTCAATTAGGTCTACTCATTTTGATTGATTTAAATTATGGTGTTGTGAAATATATGTTTGATTTTACACATTTTGGTGTTTTTATTGTTTGATGACCTTTTTATGTGATTTTATGCTACCTAAGGTGTTTATTATGGGCTAATTTTGATCCTAGGTTGTACCCCTAGGGTTTAGGGCCCATTTGAGCATGCTAAACCCTAGGGTAACCTCTATCTAGTCACTTTAACTTCAGCCTAAAGTAAAGTGACGAAATTCAAATTTAGGAAGGAGTAGTGGATGAGTCAAGTATTCAACCATGTCTCACTCCTCCTTCCAAGGCTTTGGTTCCCTTGTCTTGAAGACTTGGGGAGTCTTCAAGACTCCCAAGTGTGTGGAACCCATCTCCAATGCTCTCACACATGTGTGAGAGCATCTTGGAGTGAATGGGATTCCCTTGGAGAATAAGACTATGACAAGTGTCATATCTTATCCTCTTGGAGTCCACCTTGTGAGATTCCTCCTCTCCACCTTTTCTCTCACACATGTGTGAGAGTACATGTGGAGAGAGTGAGGCTTGGTGGGATGGGAGACTGACATTTGTCACCTCCACATCCCACGGAGCTTGCAAGTGGGTTGTGAGGAGGAAGGAGAAGGTGACATGTGTCGCCTTCTCATTCCTCAAGGCTCTTAAGAAGAGCCTACAATACTCCCTGTTTGAGAGAGGGAGAGGGTTCTCCATTTTCACTTATTTCTTTTATGATGGAATTTTTGGGGACTTAGCTAGATTTGGAGACTTGGAGGCAAGAGTTGGAGAAGGTTGGAAAGCTCTACATCAACCCTCTTCCATTATTGGGCTTTCATAGGTAAGATTCAAGGCTTGAAGCCTTTCTCATATATTTATAATTCTTTATGTGTTGTATTTTGAGTGTTTGAATCATTTTGTGTTGTGGGGTTTTGTGGGAGTTTATATGAGACTCTCCATTTTTGGAGAGCTCAACATGTATGGGGTGGGAGAGGAGTGAACCTCCTTGAGGTCACCCTCTTGTTCTACTTGGCATATTTTGTGGCCATTTGAGTATTTGGAGGTGTATGGAGATATTATTGAGAAGGCAAGAGTGCCTTGAGTTGTTATTTTTGGTAGGAGTATTTTCTATGGCATGAGTTCTAGTTATTGAGATTCATGAGATTGGGTTTTTGGAGTGCACCTCTTGAGTATAGAGATGTCCACTCTGCTACCCCCTTGAATCCATGAAATAGATTTCGTTGTGTGTTAAACTTGGGTGGGTGTTCTTCCTTCTTGTGTGTGTTTTGTTTTCATTATGTTTGTGGTGTGAAACCGAGTGAGGATGGTCTCCAAGCTTAGGGGTGACCCTCTTTCGGGTCTGTGGTAGGGTGGAGAGCATTTTGGTGGCTTGGAAAGTTTCTCTTTGATGTTTTTATTATAGGTTGGTGCATTTGGAGCTTGGGAGAAGAGTTTCACTAGTTATGTGTTTAGTTTTTGTATGGCTATTGAGAGGCATGACCAAGAAGGCCTTGTAGTAAATTTGTAATGTGAGAGAGAGAACTCTCTTGTTTCTCTTGTAGACTGAAATCTTTTTTTAAGTATCCATGTTATTTTGCAAGTTAGAGTTGCTATTTTATTTCAGTCATGTTTTGCAAGGAAATAAAATGTTGATGCATTATTCCCATGTTATGTTGTTGTTTCATTTATTAAAATAATATGTAAAGAAAGAGAAATAAAAGAGAAGTTTACATTATGTATTTAAGTTATTGTTTTGGAGATGTTGCTGTTTGTATCTCTACAAAAGTTCTATGAGAAAATATTGTCCATGTGTATGTGGAGGAAATTTCTCTCTCCTTACTTTATTTAGTTCATTGAAATATTAGTATTAAAAAAAAAGAGTATGCTGTAATGCTTCTTGTTATAGTTAAAAAAATATGTTTATGTAAATGTGAGCATAGTAGTGTAAAGAAAAGAGTTTCATAAATAAATTTGGACTTGTTCTGTGAAACCTAGATTTTGGTTGAATTCAAAAAATATAGTGTGAATATATATATATATATATCCTAATTATTTCATTCTCAGAATTCACTGGTTTTTTTTATAAACAACAAGATGAATTTTTACAATAAGCTGAATGTTCTATTAGAAACAAATATTTATTTTTGTGTAAGGATATATATATATATATACATATATATATATATACTGTTAGTTTTATATATTTCAGAACTGTTTAATAATAGAGACTTTTCAGTAGAAAAGAGATTAAATAATACTAAGAACCCCATTAGGGTTTGAGCCCCAAAGGGGCAGTCGAAGTTTATGTTACGGTGGTAGTGTTGGGGAGGGCCGTTGCCAAATGCATGAACCTCAGTAGTGAGAAGGGGGTGGGGAGGCCACTCCCCCCCATTTCCCCTGACCATCCCTTATAACCGGCACAACAATGCCTCTTTCAGCAGGCCGCGGCCACTAGCAAACTTGGATTCGCTCTGTGTTTTAGCCTTGACCCAGTCGTCGTGGTCGTCACTCCAACCTGCATCATTGCCATTTGGATTATATATATATACAAAAAAAGAGAAGAAAGGATCTGGGGTTTACCTAGATTCAATCGGATATAGGTTTATATTTATGAGCTTCAAAAAATAAAATATATGATTAAACAAGAGGGATTAAAAGTAAACCCTTATGTCCTTGATTGCTTAAACCTCTGAGTTTTTCCTCCCATGGTAGACCTGCAAACAAAGGAGGGAGAAGAATAGTTGAGAAAGAAAAGAAAGAACAAAAAAAAATAGAGGGAAGAGAAAATGAGAGAGAACATAGAGATAGAAAAGAATGACAAAAGGATTAGGGTTAGGGCTTTTAGATATAAGATTAGAGAAAAGCAAATTTAGGGTTGTAGGGATAAATTAAAGAATGAGAGAATCTCATATTTGGGGATTTTTATTTGTGCATAGAATATTTCCTTTATCCATAAAATATGGGTAGAGTGTTTTGTGAGCTTTATGCCTTGTTCTTTTTTTAAACTTATATTTTGTCTTTATTTTACTTAGGTTAGAGGATTAGAAAATCTTAAACCTAGGCCTTTTTATTTATTGTAGTGGGATTTTCTCCATGGAGTTTTGTTTTATTTATTTAAATAACCTATGTTATTGATTTATTTATCCTAAGGGTTTAGTCAAAATTATTATCGTGGGAATAATTAGTTTTAATTAGGCGAAATTATATCTAAATATTCTAACAGAATTTAGTGGAAAATTATGTTAGTTGAAAATTTCAATTTAAGCTTTTAAAATTATTTGAATTGCTTGAGATTTTAAAGGATGAAATTTAAATGTTTGAATAATATTAGAATTGGGGGTAAATAAATTATTTGGTTAGATTATCATTTTGACCAAAAGGGATGTTTGGTTAATTTAGGCTTAGGAGTGTATTTTAATTTTTAATTTAATTTGCTCATAAATGGTTTAGCTAGGTAATCATTTTAAATTATTTTCTATGTAGGCCAATAAGGCGTTATGCTACTAGATTTTTCCAGAATTTAGGATTGATTAATTACGTGTTTTTATTATGCGTTTTAATAATATTTTAATTGTTTATGCAATGTAATTATGTTTTAGATGAATTTTATTTTAATCTAATTATGCTATAGTGTTAGGGATTTGGATTTTGACACATGTCAAAATCCCTCCACTCCACTTAGGAATCCTAGGGTTAGCTTCAAATTTGATTTTGACCCTTTTGGCGATGCTTCTCACGTTGCGTAACCCCCTAGTTAGCTTACATATTGTAGGGGTTGCGAAAGATGATCGCATTACCTCGTCGATCGATTGACCTTTATGCGCCTTTGTGCATATGCCACCGAGCATGCTGATGTGTGCGAGGGGGTTTCTAGGGATGCGTGGAAAAGTTTTTGGTATTTCGTGTCATGACCACATGAAAAATGTGGACATGATAGATGTGTTGTGTGTTGTGACCACATGGGAAATGTGGGCATGACAACTTTTGAGAAAATTTGATAAATACTGAAGTCAATGTTGTGAAGAAGTATTCTGGCTTATAGGATACTGTCCGAGCTTTTGCTTCACATTTCTTCTATGTTGAAGACTAAAATGTGAGGTTTGGATATGTTTTAGAGAAGTGATTGAAGATGTCAAATCTAGAATTTGGTGCTTTGGAATGTTGTGGTTTGAGATTAATGTTCACCAATTTGAAGATTGTGTCTGGTAGTGTTTGCAGTGTGACTGGGAGAAAGTATTTTGTTCTGCATTTCTTCACAGTTTGGTTTTTGATCTTGTGGTTCTGGATGAGCATTCATAAGGTCCATATCTATGTTTTGTCCAAAGGACTTGTGATTTGGTGCTTCGAAATGTAGTCTTCTTGAGTAGTAAAATGGCAGTGTTGGTTGTGAACAGTCTGTGAACTGTCTTCAAGTGAGATTTGTTGTAGCTAGATTTGTTCGCTCCTAGGTGATTTCATGTTGTTTGTGGACGTTTCTAGATCATGTTAAAGGCTTGTGCTTGGTCCTCAAATTATGGTTGTGTTCTTGAAAGTGTGCCTAAGTGTTCTTGGTGTTTACACAAGTTTAGCCGACTTGGGTATTAACACTAATTACGGATGTGCTTTGTGGATTGAGGAAGTGTGTGAAGATGTTTTTAGGTTTGAGCTAAGTTGTGAAATGTTCCACCTTCATTCCTTTGCTCCACAGGAGTGTTTAGGTCCAGACCTAATTTGAATTATGTATGTTTGCCAACCTTGGAGATTGTTTCAAGGGTTGTAGAGTGTGTTGCCGACCTTGGTAAATGATTCAAGGTTGATGTTGATATAAATAAGTGTAAAGGATTTGTGTGTATGCATGCATGCGCAAGACTGGTGATGTTTGTGTTGTGAAGTTGAATCAGAGGCAGTAAGGCCTTTCATGTGGTAGATAACCTAATGTAGTGAGAAGAAGTTATCTAGAATTTTTAGAAAGGATGCGAAGGTGATGTTTTTTGTGCTTCAATGGAACTGAACACATACATGTGGTACATGCTATCATATTAGTTCATGGTAGTGAGCCACCTCTTCTCTTCTATCTTTCTTTCTTTTGGATAGTGAGTCCATGGGGTAGTGATCCCTTTGGGTGGTTAACCCTCTGGGTAGTGAGCCCTATTGTAGTGAGCATTCTTTCTTTTGGGCAGTGAGCCTCTTGTAATTCGGTATTGCTACTACTTTATATTATGAGCTAATCCTCACCGTGGTTTTTCCCTTTTAGGGTTTTCCACATAAAAATCCAATGTTCTCTTGTGCATGGTGTTGATGTGATTGCATTTCTGTTATCCACTTTTCATGTTTAATCTTTAGTTCAGATTAAGAGGTTAAGTGAACTAATGTGGATGTGATTATGTTTATGAGGATCTAAATTTTTTTGATACAACTAATTCACCCCCCTCTAGATTGTCTTGTGCATTCAACAATTGGTATCAAAGCCAAGTTCCTTTGAAGAAAGATTAACAGCTTGAGGTAGATTCGGGATGGCGCACAAGAAGGATACTCCCTTGTTTGATGGATTAGACTATGCACTCTGAAAGATAAGGATGGAAGATTTTCTAATTTCTCTTTGTTATGATGTCTGGAAATGTGTCAAGTCAAGTTATACTGTACCTCTAGGTGGTGTAAATACTGAAGATGAAATCAAAGCTATAGAAATAGATGGTAAGGCAAAAAATGCTCTCTTAAGTGGACTTACTAATTCTAATTTAGTGAAAGTTGCAGATTTGAAAATTGCTAATGAGATTTGGAAAAGGTTGGAAAGTGTTTATGAAGAAGATGAGAAGGTCAAAAGGGCTAAAATGCAGAATTTGAAGCTCACTTATGAGACCATGCATATGTTTGAAGATGAAAACATTGCATCAAGGGACTTGGTGGAAAAATAGATGATCAAGAAGTAATATTGAAGGTACTTAGAATTGTTCCTAAATCTTATAGTGATAAGGTGTTTGCTATTGAAGAATTACAAAATTTGAATTAGTTTACCAAAGAACAGTTGCTTGGCACCCTAACTGCTTTTGAAATAAGAGAGTTTGGCACAAATGTTGGAACTACAAAAGATGGGACTGCTTTTAAAGCTGGTAAAACAAAGAAGACTATTGAATTAGATCTGGAAGACTTTGATGGAGTGGAGGCTAACTTTGTAAGAAGGATGAAAAAGGGTACTGGTAAGTTACCCTTTAAATGTTTTAGTCATGGAAAAATAGGTCATTATGCTTCAAGGTGTCCAGACAGAGCTTTGAGAATCAAGAATAAGGAAAAAGGTAAATCAATTAGGAAAAAATACTATGCAAATATTTTTGATGATGATTCTGACTTTGAGGATGATAAGGATAATGAATGCTTATTTATTTCCATAAGAGGTGAAAGTGGTTCTACTAACCCTAGAAGCTGTGTGAAGGAAAAGAGTCTGGAAGCAAGCACTAACCCTAAAGATACTGTTATATCTACTTTTCATGCTAGGAGTGAAAAGGATGACTAGGTCATTGACAATGGATGCTCAAATCATATGACAGGTGATAAGAGTAAGTTTATAAAACTTGAAAATTTTGATGGTGGAGTAGTAAGGTTTGGTGGGAAGGAAGCTGCTAAGATTTGTGGAAAAGGTTCAATTAGTTTTTATGGAAAGCATAACATTGATGATGTCCTTTATGTCAAAGGTTGAAAGCATAATCTGTTGAGTGTTGGTAAGATGTGTAGAAAGGGTTACAATCTTATGTTTTAGAATAATGGATGTGAGATTAGAAAAAGCTTCAGAATAGTGATCACTGCTGGAAAGAAGATAGGTGGAAATATCTATCATCTCAAAGGTGGTGTTAGTTACTGCCTTATGACTTAGATCAGTGAGATTTGGCTATGGCATAGGAGATTGTGTCCATCAATTTTGATAGCCTGGTAAGGATAAGTTTAGTTCAAGTTGTGAGATATTTGCCAAAGTTAACAAAGCCTATTATTGTTGTATGCAAGGAATGTTAGTTTGGAAAGTTTACAAGAAGAAGCTTCAAAAATAAGGATCTTTCATCTACCAGATTGTTGGAATTGGTTCATATAGAACTTTGTGGTCCTACAAGAGTAAGGAGTTTCCAAGGTGACAGGTATTTTATGTTATTCATTGATGATTACTCTAGAATGACTTGGGTTACTTTTATTAAAGAAAAATTAGAAGCCCTATATAGGCTTAAAATATTTAAAGCAATGGTTGAAAATGAATTGGATATGAAGATCAAATGTTTGAGGTTTGACAAAGGAGGAGAGTTTACTTCTAATGAGTTTAATGTGTTTTGTGAGAATCATGGGATAAAGAGGCAGTTATCTGCTCCTAGTACTCCACAACAGAATGGAGTGGTTGAAAGGAAGAACATGATTGTTCAAGAAGCTACAAGGACAATGATAAAGGAAGCAAATCTACTAGAAGTTTATTGGAGAGAAGCAATTCATACTGCTGTCTACATACAAAATAGAGTACAGGTGAAAGCAAATGATATAAAGACTCCCTGTGAGCTATGGTATGGAAGGATTCCTACTGCTAAATACTTCAAAGTTTTTGGAAGCAAATGTTATATCAGAAGAGATGAAGAACTAGGAAAGTTTGATGCAAGGTGTGATGAAGGTATCTTTCTTGGATACTCTACCAAAAGCAAAGCTTACCGGTACTACAATAAGAAGCTAAGAAAGATTGTTGAAAGTGCTAATGTCAAGGTTGATGAAGATATGCAGAAGTTCTTAGAGATTAATGGATATGAATCAGATGAGTCCTCTTGTGGAGAAGAGGAAAAGACCAAAGAGAAGCAAGTGCAGGTTAAAGTTCAAGTAACACCAGAAGTACAAGTTGAAGAACAAGAAGCTCTGGAAAGAGCTCCTAAAACTCCTAAGTATGTACAGAGGTATCACATTGAAGATCAGATTATTGGTGATAAGAGCAAAGGTGTATTGACAAGAGGCAAGGCTGCTAAAGAATAGGTAAATCTATGTTTACTTTCCAAATTTGAACCTAAAACAGTGGTTGAGGCATGCAAGGATGAGTACTGGGTTAAGGCTATGGAAGAAGAACTGATGCAAATTGAGAAGAATCAGACTTGGGAACTTGTCCCAAGACCTGAGAACAAGAATGTGATTGGAACTAAGTGGGTGTTCAGGAACAAATTGAATGAGAATGGAGAAATGGTAAGGAACAAAGCAAGACTTGTATGTAAAGGCTACTCACAAGTGGAAGGAATAAACTATGAGGAAAAATTTTCTCTGGTGGCAAGACTGGACGCTATTAGGTTGTTTCTAGCTTATGCAACACACAAGGATTTTAGGGTATATCAAATGGATGTGAAGTCAACTTTTCTGAATGGTGAGTTGGAAGAGGAAGTATACATAGAGCAACTAGATGGATTTTAGTTATCAAACAAACCAGATATGGTATGCAGATTGAAGAAGGGATTGTATGGACTGAAGCAAGCTCCCAGAGATTGGTATGCTAGGTTAGACAGGTATCTGTTGTAGCAGGGATTCAGTAAAGGGTTTGCAGACAGTAATTTATACATCAAGGTAAGAAAAGATCAAATCCTGATTATTGAGGTCTATGTGGATGATATAATCTTTTTTGGAAATGAAGGTATGTGTAAGAACTTTGAAGATGAGATGCAAAAATAATTTAAGATGTCAATATGTGGTGAGATGAACTTCTTCCTTGGGCTGCAAATTAATCAGATAGATAAAGGCATTTTCATTTCACAATCAAAGTATCTCAAGGAATTGTTGAAGAAGTTTAGAATGGAAGATTCTAAACTAGTTTGCACCCCCAAGACAATTGGTTGCAAGCTGAGCAAGAATGATGAATCTCCTAAGGCTGATCAAAGCAAATATAGATCAATGATTGGAGGACTACTATACCTAACTGCTACTAGACTAGATATCATGCATGCAGTCTGCCTTGTGGCAAGATTTCAAGAAGATCCTAGAGAGTCACATGTTATGGTAGTGAAAAGGATATTAAGGTATTTGTAAGGCACTTTAGATCATGGTTTGTGGTATCCTAAGAATAATGACTTCACTCTAAGTACCTACATAGATGCAGATTGGGCCAAATGTGTAGATGATAGGAAAATTACAAGTGGTGGTACATTCTTTCTTGGAGATAGAATTGTGTCATGGTTAAGCAAGAAGAAGGATTCAATAGCCTTATCTACTGTAGAAGTAGAGTACATTGCAACAGCATCATGTTGCACACAGGTGTTATGGATGAGACAAAATCTAAAGGATATCAAAGTTGAGTATGATGATCCAATTCCTATATTCCGTGATAATACCAGTGTCATTAACATTTAAAAGAATCCAGTGATGCATTCAAGGACAAAGCATATTTCTATCAGGTATATATCACTTTCTAAGAGAGAAGGTTGCATAGAAAGAAGTGAAGCTTTAGTATGTGCCTACAAAGGATTAGGTTGCTGACATATTCACCAAGGCTCTTCCTAAGGATACATTTGAGTATCTCTAAGAGAAGTTAGGGATTATTTCCCCTCCTTATTTGAACTAGATGCATAATGAAGTGCATCAATCCAGTGTGATTCATGATTCATTCTTTTCTGGACTGATGATGGAGGCTACCTCTCAGGGGGATCACGTAGTGGTATTGAAGAATGTTCTAGTCAGGGGGAGTAAGAGTTGGTACAGGATTGATGAGTACTCCTAAGGGGGAGGTATTTAGAGAAATTGAGATTAGTGCAAGTATGTGCAGTATCCTACTCAGGGGGAGAAAGATTAAAAAATGTATGTCACCCTTTGCCATTGATGTCAAAGGGGGAGAGAGAGTTCATGTGAAAAATAAAGAGAGAGTAAGATGTATAAAAGAAAGGGGGAGAGTGAGATTAGTGCAAAATTGTGTCATGATGGTTTTTCACATCATATGTTGCCATCAATGACAAAGGGGGAGATTGTAGCAAGTATGTACTAATCGGTGTTGTCATTGATGTCAACATGTTTGTGTTGTCATTGGTGTCAACTGTATCTTCTAATGGTACTGTTGTTAGTTGATTGAGTTATTGTGTTAAGGTGATCTGAATGACTTGCAGAAGTGTTGATGATGTTAGTATATTGTTCTTGTTGCTAGGTTTCCAAGTGCTTTTGAGAAAATTTGATAAATAATGAAGACAATGTTGTGAAGAAGTATTTTGGCTTACAGGATACTATCTACGTTTTTGCTCTGCATTTCTTCTGTGTTGAAGACTAGAATGTGAGGTTTGGATATGTTTTAGAGAAGTGGTTGAAAATGTCAAATCCATAATTTGGTGCTTTGAAATGCTGTGGTTTGAGAGTTATGTTCACTAGTTTGACGACTGTGTCTGACAGTGTTTGTAGTGTGACTGGGAGAAAGTATTTTTCTCTGCATTTCTCAGTAGTTTAGTTTTTAGCCTTGCGGTTCTAGATGAGTGTTCATAAGGTCCATATATATGTTCTTTCCAAAGGACATGTGATTTGGTGCTCTAGAATGTAGTTTTCTTGAGTATCAGATCTTGGCAGTGTTGGTTGTGAGTAGTCTGTGAACTGTCTTCAAGTGAGATTTGTTGTAGCTAGATTTGTTGGCTCCTAGGTGATTTCATGTTGTTCATGGATGTTTTAGATCATGTTAAAGGATTGTTCTTGGTCTACAAATTATGGTTGTGTTCTTGAAAGCGTGTGCCTAAGTGTTCTTGGTATCTACACAAGTTTAGCCGACTTGGGTATTGACACTAATTGCGGATGTGCTTCGTGGATTGAGGAAGTGTGTTGAACATGTTTTTAGGTCTGAGCTAAGATGTGAAGTGTTCCACCTTCATTCCTTTTCTCTATGGGAATGTTTAGGTCCAGACCTAATTTGAATTCTGTATGTTTGCCTACCTTGGAGATTGTTTCAAGGGTTGTAGGGTGTGTTACCGACCTTGGTAAATGTTTCAATGTTGATGTTGATATAAATAAGTGTAAAGGATTCATGTGTATGCGTGCATGTGTGAGGATGGTGATGTTTATGTTGTGAATTTGAATCAGAGGCAGTAAGGACTTTCATGTGGTAGATGACCTAATGTAGTGAGCAAAAGTTATCTACAATTTTTAGAGAGGTTGCGAAGGTGATATTTGTTGTCTTTCAGTGGAACTAAACTCAGGCATGTGGTAGATGCTATCATATCAGTTCATGGCAGTGATCCACCTCTTATCTTCTATCTTTCTTTCTTTTGGACAATGAGTCCTTAGGGTAGTGAGTCCTTTGGGTGGTTAACCCTCTGGGTAGTGAGCCCTATTGCAATGAGCATTCTTTCTTCTGGGTAGTGAGCCCTTTGGCAGTGAGCCTCTTGTAATTTAGTATTGCTACTAATTTATATTGTGAGCTAATCCTTACCATGGTTTTTCCCTCTTAGGGTTTTCCATGTAAAAATCTAGTGTTCTCTTGTGGATGGTGTTGATGTGATTGCATTTATGTTATCTACTTTTCATGTTTAATCTTCATAATAGATTAATAGGTTAAGTGAACTAATGTGGATTTGATTATGTTTATGAGGGTCTAAAATTTTTTTATACAATTGATTCACCCCCCCAGTTGTCTTGTGCATTCAAAAGAATCCACCTTCTTCTTGGTTGTGATTTAGTTCAATCTTATCCTTGAATGTTGTAGTGAAATGGGGTTTGATCTAGGATAATTACATGCTTGTATTCAACCCCCTTTTCCCTACTAAATAATGTCCAATACCATTTTATTTGTGATATGGTAGAGGATGGTATGGTGATGTTGGAGGTTGATGCTTTGATGAATGTTGCAGATTTATTGATAAATCCAGTGAGCACAAATAAGTTCAGGTGGTGCAGTGAATCTATGGGCCTCTTAGTCCCTAGCAGTAAGATTTTAGTGTTGGTATGTTTCACCTTTACTCTTTCAAGGTGTTCAAAAAGTGGGAGAATTCTAAGAAAGGTGTCTCAACCTTGCACCTAATGTTAAGATTATAAACAATGTGATTTTTAGGTTTAAAAATTGAAAAAATCAATTTCTAGGATATAGAGTTGGTTTGTAGCCAAAATAAAATTTTTGGCTTTTTCAACACTAGATCCTAGGTTCTTTTCATGTGGACCTCTTCGAGATCTACAATTTTTTTAAAAATGGGCTCAATCAGCCTCTTGGATCAAAAGTTATGGCCTCCGAAAGTTGGGCCTCTTGCATTGGAAATGTAAAAAACATCAACAGATAAAAGAGTTGTAAAGGGGAGTTACTCTTGTTGAACATCACATCATAAGGCATCTTTGGATGGAGATAATGGGGCCAAAATGGAACACTTGATTTACTGAGTGGGTTATAACGATGTTATGATAGGTGGAAGAAATATGCTATTTTTAGCCTATAGACTCATCTTGGAATTTAGGTGTTAAATTTCTAACTAAGGATTTGGGAATCGCTATTTTGGGTGGTTTTAGCTCATGGTTTTCTAATTACCATTTTATAATTTCATTTATTGTATCTCCTATTTATTGGGTGCTTGAGATGGAGGTTATATAGTGAGTTTTGTAGGTATTGTTATGCTGTCAAAATTCCTCAGATCTCTGGTTGGTGCTATGAAGGCTTGCTTTGCAAGTGTATTGTAACTATGTTGTTTATTGAGCAATACATTGACCTTCTTTGGAGTGTGGGGATTTTCTCTTGAAAGGGTTTTCCCCAAGTACACTTGTGTTATGCTATATTATTTATTTTATGTTTATATGTGTTTCTACTTTTTGTAATTGTTAAAAGATTAAAATTTGCACAACACTCTCCTTAGAAGTTTATTGTAGGAAGTGTTTCTGCATACCTTCCTTCCTTTCAATGATTCCTACAATGTTCTACATCATCAACCAAGACCTGTGCTAAAACTTACTATTAGGAATACCCTACATACATAAGATGAAGGGCATACCTTCCTCTTTATTTTAGGAGATTGGATTCATTCATCTAGAAAAAGTGTATGTAGCAAGGGGAGATCAAGAACCATTCAACATGGTTAGAAATAACCTAACCATGAAAAGGGCATGAATACTAATTGAGTATGAGTTGTCCATGAACAAAATGGTAGTTCCAAAACCCACTCTATCGACCATGTTCTTTAGAAAGACAAAACTTGAGAAAGTAACCAAGAATCAAAAGACCTCCACTTTTAAAAAAGGAGAAAGTTCCAAAAGCGTCACTATCATTTCTATGAAAACAACCATTGAGAGAGCCCAATTATTGGAAAATGATCAACCATTCCAATTTCCTTTCAAAGGGGCTAATAATATTTTATAATATACTATTTTGTTGACATCAAGGAAGATGAATTTGAAGAAGAAATTAAAATCACATCAAGGCTAGAAATGAACAAGAAGCACACAAATGACACTTCACCGAATAACTGTAAAAAACCAAATGATGAATTGAAAGTACCCCAAGTTTATGTAAAGAAAATAGATAAATTTCTAGACAAAATGAGAGAAGTGAAGGACATTTCTTACAAACATAAATGTTTCATATAATTGTTGGGGCAGTGAATTCAACTAGAAAATTTACCATAGATTTACATCCAAAAAATAATGAGGATATCAAAATTTGATTAACCATCTAAGAGGAACAAGTGGAACCTTGTACCCCATAAGAACTACATGAATTCTTGAAAATTTTTAAATGACATAAGCATATACAATAAATTTTCAAATAAGAAATTGGAATTTTAAAATATCTACTATATAATAAAGGTTTTCCCTATTGTACAATAATTCATTAGGTCTTATTTATGATAAATATGCTCTATTTGTGGGACCTCCCAGGGTGTTAATGATAAAAAGTAGAAAGGTGTATGCTCAATCCATTAGATTTAGAGACTTGGTTCTCAAAATGGGTAGTTTGAAATACAAACAAGCTAGTAAAGGCTAGAAATTATTATTGAATTGGATTGGCCCATACCTAGTAAAAGAAGACTTGGGGAATGGTGCCTTCCTTTTGTACAAGATGGAAGGTGAAGACTTTGGTGAAACTATCAATTCATCCACCTTAAGAAATACTACATATGAAATCAAAATAAAAAATTCACTTGTATTGCATTCTATTAATCTCATCTTGTTGCAACATGTGATTCCTCTTTCCTAATTTTTATCTTTATTAGGAACCATATGTTTCTAGCACATGGTCTATTTGTTCTAGGTCATGGGGCTCCCCACTATCATATACTATTTATCTCCACACATTATATAAAGTTTTCAATGAGTAAATCTTGAGCGTTAGATTGATCATAATCCTAGCTTGTATTATTAGATAATGTCATTCCCATTAGGAAGCCAAGCCCATAGTGTTACCTAGAATCTAATAGGTGGGACTTTCCAAGTATCCTTAGTAAGGGGGGTAACTCTATAGTGACCTTTTGAGAAGTATTGATGCTTCACCCCTATGATAATCACCTAGATGAATTGAGTTCTAAGTGGACCATTCATGCTAATGAAAGATGGGTTTGTGTGAACCATTACTCATGAAATATGGGATAATGAGTTTGATTGAAACACTACATAGTTAAATCCTGATAAACTAACATAATTTGATACATTACAAAAAAATACCTCCTACTTGTCTTTGGATGAGCTAACAAAGATCTATAATTAATGGTTCATAAGGCATAAGACTTGCTAATTTATTTTGCAAATGGGGTAGAAAATTAGGTGGGCTTGATCTTGTTGGAAACTCCATGGTTAAGTGTGCTTGAGTCAAAGTAGTATTGGGATGGGTGACCTCCTAGGAGGTCTCAATACTTCATCCCTATGAGTATCACCTAGATGTAATGAGTGCTAAGTGGATCTTCATGCTCATAAAAGATGGTTTTGTGTGAACTACTAATCATGAAATATGGTTCGATGAGTTTAACTCAAAAACTATGTAGTTGGATCTTGATAAAATAACATAATATATTTTTACATAGTAAAATTAGATCATTTTTCATCTATTTCTCCTTCATTTTTTAAAGTCATTAGGTATCCTCTTTATGGAAGTTTCTATATCTAGACATCATCGTCACTACAAAGTTTTAGATGTATAACTTTCTACAATAAGGTGAAATTGTTCCTTGTTCTTCTCTTTCATTATCATAACTAAGTGTACCCACATGCCATTTTTAATTCTTTTATACCTATTTCTTCTTGCTGACAAATACCCACTTTTGAGAGGCCTATACACACTATTATTAGCCTCTCTACAAATTTTTAGGGTTGTACTACCTTCTAAGACTAGGCCACCACCCTTGGACCATTATGTAGGGTTGGGTGTAAGGTCAAGACAAAGCTATCAGGTTGGGTGCAAGTTTAAGACTAGGCCATCCCCTTGGGTGTATGACCCAAAACAATAATTTTATTTAACTCAAAAGTTCTAAAAACTTTGAGATAAAATTGGACATCATTCTAAACATTTTCCAATGTGATCACCTCTTTGTCTAGGTTAATGATTAACCTCTTTAGGCTATTTTCTATCTCTTAGTCACATGTTTAAATCACTGCTTATTTTTCCTATCTAGTCTTGCATATTTTTAAATCATAGATCCAAGTGTGTTTTAACTGGGTCTAATTAGGGATCTCTAATACACTTTAAATATCCTTATTATCCTTATTGTAGACACCTAAAATTGACCCTTCACATCATTTGTTCATTTGTCACATTTTCACCATCTCATATGTCAATTTTGTCTAGCACACTTGGGTTAATCATTTATTTTCTTCTAAATTACACTCTTTCTATCATTAATTAAATAAATTATATTTATTTAATTAATTCCATCTATTTTATTCTTCATCTATAATTAAATAATCTTTAATTATTTAATTATCTCATTATTCCTCTTATGAATAAATAAAATCAATATTTTATTTATTTATCTTCTTATCATCCTTATAAATTAAATAAATTTATTTATTTAATTTATGTTCATTCTCCAATCTTTTAAATTTAGCTTTTTCTTCTATCATTTAAAAATAAATTAAATGAATTTATTTGTTTAATTTATTTTTATCTTATCACTTCCTTATCTTATCACATTCTTCTATGTGTACAAGATAGGTCTTATCCTAAATCAAATACAAAAAATGATTTAATTGGTTCTAAAATCAATCATCCACATCATCTAATCCTTAAAATAGAAAAGCATCTTATTTTAAGAAAATCAATCTTAGTACTACCAACAAACCAACTACAATCATTTAATAAAAGCTATCTCTATGGACACATGTCTTGTACACATTCATCCATGCTTCTTGTTTAATCTCAACCGTTCTCATAGCCACCTAATCTCCACCGTTGATCAATCTTAGTAGGGAGCTATATAAACACCCTCTCACATCATTTCATCCA
Organism: Cunninghamia lanceolata; assembly: GCA_027924645.1. Lineage (NCBI taxonomy): Eukaryota > Viridiplantae > Streptophyta > Pinopsida > Cupressales > Cupressaceae > Cunninghamia > Cunninghamia lanceolata. Next base: position 41,633 of record BSBN01001640.1, on the reverse strand, counting down.
TATCCCACACAATCTTGAAAGCGTCCAGATTATCATTTCATGCATATTGAATCCATTAAGAACCCATTGAGCACTTTGAGCATATCATCCATCATCATGGCATCTATGCAAACTATGTTTGTTCCCTATTGAGAAGTAATCCACATTTCAACCAAGGAATCAAGCAATCTAGGTGACATTGTTCTTTGATTTTCTTTCATTTTGTGTCAAATAGATGGATTCTTTGAAGGTGGTAGGATTAGGTTTGATTTGCAATGCTTGATCTTATTAACCTAATTTTTCCTGTTAACACATTCTAGCATGCACAATGGGACTCACGTCCTTGATTAGCCTTTTCATTGGAAAGTTATTTTGAAGTCTAGATACACAGAGCACATTTGATCCATAGAGCATCACACTTGAATGGCAGATCGTTGCCTTTGCACGGTCGTAAATCACAGTCGGTACGTAGTAAATCGCATCTGCACAATCCTTGATCACCTTTGGTTCACAGATATTTGCATATGATTGGCAGAGGATCGCCTTTGGTTATCTAGGGTTTTGTTGATGTTTTTCTGTGTTTGTAGGGTTTTCTATGGTTTTTAGTTCATTTTCTATGTCTAATTTGGGTTGCAAGGTAGTTTATTTGCTAACCCTAAGTGTTTTGTATTATCCTCAAGCTAGTTTATTTGGGGTTTGATTTGTCTTTGACCTAATCATATCAATTAGCTGGATCTTTTGTGTTATTTTGTAGAATACAACATTCAACTCAAGCAATTCATCTTCTGGGGTTATCAGAGCTCTCATATTTGTCTTTTGATCATTTATCTTAACCTTAGTTTTGAGCTTTGCAGATATTTCAAGATCCGAATGCCTTTGGTAAACAGTCAGTCACATTTGCATGGTCCCCGGTCACCTTTACACGCTACACACTCGCATTTGAACGATAGGTGATCGCATCTAGTAAAATTGTCATCGCATTTGATTTGCAGGCGATCGCCTTTGATTTCTATTCCTTCGCATTTGGTTTATACATTTACAACTTGATTTTTCTTTGGCATCTAATATCTATTTGTGCAGCTTCTTATCGTCTATCAAAGAAAGGAGGATTTAAACTACAAACAAATCTGTTACAGGATCAATCAGTCAAAGACACCATATTTTTCACTAATCTAGGAACATTTGGTTTTGGTGCTTAAAATGGAACCTTATTTGCTCCATGTTTGTTTTATCTTTTTTGGTTGCTTGTTGTGCATGTTTGTAACCCTAAGCTAATAATAAAAGTATCCTCTCCCCTTGCCTATCAAATGGATCTTGGGTGCAAGAGAACTTGTTATTACCTTTAGAGTAGGCATGCTCTTGAGACACATCCACAAGGAGAACTCATTTACGACCCCAAGCGGTACTTTCATTCAGTCTGCTATACAAAATAGGATAAGGTGAAAGCCAAGTCCAAAGTTTCAATATTAGCGCTTACCGTATAGTGCTAGTTCGAAAGGAGGTGTACCTAGTGTATATTAAAACTCCTAGTAGAGCTAGTTAAAGCTTTAAGTGGCTTGCTGGACGCTCATAAGGTGTCGGTCCCCTAGATATTCACTATAAACCATTTGTTTTGTGGCCAAAATTCTTCTATTTGCTGGTGCAGGAGGTTAGACCTCTGAATCCGTCCCACGTTCTTGCAATTCAAAGTTGAGATAGCAAATTCCTTGAGATCTTTGGGTCTTTGGGAATTTGAAGTTTGGTACTCTTGAGAAGTGTGTGTCATGTAAAGAGGAGCCAGTGCCACCAAACTTCTAAGCTATCCACTCTGAATAAGTGTGGCTCAGATTTATCCATAGTGAGAATCCAACAAATATTGTCTTTGTCAGCCTAGGTTGTACATGTTTGTGAGTGTCTTGTATGTCTGTGTGTTTTCAGTCATCTATTTTCTTGTCAAGAACAAATAAAAACTTCCCCAAAAATAATTCACTATTGTAGAAAATCACCTTTGAATAGTAGCTAATTGCCTTTGAACAACAGTCAGTCGCCTTTGAACTACAGAAGCTGGCCTCTAGCTTACTTCAAAATCATCTGTGGCCATAGCACAAGCACCTTTGAATTATCAAGCATCACCTTTGAGCCTTGTCCAGTTGCTTTTGAGTAGCAGAAAATCACAGTTGATCCTCAAACAATTGCCTTTGGATTATCCTTAATCACATTTGATCTATCATCAGTCACCTTTGGTCTGAACAACATCGCCTTTGGTAAACTGTAACCTATCATCAATTATCCAGTCTGACAATCACATTACTAGTCAATCCTGAGTCTGTTAGCAGCTTCCAAACAAATCCACTGATCACTTACAGCCAATATTCATCATATCCAGCCTGATCCTATCACACTTTGGACTTGTTGAGCCTTCCATCCTCTTGAGGCTCTAAATGATCCAGCAACATCAATCAACCAAGCAAACTAGCATTATCTCTTGGCTTTGATCATTAGCTTGTCCTTTTGATCATTTCAACATTAGTAACCAATCTTGTCTACCCTTGAGTTCATGAGTCTATCTCTTGGGGGATAATCAATCCATCAAATCTATCCAAACAAACCAATCCAAATCAAACTATCAAGCCAATCCAAGAAAACAACAATCTAAATCAATCTAAACATTTAATCAAGCCAATCCTATCAAACAATCAAACCAAGCAAACCATCCAAGAGTCTCAACCTTGTCAAACTAGTCCAAAACATCACATCCAAAACATCTCCAAAACAATGCCCCGCATAAGGAGCCAATACAAACTAGCCATGGAAGCCAATTTACAGCAATTTCAAGCTACCCCTCTTAAGGATGCTTCACAATTTATGATTGGAATGCCTAAAGACATGTTTGTACCTGAGGGTTATGCTTCCAGACCTTCATTAACCACTCAAATGCAACAACATCATTTTGGACCTTCCTCATCCACTCATGTGCCACATTATCAACCTACTAATGAGGATTCTTCAGATGATCTAGAGCTCCAAGATGATCAAGCTATGCAACTTGCCAATAGGATCATAAGGTCAAACCATGAATAAATTTTCATCCAATTAGCTCAAGAAGGAGTCAAATTGACAAGTGACTTTGATATATCCACAATCCAAAAACATGAACCAACCAACAATGTTGTTGTTGTTGCAAAGGATACCCATAAGGCCATTACTACCATGTCTACCATATCTACACCATCACCGTACAACATCCCAACATCACTTTCCACCACTCTGTCTATTCCTCCATTCCATGCATCACCTACATCCATCGAACCTTTGTTGACACCATCTAATGTTATTCACTCTTATGTGTCACAAGCCCCTCAAGTGCCTAACCAAAGTGTGCCACATGTCACCCCATCTCATGTATCTCAATCCACTCCACTTTCTTCCATAAACACAGCTCCTTCACATGTGCCTCAAACACATCAAGTGCCCAACCAAAGTGTGTCACATGTTGCTACATCTTATGTATCGCCTCCCATGGTATCCTCCTCCAATATGAACACAACCTCTTCACACATCACACAGGCACCTCATACCAATCTAATTATGTCGCATGTTGAACCATCCCAACCATCCAATGAATCTCCTCATCTTAACACCGTATCCATGAATCTAGTCCAAACATCGCAAGTGTTATCCAATCATAATACACCGGTTATTGACCAAACTTTTGGATCACAGCCATACATTGATCAACTCCATTCACTTGGACTACAACCACCCAACCAAAAAAATTTCTATGTTAATCCCCCTATTGTATCCCAAGCTCCATCCAATTCTAATCCTCATATATCCTATATCAATTCATCCAACGTATCTCAAACTCTGCCAACTTCTAATCCACAAATGTCATACATTAATCCATCCTTTGGTTCACATGCAATGCAAACTCAAGGTGTCAATCCATCCCCAAACACTCACACCTTTCCATCATTTGATAATCAAGTTCAAAACACCTACACCCCACCACATAATATCTCACAACAATACCCTCTAAACAAAACCTTGGTATACCAAATACTGCATCCAAGTCACCAAAATCCTATGCAACAAAAACTACTATCCGATATGGAGCAGTGATTCAATCAATTACAACAACGATTTGAAGACATGAGTATGGGACAAACAAAGAAAAAGTTTTCTTTTGAGGATGTGTGCCCCTATTCTTTTGATAAGTCATTACAAATAATACCTTTCCCTCCATATTTTGAGATCTCACAATTTGACAAATAAAAGGGAAAAGGAGATCCAACTGACCATCTTCGAACATTTTATGTTTCTTGTCTTGATGTCACCTACAATGACACATACCTTTACCTTTTGTGATTATTCCCTCAAAGTCTTGGGGGACAAGCCTTGGAATGGTTTTCGCATCTCCCACTCAATATCAAATCTTTCAAAGAACTTTCAAGCAAATTCATCTCACACTTTGCCTTCAACATTGAACATGAGGTAACCATGAATGATCTTGTCAACAATAAACAATGTAATGGGGAAATTTTTTAATCATTCATCTAACGATGGAAAAACATGGCTAGCAAACTTTCATGGAAAATCCTTGAGAAGCAACAAGTGGATATCTTTGTTCAAAACCTTCATTCCGAGCTATCATTTCAATTTCAACTACAGAGTGCCACCACCTTTGATGAGCTCATATCTAAAGGAACCAACATTTAAAAGGCTTTAATTGCTAAAGGTGTCATCAAGATTTTCAAGGAAACCAAAGACATTGCACAATCCTCAAATGATAAATCTCGCGTTTGGAACAAAAACAAAAACATTGTAAATGATGGCATTGTTGATGCAAAGAATATTCAAACTGTGAAACCTCCCATCCATATCCAAACAACAAACAAAGGCACACCATTTCTTTGATGAGACCAAGCTAAAATGAATCCATTCCCTATGCGTCAATTCACTCCTTTGGGAGAACCTATTGAATTGGTCTTAAAGAAATGTTTACAAGCAGGCACGATAACACTACTTGAGACTCAACCATTTGAAGAACCACAATATAAACCCAATTGGTACAAAGACAATGAATACTATGAATTTGATAGAGTGAAAGGATATAGCACATCTAGTTGCATGAAATTGAAACATGTGATTTAAAATCTCATCGATCAAGGAGCCATTAGCATTAATCCACCTAAGCAAACCTCAAACTATGACCTTGATGCTTTTAAGAATCCACTCCCATCACATGAGAAGGTAGTACCTCTAATAAAGGTGTTAGAAATTGAATATAGAAGATATCAATTAAATGCAAATAAAGATTAAACAGAGGAATGCAAATATACAGAAATAATAACAGTGAGAGACAAGTTTTAACGTGGTTCACCCAAACTCGGGCTACATCCACCAATAGAGAGTCCAATATTATTATCCAACAATCGAACCCATTACAACATGCAATCCTTGCAACTCAATACTGCTGCAAATGCTACAATACAATATCTCAATGGAAACCCTAACCCTTAGCCGCTTTTATCAAGCCTTATGTTGGTTACAAAATAGGGTCTTTTTACGTCAGCAAATAGAAAAAATAACTCTCGACGCCTTTATAAAATAATAAAAAATCATTTGAGGTTTCGGGGGTACTGCCCCTCAACCCCGCCCTATATTGCGATAGGGAGCACGCCAGGGGCACTGCCTCCAAACCCCCATTAAATAATTTGGGGGGAAACCGCACTAATAAAAGTGGTAAAAATTTAACCTCCAAGTCTGATTAGGCTCCATATAACAACAATCTCCCACTTGGAGACTAATCAGACTCCACACCATATCACCTGCCACTTGGAGACTGATCATAACACCATTGAACCTGTAGCTCCCACTGGAAAAAGCACCCTGGACCCTATTGTTCTGATTTTATTGTTTTTAGTCTTGAAGACCAACCGAAGCTGAAGAGGAGCTCAACTTCTCCCTTGTTACCGCCTTCGTAAACATATCTGCTGGATTGTCATCTATATGTATCTTTTCCAGCTTTAATTATCCATCATCCAACACCAATCAAATGAAGTGATACCTCAACTGTATGTGTTTGGTCTTTGAATGCAAGGCATAATTCTTTGCAAGATGTATGGCACTCTGGGTGTCCGTAAACAAAGAACTGTTAGCTTGTTGTTTTCCCAATTCTTCCATGAAAGATTGCAGCCATATCATCTCCTTGCTTGCCTCTGTTGCAGCTACATACTCTGCCTCTATGGTGGATAAAGCAACCACCTTTTACAACCGTGAGATCCAACTCACTGTTGTCCCACTTACAGTAAAGACATAACCTGTAGTACTTTGCCTAGTATCAATATCCTTTGCCAAATATGAGTCTACATAACCTGCTAAATCAGTATTAGAGCCCCCAAAACATAAGTGTTTATTGGATGTAGCTCTCAAATATCTGAGAATCCATTTTACTGCATTCCAATGATCCAATCCAAGATTACTCATATTCTTGTTGACAACTCCTACAAATGTGCAATATCTAGTCTTGTGCATACCATGGTGTACATTAAACTTCCTATAGCTAACATATATGGTACCTTGGACATTTCGCCTTCCTCCTCTTGTGTCTTTGGACACGTCTCCTTAGTCAATTTTAAATGACTAGGCAAAGGTGTGCTGATAGATTTTGCATTCTCCACATGGAATCTCTACAACACCTTTTCAACATAATCAACCTGAGATAGAGTCAATTTGTTGTTCTTCCTATCTCTGCAAATTTTCATACCAAGGATTTGTTTTACTGCCCCCAAATCCTTCATAGCAAATGATTGTGCTAACTGTTGTTTTAACTCTCTTATGTGATCCATGTTAGACCCTGCTACAAGCATGTCATCAACATATAAACATAAAATAATGTAGCTGTCATTATCCAACCTCTTAAAATAAACACAATGGTCAGAATTACATCGGTTGTAGCCTTGCTCATCCATAAAACTATCAAATTTCAAGTACCATTGTCGAGGTGCTTGTTTCAAGCCATATAAGCTCTTCTTCAATCTACACACCAGTTTCTCCTTACCTTTGACCTCAAATCTTTGGGGTTGTTCCATATATATCTCCTCCTCCAAATCACCATGGAGAAAGGCAGTTTTCACATCTAGCTATTCCAAATGCAAATCTTCAGCAACCACAATACTTAAAATAGTACGAATAGAAGTCATCTTGACAACCAGAGAAAAAATCTCATCAAAATCAATGCCCTTTTTCTATGCAAATCTTTTTACAACTAACCTGGCTTTAAATATTTTCTTACCTCCATCTTCCTCTTTTAGCCTATAAACCCATTTGTTTGATAAATCCTTTTTACCTGTAGGCAACCTACATAATTCCCACGTTTGATTTTTCAGCAAGGAGTCCGTTTCTTCTTTCATTGCAAGCTCTCACTGAACCTTTGTATCTACCTGCATAGCTTCATCATACCCTTCTGGTTCACCAGCATCTATTAACAAAATAGAATACAAAGAGGGAGAAAACCTTTCAGGAGGTCTACTTAGCCTTGTTGACCATCTAACATTCAATGGAGTTTGTGGTATTTCTTGTTGCTATTGCGGAGCAGAGGAACTAATGGAACATCACTATCTAGAGTATCATCCAGCACCACATAATCCTTTTCTTTCTTCTCATGCTGCTGCAACTGATCTTTGTACATCACCTTCTCATTGAATACAACATCCCTACTTCTCACAATTTTTAGATTTTCAACATCCTAAAGCCTATAACCAAATTCATCAATGCCATATCCAATGAAGATACACTTGTTTGATTTTGCATCTGCTTGGTTTTATTTTTAGAATCTACATGTGCAAATGTTTCACATCTGAAGGTTTTGAGAAAAGAATAACTCACCTTCTTACCTATCCATGATTCCTCTGGAATGCCACAGCCCAAAGGAACTGAAGGACCTCTATTAATTAAATATATAATGGTATTGACAGCCTCTGCCCACATGTTTAAAGGCAGCCCAACATGCAATCACATGCTTCTTGCACGCTCCATTATTGTCCTATTCATGCGCTTAGCCACTCTATTTTCTTGTGGAGTCCTTGACACTATTTTCTGCCTACGAATTCTATTAAAGGAACAATAATCCTCAAATTCTTTGCTGCAATACTCACCACCATTATCAAATATGAGACAGTTTAATCTTTTACCCATCTCATTCTCAACCAAGCTTCTCCATTTCTTAAATGTTTCAAATACATTAAATTTCTGCCTAAGGAAATAAATCCAAACCTTCCTAGTTGCATCATCTATGAATGTAACATAATACCGAGAGCCACCAAGAGAAGATACCTGAGCCCATCCCCATACATTTGTATGCACAAGCTCCAACTTTTCATCTTTCTTTTGCTTCCCATTCTTGAGAAAACTAACTCTCTTTTGTTTGCCATACACACAACTTTCACATAAATCCATAGTAATACATTTCAAACCTGGTAAAACTTTCTTAGAATGAAGTACCTTCATAGCTTTTTCACTCATATGCCCAAGTCTATTATGCCACAGTGTTGTCTCAGAATCTACAACAACTATTTCAGTCTCTTCCTGTGAACGTGCAACAACTGTTCCTGAACTTGTTTGATTTTTCTCTACAACAACTAAAGTAGAAGGAACAATATGAACTGTACAAAGATACAAGGTGCCTACTTTCACACCTTTTGCTACTATTAAGACACCTCTTGAAACCTTCCAATTTTTATCACTGAAAGTAACTATGCAACCTTCATTAGCTAGCTGCCTTGCTGAAATTAAATTCCTACTCAGCCTTGGAATGTGCCTTACCTCTTGTAGTAGCCAATGATTCCCATTCTGTAACTTAATCTTGATTCTTCCCTTTCTAACAATTTGACAAGGTTCGTTATCTCCAAAATAAACCAGCCCAAAATCCCCTTGGACATAATCAAGAAAATAACTTCTATGGGGCGTAGCATGAAATGAGGCCCCTAAATATAAAACCCATGAATCGTCAGCATTATTTAGGGAAAGAATTAAAGCATCATCTTCAGATTTATTACTTACCACATTTGCCTCCTTATTGCCTTCTTGTTTGTCTCCTTCTTTATTCTTCCGAGATGAGCAATCTTTCTTTAGATGACCTAGTTTCGCATAGTACCGGCAATCCTTCTGTCCTTTGGATTGGGATCTCTTGTCCTTTGATTTTTCTCATGACTTCCCATGACCTCTAGAACCTTTTCCTCTCTCCTTTGATCTGCCCCTGCTTTCTACATTCAAAACACTAGCTGATGTGGACCCTCCTGAGCTTTTCTGTCGCATTTCCTTGCTAAGGATAACACCAACAACATCATCAAATTTCAAAGTATTTAAACTAGAGACAGAGTTACTTACAACCATTACCAAGCTATTCCGACTTTCTGGCAAAGAACATAAAACCAAGAGAGCCCTCACCTCTTCATCAAATTTCACTTTTACAGAAGTTAACTGACTGGTAATCATATTAAACTTATTTAAATGATCTATCAGAGATCCACCTTCAATCATTTTTAGATTAAACAAATGCTTCATGAGAAATACCTTATTTGAGGTTGATAGTTTTTCATACAATTTAGCTAAAGCTTTCATCAGTTCATCTATTGTCTTCACTTCTATTATATTGAAGGCCACAGATGGTGCCATGCACAACCTAATGGTTCCTAGTGCCTTTCTTTCTAGAAGATTCCAATCCTCATTAGTCATTGTTGTCAGTTTCTTGGCTATTCCTTCCAGCGGCCTCCATAAATCCTTTTGATAGAGATAATCCTCCATCTGCATCTTCCATAACTGATAGTTCTGCCCATTGAATTTATCTACCTTCAATTTACCCTCATCTGCCATTGCTCCCACTCAACCGTGAGACCTTCGTGTAGATGATAATTGAACACAACCCGCTTTGATACCACTTGTTAGGAATTGCATGCAGAAGATATCAATTAAATGCAAATAAAGATTAAACAAAGGAATGCAAATACACAGAAATAATAACAACGAGAGACAAGTTTTAACGTGGTTCACCCAAACTCAGGCTACATCCACCAACAGAGAGTCCAATATTATTATCTAGTAATCGAACCTTTTACAACCAGCAATCCTTGCAACTCAATACCGCTGCAAATGCTACAATATAATATCTCAATGGAAACCCTAACCCTTAGCCACTTTTATCAAGCCTTATGTTAGTTACAAAATAGGGTTTTTTAATGTTAGCCAATAGAAAAAATAACTCCTTGGGGGTACTGCCCCCAAACCCCCATTAAATAATTTGGGGGGAAATCGCATTGATAAAAGTGGGGAAAATTTAACCTCTGAGTCTGATTAGGCTCCATATAACAACAAAAGGGAAGAATATCCAATATACTGTGTTCATAAAAGCAGGCATGCTTGAAGATGAAGACATTGATGACATCAACTCTTAGCTCTTCTTTGATGAAAATGATCAACTTACTCTAGAAGTGGAGCGATATAACAATGGCTTTCGCATTATCAAGAATATGGGCTACAAAGGACAAGGAGGTCTAGGACCACATGGACAAGGACCTATTGAACCTATTATTGTTACCAAGAAGTTTAATAAGCAAGGTCTAAGGTATGGTAAGGAGGTCCCGCCTTCTAAGGACATTGAGTGTATTCTTGAGGAAGTAGCTAAAGCTTTTCCTACAGAAGGGACTTCAAATATAGATGTTGTCGATGACTCTTCCTTCCACATAACCAAATTATTCCAAGACACATCCATCTTTACCTTTTCATCCACCTTATCCATTTCATATTCCTCATCATCTGACCTGAAACTCGTATATTCTCACCTCGTCGATTGGGACCAATAGGGGGCACCTATTCTAGACACATTTCAAAATGATGAAGCTATAGCAGAGTTCATGGGTTTGAGACAAGGGATACCATTGTAAGATCACAAAACAGGCTTCATGATAGATCTACCCTTGTTAGTATATTTTGGTGGAAGTGTCATAACCTTCAGTCGCAAAAGTGAAATAAATAAAATGAAAAAAGATAGGTCACTAGGTGAAAACTGCAAGGCACCTCTTGACCGCGAAAAAGTAAAAATAAAGGACATATCTAAGGGTGAAAACCTCTCTGAGGTGCCCAAGGATGGAGGATTTGACCTTCCTTTGACCACCAACTATCAAGAATGGTCACCATTGCTAGTAGAGAAATCTCAAGAGATTAATCTAGGCACAACACAAAATCCCAAGATCACATTCCTAGCAGCATCATTATTAGAACAGGAAAGGAAAGATTTCACTGTCTTCTTCATGAAAAGAGAAATCAACTTTACATGGACCTATATAGATATGCCAAGGTTAGATCCTTCACTTGTTGTACATCATCTATCGGTATCTCCAAATGCAAAATTGGTTAGGCAAAAGCTTCAAAAAACGCATCCTCAAATAACACTTTTGGTCAAAGCAGAAATTCAGAAACTATTGAATGCCAAGTTTATAAGGCCTATTGATTATCTGGAATGGGTTTCAAATCTAGTACCAGTCTCAAAGCTTGATGGCCACATCCATTGTTGTACTGACTTCAGAGACCTTAATAAAGCTTGTCCTAAGGATGACTTTCCACTACCAAGCATAGATACCATTGTGGATCTCACAACAAGACATGAAATGCTATCATTAATGGATGGATTCTTTGGCTATAACTAGATTAGAATTGTAGAAGAAGATCAACACAAGACTTCTTTCATATGTCCATGGGGTACCTACTACTGGGTCGTCATGCCTTTTGGTTTTAAGAACTCTGGAGCCACATATCAACGAGCCATGACAGTTATCTTCCACGATTTGTTTCACACCATAATGGAAGACTATGTTTATGACATCTTGGGAAAATAAAAAACTAGAGAAGGCCACTTACAAGTATTGGAACAGATCTTTGATAGACTAGAGAAGTATCAAGTGAGACTAAATCCAAAGAAATGTGTATTTGGGGTAACATCCAAAAAATTGTTAGGTTATATTATATCCCGATGAGGCATAGAAGTGGATCCTGACAAGGTAAAAGCTATAATGGAAATGCCTCCACCATCCAATTTGAAACAGCTTCATAGCCTACAAGGCTGGTTGTAGTCTATCCATAGATTCATTGCACAGCTAGCAGATAAATGTCATCCTTTTCAACACCTTCTTCAGAAGGGAGAACCTTTCAAATGGGATGATAAGTGCAAACAAGATTTTTAGAAAATAAAAGAACATCTAGCTACACCTCATGTGTTGGTACCTCCTATACCCGATCGACCGTTGTTATTATACATCTCCTCAACAACAACAGCTCTAGGTGCTCTCTTAGCTCAACATGATGAATCAGGGAAAGAAAAATCCATCTACTACATTAGCAGAACTCTTTTTGGCTATGAGCTTAACTACACAACCATGGAAAAAGCATGTTTAGCGGTGGTGTTTGCTTCCCAAAAGTTGTGACACTATATTCTAAACCAAAGGACAAAGCTTATATCTAAGTTTGATCCACTCAAGTACCTTCTTTCTAAAGTAGTGCTCACAGGCAGACTAGCAAAATGGGTAATGATTCTAAGTGAATCACAAAGCTATAAAAGGACAAGTAATCGTAGATTAACTAGAAGAAGCACCCATAACATACATTCATCATATCCATCCTGAATTTCCTAATGAAGAGCTATTCAACTTATATCCTTCAGTAGTTTGGTAGTTATACTTTGATGGATCATATACACAACATGGATATGGAGCTAGAATTTGTTTTATCACACCTCAAGGAGATTGTATACCTAAGTCATACAGGATTGCTTTCCCTTGCACAAATAATATTGCTGAATATGAAGCTTTAATCACAGGACTACGTATGGCTGTAAAATGGGCTCTCACACAATTACAAGTCTTTGGAGATTCTCAGTTGGTTATCAAACAAGTCTTGGATGAATATAAAACCAAAGATGAAAATCTTCTTCCATACAAGTTGATGGTAGATGATTTCAAGAAATACTTTTCCAAGATCACATTCGAGCAAATTCCTAGGATCAACAACAAAGCAATAGATGCTATGGCTACAATTGGTTCTCTTCTAGACATGCCTTCCAATGCACATAGATGTGAGTTCTTGGTTGAACAACTTTTGATACCATCTTTTGAAGTTTCATAATCTGAGCTTGTATGTGAACTTGTTCCCAATTCTCCTTGGTATGAGGATATGTATGAGTGTCTCTGCCATGGCACCTTTCCATTCCAACTATCCAAAACCCAACGCAAAACTTTCATTCGTCGAGCCTCTCGTTACACTATCCTTGGAGAAACCTTATATTGTAAGAGTCTCGATGGTATCCTTCTTAGATGTCTTGACTTAGACGAAGCTAACGTTGCTTTACACAAGGTACACAAAGGTTTCTGTGGTTCAGATTCCGCTCACCCTAGCCTTACTAAGAAACTCTTGAGAGCTAGATATTATTGGCCAACAATGGAGCAAGATACACAAAAAATTGCTAAGCATTGTCTATAATGTTAGAAACATGGGGATTTGATACATGCTCCAGTACATGAGTTACAACCTGTTACTACACCATGGTCTTTTTTGTAGTGGGGACTTAACCTCATAGGAAAGATCCATCCAACCTCATCAAATGGTCATAAGTTTATCATTATCACCACAAAGTATTTTACAAAGTGGGTAGAAGCCATACCAATGACTTATATCACCGGTAAGAAAATATCCAAGTTCATCCTTCATCATATCATTTTCCACTATGGAGTTCCACAAGCCATTGTTATTGGCAATGGATATCCCTTCAAAAACCAAGAAGTTTGTGAGCTATGCAAAAAATTTCATAGCCAACACAGGTTCTCAACACCTTACTATCCCTAGAGTAACAACCAAGCTGAGGCGTCTAATAAAACCATTATCAAAATTCTTAAGAAGATAGTTAATGAAGTTGGTCATGATTGGCATCTACAACTTAATCCAACCTTGTGGGCTTATCGAACAAGTGTCAGAACTCCCACTGGTACTACACGTTATGCTCTTGTATATGACACTGAAGCTATCCTACCTATAGAGGTTGAGATCCCCTCACTGAGAGTAGCATTACAGCATCTCATTTCTAATGAAGAATACATGATATCCAGGCTAAATGATCTAGAGCTATTGGATGAATGATGTCTCACGGCACTCAATCATCTCCAAGTCTATCAAAATCATCTTCATCGTAGCTATAATAAAAAAATTAGAGAAAGAAGGTTCCAGGTAGGAGACCTTGTTCGTAAAGAGAATCAAAAGAATCAATAGGATCGTGAGAGGAAAGGCAATTTTGAACCAAATTGGTTAGGACCATATGTGATCACATCAGTCTATGGATTAGGAGCTTACACTCTCTCAACACCTGAAGGCATTCCTTTGGATGAACCCATCAACAGTGTTCATCTGAAGAAATTTTATGCCTAATCCTTGGAATATCCTGAAAAAAAATCAAAATAGTAAAGATAAACAATCCATCCTCTGGTGAAAACCTGGTAAACAGGTGCCATGGATAAGCACCATAGTGAAAACCTAGTAAACAAGCGCTATGTGTAGAACCAACTCTTATCATCTACTTGGTTTTCATTTGTCATTATCCATCCATAATAAGCTTTGTTTGTATCCTAACAATCTCTGCTCATTTTCATAATAAACTTATCCATCCCTAATAAGATCATTCCCTTTTCCATCTTTATGCTTACTATTATCATGGGTTTTTGAAATTGTTGGAGTTGATATGCCATTTTGTCCATCATCCTTCTAGGTCTAAGTTATCACCTCATCCTTCATCATCCATAATAAATTCAACCCATACTGGGGGCACTTGCTTGCGCTTAGTTTTTGGAGTGGATACTTTAAGCATCATCATCCAGCACTACACCAATAACATTTCACATCACCAAACATCCAATCAATCCCAATCAATCCATAACCTGATCAATCCATCCACATTCATCATCACCATCAATAAAACATTACCAGAACTACATTTTATCTCTATTGTTAAGTGCCTTGATCCCATGGATATAGGGTATGTAGGCAATCTGGGATACAAAGGAAGTACCCAGATTCAAGCATAGGTGATAGACCTCTTCCATCTTTCATCCTTCTTCTAATCTTTCATCAATCATCTTCTTTCTTCTACCTCACTTTCTTCTATCATCTATCTCCCATATCATCAATAAAAACAGAACTACATATCATCATGTCTCATCATCATCGTCATATTGTACTTTGATCTCATGGATATAGGGTATGTAGGCAGTCTGGAATATGAAGGAAGTATCCAGTACACAAGCATAGACAATTCATTCTTCCATCCCCATTTCATCTCTTCTATTCTTCCATCTTCTTCTCTTTGACTAACTCAAGCAGAAAACCAAACTATGCATGTCTCGACAGCTCAAAGAACTCATTAAATCAAGGGTAAAACAAAGACATTTGTTCGCATGATTTTAGCCAACATTTACTATATCGATCCAACATTTCAGCCTTCAATAGGATATATATTTTCGTACAACAAGGTGCTATCCAATCTATCCAAGAGCACCATATTTTTGGTAAGAGAACATGATGGCCATGTATTTTATTTTTTCTTTTGATTTATCTTTTGTCCCTTTCCAATACTTAGTCAAGGCTGCCTTGATTCATCATATCTTGGTATGTCGCGATGAAGTATGGACTGGGGCATGGTCATTTTCTTTCTTATGATGTGTTTGTGGGATGATCTTATTCCCTTACTATGCCTAATGGTATCTTGTCCATGTTGGGATTAGCATCTTGCATATCAATATCTTTTGTATTTGAGGAGCTAAACAATCTCTTATGCATTAAGACTATTCTATGCTAAGACTATTTTCCATACATATAACCAGCAAGGTGTCATTATGTTTAGTGGAAATAAGTTCAAACAGTTGCTTGCAGAGTCAAAGTCCATCTCAGAATAGCTAATATTCATATCTTGTGTATGTTGGATCAACATCTTGACCTCATATGGTAGACAAGGTTTTATAATGATGCATCAATTGGATACATCAGCACCCTAGTCTTTATACCTTGGTACATAATGTCCACATGCTATATCAAACATAAGGATTGCAATCTCTAAATTTGTGTGCAACCATTGTCAAAAGATGCATCCATCATTCACCATTCATTCATTTACCACAATAAAACCTATAGCTCTCACAAGGATTGATAAAATCTATAAAATCAATCACATCATCAAATCAATTCATCAATCAATTCCATCAATTACATCATCCAATTCTTCAAATCAACATTATCAAATCAAATCAAATCATCATCATCAATCTTTCAACATCAATTCTTCTAATCAATCTCCATCAAATTCATCAATCCAATCACTTCACTTCGATCAAATCCATTCTTCTAATTCAACCATTCCAATCAAATCACTTCTTCAAATCAATCCAATCCAAGCAATGATCCAAATGCAAGTCATCCTTAATCCATACTAATCAAGTCAATCAATCAAGTCAAATTATCCAATCACATCCTTGGTCTTGATCCTAATCTTGTCATAAACCAAATCAATCAATCAATCATCATCATCAATGGGATATATCGTTCCCACATATTTGTGTTGATCTAGGGATATATTGTTCTCAGCAATGACAACACTATTATTATCATCATTATCAATCAATCAATCGATCGATCGATCATTTGTTTACAACTTGACAGGAGCAATACCTTGTTTATTTTTGAATCATTTTTGTATGCTTGCTTGTGTGTGTTATCATTTTAACTTGAATTTGTATCAAATTTGTATCTTTCCAACTAATATTCATATCTTGTATCTAGACAAGGTTGTATTACGCTAGGGCATGAGACACATCATCACCTTGGTCCTTATACCTTGGTGCATAACATCTAGTGCTATATCAAACATCATGGTTGCTCACCTTCATTGCAGCATAATACATAATTCATTTCTTCTATCCATTTCCTTACCTTTCTTCTTTAACCAATCCCTTTCATTTCGAGAGCCTACCCATGTTTGTCCAACCTTCCTATCCTCTCGAGGGGGCATCATCATCCTATCTTTCCATTATCATCCCATTTCATCATCATCCTATCTTTCCATCCTCATCCTACCTTTACATCATCACCCTATCCATTTTCCTCTATCCATACCTTAGCTTCTTTGAAATGATGTTACTCGACATAAATCTCATCATCTCGAACATCATCTCAAAGAGGGGCAAAATGTAGACACCCAAAATTGTCCATGTCTTGCAACACCTAGTCAAAAACATTATTAGAGACATCATGTAGTATTTTGTCCTAATCCTACTCCTAATTCCACTTATCCCATTAGCCAATTAATTAAATAAATTTTATTTATTTAATTAATTTCCCATCACAATCCCATCCCATCCTAATCAACTAGCCAATTAATTAAATAAATCCCATTTATTTAATTAATTCCCATTCACATGTCCCAACTAATTCAAACAAGATATTTGAATTAGGTCCTCACCTTTCACCACATTGCAACACTTGTACACCTCTCAATTGAATCATGTGTGGTAGTACAACTTTCATTTAATATCCTTCACATGTACAACTAATAAGACCTAATTTTATTAAATAAAAGTTTTTGTGTACACGGTCACACATCGACTTTATCCTCCTTCACACATTTGTCACATGACTACAACTCCCTTGAAAAGTGGGAATAACTAATCAATCCTAGCCATCCACATCATTCATTTAGCCTTTCAATCTCAACCATCCATTCAAATTAACCCTTGCCTATAAATCAACCCTCACCTAAGCCATTTGCATGCATTGGTCCTCAAGTACCCTTATTCTGTCAAATTTTCTAATGCATTGAGTCTTGAGTATCCTTATGCTATCAAAATATCTTTAGAGCCTTTGCATCATTCATTTATCATCCATTGTCTTTTCATCTATCATCTTCCATCCACCATCTTCATCTTAGTGTTATGCTGCTGAATTGAGCAATCAACATATCAAATCACTCAATCAATCAACCTATCTTGCATACATCTATCTGAGGTATTGAAGATTTGGATAAGGTAATGCATTGTATTCTTTTATCATTTGTATTTATCCAATTTTTTTGTATACAATTATTAATAACACACACTTAAATAAAGAAAAGTTTACTTTTTTTATGTTACATTTTGATGAACCTATAGCTTGCATGCTTTTGATGTTTTTCATGGCTCCTCATGTTTAATCCCTTATCCTTAGTTTGTATTTGTATCCTTCTTTTCTTCTACTTATAGACTTATGTCATGGCTTCTACCTATTTTCTTTTCCCCCTTCATGTCAAGTCTCATGATACATATCTTCCTAATCACCTCTCCATTTTTACTTCTCTTTTTCATCATGATTTTCCCTCTTATACACCACCTTTCCTTACCTATATGTGTCTCTTTCCACTTATTTTCCTATATCCATAATTACTCCTTACTCTTTCTATTGGTCTATTTACCTCTTAGGATGATTCACTCATAATGTTTCCTCTATATTTGTTAATACTCATTATTCTAATGTTGCTCATAGCTTCTTCCAATATGATGATGAACCTAATAATACTTTGAGCCCTCCTACATGTTCTATTTCATTTCCTCTCTTTTTTGATATCTCATAGGACACATTATATTATGACATGGATTCTTACCCTTATAATTCTCTTTTCACTCCTCCTCTCTTTTAGACTTCTTCCTTAGAGATGAATCCATCCTCTAACTGTCCTCGCCCTCTTAATCTACCTATCACTATTGAGTCCCCTTTCTCATGTTTCCCCTATTACAATTCCTACACCACTTGAATAATCTTTATCTATCCATCACAAGTCTCCACTTTATCATGATACCTATCCTTTCATTGTCTACCTAACCACATCAACATCGCTCATTTATTTATCCCTTCCACCTTCTTATGATTCTTCACTTCCTTCTTCCCCCTATCACACAAATCCCACACCATTTTGAATTAGACATGAGAATTCTTATTTTAATACATGATGAAAATTATGTTATTGATGCTTTTATAGATAACATATTAGATGAAGAATTAAATATTCTATTTCTTCCAATAATGATAGTCCTACACATAATGTGTCTTCTATCTCTACATCTATGACAATGTCTAATGAAAATAATCTATAAATTTAGGTGCCATCTTCTAAAGTTTCTACAAATGAATTATATTGTGATAAACCTTTTATGATGTCTTATTTTCGTCATCCCTTTAATGATATCATACTTAGTCAATTTCATTCATATGCATATCTTCCTCATTCTTCCTATGATTTCCTAAATAGGTTTTCCATGCATTCCTTGCCTCTTTCCAACCCATTAACCCCTTCACTTAGTTACTCACCTCTCATATCTTCTTGTAACCATACACACATTATCAAACATATTTTAGAGAAACTTGATGGGTTACACTTAGATTTATCTAAATCAACTCCCACTTTCATGCCTAGTCATAGAATTTCTCCCAACATTAATTCAAATGTTACTAGCCCCATGCCTCACATTAGTGTTAATGTTGTTCCTCCCTATACTCCTCTTATGATTATTAAGGCTTCTCCTCCCCCTACTAGTGGTTAACATATAGTTAGTAATGTATATGACACTTGTCATAAATGTAAGAATGTTACTAATCGTATTTCTCTTCCCTCTATGACCATCAATATTCCTTATCCACCTCATATTTTAAATAACCTTAAAGAGTAATATCTCATGGACTAATTGTAGTGCACCCAAACTAAGATATTGTTACAGAATCTTCTCAAAACTTCTCCTACTAAGAAAGTAGTATTTTAACAAGCCGTACAAAAAATCATTGTACCATTTTTCCACCCTAATCAAGTCACTTCCATGATTAAATCCATGCATTATATCTCTTTCTCTTCATACGATATTCCACCCTTTCTAATTCTTCAAGATGCTCTCTAATTAGTTATAGATGCAAGATATAATAACATTGGTATTAAAAGGGTACTTATCAATAATAGATTTGGCTTGAATATTTGTAGCACAAACTTTCTTGACCATGTTCATGTTGATTACTCCAATTTAAAAAAAACTTGAGATCCCCATCATGGTTTTGACAATGTTAGTTGTTAAAATTTAAGAATCATTACCTTACCTATTAGAATATGTCTTATCATAGTCAACACCCTTTTTCATGCCATTCTTGGTTAACTTGATTATAGTATCCTTCTTGGATGACCATGACTCCATGAAATGTGTGTCATTTCCTCCACCCTTCATCAATGTTCAAAATTCATATAATGACATACAATATCCCATCCCTTTCAATTATCAAACTATTGAATTTAAAGCCTAGTTCATCTAGTCACACATCTTTCACTCCTTCCTAAAAGACTTAACAAAGAGGACTCACCTAATCCATCCCCTGATAATTGTTCAAAGAATTCTACTTTATCTAATTCTTCTTTGAATAACATTGAACCTCACCCTTCTCCATATTCAAGTTACATACCTTATACACATCCTCTTTAGAGTTTAGAGGATTCCTCTTCACCTTCTCAAACTTATAACACGTTGCTTAGATATTATTGGGATTCCTTGGATTTCACTCACTATATTATTGGGATTCCTTGGATTTCACTCACTATTTCAACAAAGGTAAAACTCCTCTCCATGACTCTAAATATTTCCACTTTACACATGGATCCTCATACTCTTGGTTTATCACCTCATAGTCATATCCTTCCAACCTCTCTTGTTTAAAATGCAATTGCCTATACTATTGAACCAATTTATATTAACCACTTGTCTTCTTTCAAGATCACTCCCCTTGAGTTTGGTGAATATTGTAGACACCCTAAAATGACCGTGTCATCAAATCACTTGCATTTCGTTATCTGTCTCATCACCTGCATTTCAACGTTAATTAAATAATCTAATTATTTAATTAATTAATCATCATATTCTTCTAAATCACAAAATTGCGACATTAATTAAATAAATTCTCTTTATTTAATTAATTAAATTAAATTCCTCTATATTCTTCCACAATTAAATAATTATAATTATTTAATTTGATCATTATCCTCTTTCCAAAAATCAAATCCACATTAATTAAATATATCCCATTATTTAATTAATTCAACAAATTCCCTCTTATCTAAAATTAAATAATTCTTAAATTATTTAATTAAATCAAAAATCATTCTCCCAAAATCATGCACAACAATTAAATAAATTTATTTATTTAATTTGCTTTTCAAATCTTCTAAATTAAATAATTCCAATTATTTAATTATTTCTTCCAATAATATCTTCTCTAAATTTAAATAAATCAATTATTTATTTAAATTGCTTTTTCTTCTAATTTGAGTTATCTCTAAAATAACTCAAGCTTTCTTGCTCATCAATTAAATATTTCTATATTTAATAAAGCAAAATATCTTCTATTCTCATGCAAATCCCTTCTTCTTGTTTTAAATCACTTAACTGATTGCTTTATTCTTTTAATTGATTTATTTCTTCAGTTAACTCATTCTTCTATTCTTGATAACTCCTCTCATGCAAAAGAAAGCAAGACACATGTCTTCTCCTCATTCGTTGCACATTCCTCAACTTATCTCCTCCATTGATTCTTCTGAATTATCTGGACCGTTGATCGATTTTCCTTGAAATCTATATAAACCCCCCTCATCTCCTTCATTATCTCTCTCTTCGATTGTATTCTCAGGCATATTTAACAGAGTTTCGAGCATACACAGCGCGTCGATTGAGCACTCTTACGATCTTTTGACATTGATTTTCTTGAGCCACTTTACGATCTTTTAACATTGATCTTGGCGCAACCCTTACGATCTTTTGACATTGATCTTCTTGAGCCACTTTACGATCTTTTAACATTGATCTTGGCGCAACCCTTACGATCTTTTGACATTGATCTCTTGAGCACACTACTTACTTGTTGTAGCTATGGCTTCGCAACTTCATTGAGCAATCCACATTCAATCCAAAGGAAACAATACAGATTTCGGTAAAAGTCTTTATTCATCTTTGATTTGTGATTTATAGCTTTTACTTAGATTCGTTTCCTTTATGTTATAGGATTTTTGGTTTTTATTAGTTTAGATTTAATCTATTTTTCCATATACACATTCTGGCACGCCCGGTGGGACCCATTGGTCCTGATTTAATATCAAATTTGTAGAATTTTTAGTTTGATTTCACAGGTTTTTTAACTCTTTTTTTGGAGAGATTCGAAAAAAAAAATTTTAAGGAAGCTTGCTGGGCAAAAACGGAGGTCACGGTTGCGTTTGGAAGGGTCGAGGAACGAAGAAAAATATAAAATTTGACCTATTTCGGTGAAAGTAAAATTTTTTCACCTCTGACACGCAACCCGAGGCCATACAATCACTGTGAGGTACGGTATTAAAAAAAAAAAAAAAAAAAAAAAAAAAAAATTCTTTTTTCAAAAAAAAAATTCAAAAAAAAAAAAAAAAAAAAAAGCAAAAAGAAAAAGCAAAAAAAAATCCAAAAATTAAAAAGCAAAAACAAAAACCAAAAACAAAAAACAAATAAAACAAATAAAAAATGAAGTGTTTTTAGTTTTTATTTCTTTTAAAAAGTAAAACAAAGTAAAGAGAATCTTTTTTTCTTTTTTCTTTTTATTTTTTGAAAAAAAATAAAGCACCTTCAGCCCAGCAGCAGGTCACATCAGTGACCAGGAGCCAGTCACAGGGGGCTAAGACAGACCCCTCTTCAATGAGCTTTTTAAATGAATAGGCGATTTTCAAACCTCATTATCTTGGTCATACGGACACGTATTTCAGTGCTTTTTTTTTTGAAATAGGCTAGAATTTCGTGATCTACATCGTAGTGAAATTGGTTTTTTCTCAAGATTCTCTAATTTTTTAGAAAATTAATTTTCTCACTGCTGTTTTTGTCTCGTCACAGTTTTTTGACTTTTCAAGCTTCATAACTTTCACAAACGGACTCGGATTCAGGTGATGTTTTTTTTGAAAGTTGGTATTTTTCTGTCCTCTACACAGTGGTAATATTTTTTCAAAGATTTTCTGAGATCTATTTTTTAAGACCACTCATTGGCCTATTCTCAATCTCTGACTTCAAGCACTTGCTAACTTTTGAGTTTGTGTGGACCTAATATCACTTGTTGCAGCTTCTTATTACTCATACAGAGCAAATAGGTGTTTTTAACATGTTCATGCAGGACGAGCATTGAAGACCTCTTGATCTATCTCACTAAGTCGTAGAAACACATTGCATGCTTAAAAGGATAATTGAACAAATCTTTTCTTGCAATCTAAGTCTTAGGAACATACTGCTTTTCTTAAGGGACAATGGACATGTATGAACAAACACCTCAATTTTCTAAAGGACAATGGACATGAATGCCAAACACTTCATTTCATAAGGGACAATTTACAACTACAATCGTGTGTGTGCATAGCTTAGTTACACCTTATTTTTCTTATAACGGGACAATTGAACCTTTGTGTGACGTGCTTGTTTTTACTTTTTTTTGTACTTCCTTTAGAAGGGCCTGCTTTTGGATTGCGATTCATCCAAAAGGGACGACCCTAAGCGGAGTTTTCCTTTGAACCGCTATATAAAAGGGATAAGGCGAAAGCCAAGTCCTAACCGACGTCAGCCTTACCTTGTGATGCCAAACTGAAAAGAGGTGTACTAGCCCTTTGTGGAAACGATTTTCACATTGAGCGAAGTGTTTGAAACTCTTAGTAGGATTGGTTAAAGCTTTTAGTAGCTTGTCGCATTGCTCGTAAGGCGTTGGTCCCTCAAAGTCACTAAGAACCAATTTAGATAGAGACTACCCGACCTACCTCCGAACATTGCGGTAATCATCAGTGCAAGGGAAATCGATTTAAACCCTTAAGATACTCACCATTGGCTCCCTTGAGAAGAGATAGTATTCCCTCGGACATAAAGCTCTTGTGACCTACTTGAGCTTTCCAAGGGGAGGGTGAGATATCCCTACCTATCGTCTCTCGCAAAGATACTAAATATCCGACACCTTTATGGAATGATATTTTTATCGACGGAGTATTAAGCTGTGAGCTGATCTACTGCAATGAAACCTTGTCTCTAGGGATAAAAAGTGCTTGTTATTGATTGCAACTATATTTGACCTGTGGAAACATTGGGCTTGTTTGGAGCCTTGAACATACACTATCTGTTGTGTCAGTCCTTGTGCCTTTTTTGACCACTTGTTTGCTGTGTTTTCTCTTGCCAAACCAATCCAATCAGAAACAGAAACATCTTTGCCTTTGAAAAACATCAGTCACTACTTCAGCGCCCCTGGGACTACAGCAGCTCGCCTTTTGGTAATACAGTAGATCGCCTTTGGTTAGCAGTAACCCGCCTCTGGCAAAACTCTACTTCAGCGCCCTCGGTATAACAGTAGCTCGCTTTTGGTCACTGTAGCTCGCCTTTGACATAGCAGTAACTCGCTATTGGTAGCTCAGTCCGTCACCTCTGGCCCATAGTAGCACGCTTTTGGTAGCACAGTCCTGCGCCTCTGGTCAAACAGTTTAGCGCCTTTGGTCCAGTACTTTGTGCATCAAAGTTTGTCTATTTCTTCAAAGCATCTCATAGATTCCCAGCATTACATTGTGTCCTAAACATACCCCATGGTCACCACTAGGCTACAGCAAACTATGAAGTCTAGGCAAGTTGTCCCTAAGAAACACAAGTCACCCCCTCGCACACCACAATCAGGTCGTCTCAACGTTACTCCCAAAGTGACTCCTAGTACACCCGCGGCAAGACCAATTAGCTCTCCAAACATGCCGCACATAGATAAACCAAGTAATCCTCATGAGGATAGAACCCCTTTGCTAAATGCACCGCAGTATACCACAGGCTTGCCTCCAGATTTTGTCCCACAAGGTTATATCGTAGATCAAACCCCATCTCAAGAAGAGCGACACTTTGAAATAGGTCAATCCTTTCAAGAAGATGGGCAAGATCTTGATGAATTTATACAAGATCCTAGAGCTATAGCTGCCTTTGATAAAATTCTTAGTGAGAACTAGGATTATTTCTTTCGCTTGCTTGCAAAGCAAGGTGCCAAGTTACCTCAAGATTTTGATGTGTCCACTCTCAAGGAGAGCAACAACACCCAAGAAACCATACAAGCAGTGCAAACCATGTCCACGGCAACTACGCCCTTACCTACTCAAGGTTCGCAGTATAGGAATCCCCTTTTTCAAAATCCAACAGGGGAGAGGCCCATATCACCACTTTTGACTCCTATGGAGATCTATCAAAACCAACAAGAAACTCTCCAACGTCAAGCAGAGTTAGCTAAGCAAGCCACCTTAGCTCGATCCAATGTGCAACCACCTCCTAAAGTGTCCATCCCAAGCGCAAGTGGAATCTTGGTTACCCCATCACGCGTAGGTTTCCCACCCAATTACAATCCGGGGAACACGTATGTAGCCATGCAACAAGGGTCTCAACATATGCCACCTCCTATATCATCACACCTGCATGTCTCTCAACCAATTGGAGTCACGCAGCCCCAACCACAACATTCTTCTACTCTCATCTTCAATCAACCCCCACCATCGCAAAACACTTCTACCTATGTTCCTCCTCCACAACGTTCATCCACGCTCAACTTCTTTCATACATTACCTAGCCACTCGCAACATTCCCAACATCAGGTTTCCCAAAGCTATGTGCCACCTTCACAACCTAATCAAACGCACTTTAGCTTTCCTCCCCCCAATACGTTTCTTCAACCATTGCAGAGCCAACATTCTTACCTAGCGCCACCTCCACCTCTGCCTAATCAAAACCCCCAATTCCAACCCAATCTGAACCAATCATACAATCCATACAATCCCAATCAATCTTACGACCCTTACAATACCACTGCGCATGGCTCACATTATAATCTTCCATATGGGCAACACCAACCGCTTTTTAGACAACGGGAGACGTTACCAACCCCTCCCACGACTATGGAACTAAAGATTGCGGAGGTGCAACAACAGCTATCTGATCTTACGTTTGGCCACACCAAAAAGACCTTCTCCTTGGAGGAAGTGTGCCCTTATCCTTTTGATCGGTCGTTACCAATGATCCCTTTTCCTCAAAATTTCACTATTCCCAAGTTCGATAAGTACAAAGGAAAAGGTGACCCAAAAGACCATCTTAGGGAATTCTATCTTGCTTGCTTCGAGGTTTCTCACAACGACACATATCTTATGCGTCTTTTTCCTCGCAGTCTTGGAGGACAAGCAATAGAATGGTTCTCACACTTACCTACGGGTATCAAGTCTTTCAACGAGCTAGCAGAGAAGTTTGCCACCCATTTCTCTTACAACGTAGAGCATGAGATTTCCATGATGGACCTATGCAACAATAAACAGAAAAATGGCGAGACTTTCATTTCTTTCCTTCAGCGATGGAGACAAATGGCTAGTAAATTCCCTTTCAAGATTCTGGAGAAACAGCTTGTTAGCATATTTGTACAGAACCTCAACCAAGAGTTAGGTTTCCATTTGCAAATTCTTAGTGCTACAACCTTCGATGAAATCACATACAAGGGTATCAACATTGAGAAGGCCCTCATCGCTAAGGGTGTGGTCAAAATCTTTGAAGAGACGAAAGATAGCAATTCGCATCAACAGTCGAATGATAAACCCAAATATTGGAATAAGAACAAAAACGTGGTCAATGATGGAGTGGTCGATACTAAGCATGTCCAAACGTTGCAAACACCGCTGCAACTCTCCAAACCAAGTCAAGCTCCACCTCAACAACAGCAGCAACAAAGGCAGCCTTATCAAAATCAACAACGACAACAAGAGCAACCCCAACAAGATTACCCTCCGCGACGTCAATTTACTCCTTTGGGAGTGCCCATCGAATCGGTCTTACAGCAAGCTTTGCTGAAAGGGCTCATAACCTTACCTGATGCTCCCCCATATGGAGAACTTGTCTACAAAACTGCACGTTACAGAGACAAGGAGTATTGTGAGTTCCATAGGAGCAAAGGTCATCGAACTGTATCTTGCATGAAGCTTAAGCACCTCATCCAAAACCTCATCGACGGTAATCAAATCACTTTTGAGAATGAATCACCAGCGCAACACACGAACAAGGATCTCGATATGTACAAGGAACCATTCCCTCATCATGGTCCACCTCCTCCTCAGGATAGAGGTAAAGGTATCAATCACGCTTCCACGTCCTTCGATTCCATTGTAGGTCGTTTTGAAGAGAGTCGAGTGTCTACCCTCACCATTAAAGGCAAATCTACAGATTGTGCTGTTACTACTCGTCGAGGTCATGTCACCATTCGTGCACCTACACCTAGGCTTCCAGTTCAGTCTGATTATAATCTTGTCAAACATCTAGGGAGAACACCAGCACAGATCTCTATTTTGGACCTTCTACGGTCATCACCTGCACATAGAGTGGTGCTAGAAAAAGCCCTCCAAGAGTCGTCCGTTCCTAACAACATAGCAGTCGCAGATTTCCAAGCTATAGTGGGTAATATTGCTTCGCCTTACAATGTGGTCTTCTCTGAGAAAGACCTTCCCTCCCATGATCCTTGTCACAACGATGCCCTCCATATTGAAGTGCTCATCCATAAGCGCAAAATCAAATGCATCCTCATAGATGGTGGTGCTGGTCTCAACATCTGTTCTTTAAAGTTACTAAAGCAATTGGGATACTCTGAGGATCACATCAACACTGATCATAGTATTGCAATCAAGGGGTATGATGATGCAGAACGCCGTTCAGAAGGTGTTATTCACTTGCCTATACAGCTGGGCCCTGTTATGCTTGAAACCAGGTGCCAAGTCCTTGATATTGAGCTGCCTTACAACATTATTCTGGGCCGCCCATGGATCCATGCAATGAAAGCTGTTCCCTCTACGTACCATCAGTCCCTAAAGTTCCCATACAATGGTACGGAGATCACCATCCCAGGAGATCCTAATCCTTTTGAATTTTGTCGTGTCTTGCAAGGAAGCTATAAGAATTGCAACCAAGTGCCTAAAAATGACAAAGCCCTTGAGTCCCCTCTCTATGTTGACCCTGAAACTCTCACGCAAGCCTCTACAAGTGAGCCTACACCCCTCCCCAAAATCACAACTCGCTTTCGGGATATAGGCTTTGGCACTTATGATATCTCCGAATCTTGTTGTGTAGGGCGGATGCCTTTATCTCCAAAATCTTACGGCAAACCACCCATTGCTAAAGTTACCAAAAAAGCAAATATTCCTCCCCCACCATTCCTAACCCAATTCCAACATGGACGGTTATTGGAAGAGGAAACTATTGAGGACATCTCTTCTTGGCTCTACAAGGAGAAAGAACCAGTCACGATACCAGTCAAGCAGTATGGCAATGGCTTAAGGATAGTGAAAAACATGGGCTATAAAGGCAAATGTGGCCTTGGGAAACAGAATCAAGGCACTATGGAGCCCATTGTGGTAACAAAGAAGCTAGACAGGAAAGGATTAGGATTTGGTAAGAAGGTACCACGCGCCTCGGACATCGAGTATATTCTCGACGAGGTAGCTGACAAGTTTCCCGCCGATTCGACATCTACAGAGGATATCACCGATGACTCTTCCCTCCACATGACCAATCTATTCGCAGAATCCTCCATTTTTACACTATCCTCGGTATCCTTAACTTCCACCACCAGCACCCAGAATGTCACGCTTGTCTACCCTGAACTTATCGATTGGGACCAACAAGGGGCCCCCGTTATAGATGTATTTCAGAATGACGAAGCTTTAGCTGAGTTTATGGGACTTCGGGAAGGTATCCCTCTTGGCGATCACAAGGCAGGTTTTGTAATGGAACTAGAGCCCACGGCTTACTTTGGTGAGAATGCCAAATCCTCCAGTCGCAAAAGTGCAAATAAAGAACGATCTCTAGGTGAAAACCACACTGTGGCACCTCCTGATCATAAAATAGTAAAAATAAAGGACGTATCCAAAGGTGAAAACCCAACTGTGGCACCTGAGGATGGAGGATTTGACCTTCCCTTACCTTCTAAGTATCAAGAGAAATCAGCTCTACTAGTGGAAGATTCTACAGAGATCAACCTAGGTACAGAACAGAATCCAAAGACAACATTTCTAGCAGCATCATTATCTGACACAGAGCACAGAAATCTTAACAGCTTCTTCTTACAACGAACCATCAACTTTGCATGGACCTATGCAGATATGCCAGGGCTAGACCCTAAGCTGGTAGTTCATTATCTCACAGTTGATCCCAAAGTGAAACCAGTCAAGCAAAAGTTGAGAAAGATGCACCCACAGATCGCTCTCCTAGTGAAAGTAGAAATACAGAAGCTATTAGACGCAAAATTCATACGACCTATTGACTATTCAGATTGGGTCTCAAACATTGTACCTGTATCTAAACCTAATGGGCGCATCCGCATGTGTAATGATTTCAGAGATCTCAATAAGGCATGTCCTAAAGATGACTTTCCACTACCAAACATTGACATTATAGTGGACTTGACAGCAGGTCACGAGATGCTTTCTCTCATGGACGGATTCTCGGGTTACAATCAGATAAGGATAGCTGAAGAAGACCAACACAAAACAACCTTTACTTGTCCTTGGGGCAATTACTATTGGTGTGTTATGCCGTTTGGTCTGAAGAATGCAGGAGCAAACTATCAGCGAGCTATGACAGTGATCTTCCACGATCTATTTCATCACATCATGGAAGACTATGTGGATGATATATTGGCTAAATCTTCTAGAGCAGAACATATACAAGTCCTAGGACAGATCTTCGACAGGCTTGAAAAATACCAAGTAAGACTCAATCCTAAGAAGTGTGTCTTCGGTGTCACATCAGGGAAGCTGTTGGGATACATAGTATCTCGTAGGGGCATCGAAGTAGATCCAGCAAAAGTAAAGGCTATAGTGGAGATGCCTCCACCAAAGAACCTTAAAGCATTAAGGAGCCTCCAAGGAAGGTTACAGTCCATCAGGCGTTTTATATCACAGCTAGCAGATAAATGTCAACCCTTTCAACACTTGCTCCGAAAGGATGTCTCGTTTCGATGGGACAACAAGTGTCAGGCAGCATTTGATCAACTTAAGGAATATCTAGCTACACCTCCTGTATTGGTCCCACCAGTTGCGGACAAACCCTTGATATTGTACATCTCCACTACAAATTCGGCCCTAGGGGCCCTGCTAGCACAAAATGATGACTCAGGCAGAGAGCACGCAATTTACTATATCAGTAGAACCTTGGTGGGACATGAGCTCAATTATTCACCCATGGAAAGGGCTTGTCTAGCAGTAGTGTTTGCCTCCCAAAAGTTGCGGCATTACATGTTGAACCAACACACAAATCTGATAGCCAAGATTGATCCCTTGAAATATCTATTAGCAAAAGCAGCTCTCACAGGCAGACTGGCTAAATGGGTTATGATCCTTAGTGAGTTCGACATTGAGTACACAGATCGTAAAGCAATCAAAGGACAAGCCCTCGCGGATCAACTAGCAGAAGCACCTATGAAAGATACACATCCTATGGTCGCAGACTTTCCTGATGAGAATCTCTTCACTCTTTCCAACTCCATAATGTGGAAGTTATACTTTGACGGCTCTTACACACAGCATGGATCAGGAGCAGGCATCTTATTTGTTACACCTCAGAATGACTACATTCCAAAGTCATATCGGCTCGCATTCCCTTGCACCAACAACATAGCCGAGTATGAAGCACTCCTCATAGGTCTCAATACAGCAGTTCAATGGGACATCACAGAATTACAAGTATATGGAGACTCACAGCTAGTCATCCGCCAAGTCACAGATGAATACCAAACAAAGGATGAAAAGTTGGTCCCCTACAAACAACTAGTGGATGCCTACAAACCACATTTTTCTAGCATCACATTTGAGCAAATTCCAAGAGAACATAATAAAGCTGCGGATTCTATGGCTTCTGTAGGGTCACTAATTGATATGCCTGCAAATACACAGAAATGTGAATTCTTGATTGAGCAATTGTTGATACCAGCCGTCGATGTTCCTGTTACTGAAATCATCTGCGAACTTGTTGGTCCCAATTCCCCATGGTACGAAGATATCTATGAATACCTCAAGAACAATACCTTTCCCCCTGACCTATCATCCACTCAACGCAAAACCTTTATCCGTCGATCCTCTCGTTACATCATTCTGGGTGATACACTATATCGTCGGAGTCTCGATGGTATCCTCTTACGATGTCTTAATGCGGAAGAAGCCGAAGCTACCTTACGAGACATACACGAAGGTGTCTGTGGCGCACATTCTACCGGTCCTAATCTTGCTAAGAAGATACTCAGAACAGGTTATTATTGGCCTACAATAGAGCAAGATGCCGCACAGTTTGCTAAGAAGTGTCTACAATGTCAGCAGCATGGAGATTTGATTCACGCACCAGCTCATGAGTTACAACCTGTGACAACTCCATGGCCTTTTTCTCAATGGGGTCTCGACCTCGTAGGACAAATCCACCCTTCCTCCTCAAATGGCCACAAGTTTATCATTACCGCCACTGAGTATTTCACGAAGTGGGTGGAAGCCATTCCTATGACCTATATCACCGGTAAACAAATAGCCAAGTTTATCCTAAACTACCTCATATGTCGGTATGGTATTCCCCAAGCCATTGTCACTGATAATGGGAGACCATTCAAGAACCAAGATGTCCGTGCCTTATGCATACAATACAATATCCAACATCGCTTTTCAACTCCCTACTATCCGCAGAGTAATGGCCAAGCTGAGGCTTCCAATAAAACCATTCTCAAAATCCTCAAGAAAACAGTCAATGAAGCTGGTCGTGATTGGCACTTGCAACTCAATCCCGCCCTATGGGCCTACCGCACTAGTATCAGAACACCAACTGGTGCCACACCATATGCCTTGGTCTTTGGCTCTGAAGCCATCCTACCTATAGAGGTCGAGATCCCATCCCTCAGAGTATCCATGCAGGACCTGATCGGCGGAGATGAGTATCGCACTTCCAGATTAGCTGAGCTTGAACTACTAGATGAGAGGCGTCTTGCCGCACTTAATCATCTCCATGTCTATCAAAACCGCCTCCGGCGTAATTACAACAAAAAGATCAAAGAAAGACGGTTTCAAGTTGGTGATCTTGTACTTAAGGAGAATCAGAGAAATCAAGCAGATCGAGAGAAGAAGGGCAAGTTTGAGCCTAACTGGTTAGGTCCCTTCATTGTCACAGCAGCATATGGATCGGGAGCTTATACTTTAGCTACACCTGACGGCATTCCTCTAGATGAGCCACTTAACAGTGTCCATCTCAAGAAGTTCTATGCCTGATCCTCAGAGTATTCCCACAAAACATCAAAAAAGTCAAAAAAAAAAAAATCAAAAATCAAAAATACAAAAATCAAAAATACAAAAACATTCATCCTCTGGTGAAAACCTGGCAAACAGGCGCCTTGGATAAGTACCATAGTGAAAACCTGGCAAATAGGCACTATGCGTAGAGTCAGCATCCATCGTCTATCGAGTCCTATCCACTCCTTGCCCAGTTCGCAACACGCTTCATCCATCCATCCATAATAAAACCATTGGCTTTGTTTGCATTTTCATCTCCCTATCTAGTATGGCTTGGAAATTTGTCAATGTCCCTCGTCGTCATCCCACGTCGTGATCTGTGTCTACAGTTAACACTGTCTTGTCCTAGGTCATGTCTTTCTGTGTCTTCTTCGGCGGTCACCCCTACAGTTTCCTCTACCAGAATGGGGGCAACTCTTTCCTTAGTGTCGGTCTAGGATTGGTTCCTTGTTCGTGGTTCGCAGCGCATACTTCAATCTTGTCTCATTTCCACAGGTAACACCCTTTAACGGACACTTCGCTCCTGCGATAAGGTGGTTATCTTCTCAACACTTGTTCTACATCATCACCTCCACCAGAACTACATATCATCTTCTCAATCTTAAGGTACCTTGATCCCATGGATATGGGTATGTAGGCAGTCTGGAATACGAAGCACGTTTCCAGTACTCAGGTACATAAGATCACCTCTTCTCCGCTCTTCTTCTACATCATCACAATAACCAGAACTACATATCATCTCTTCTCAATCTTAAGGTACCTTGATCCCATGGATATGGGTATGTAGGCAGTCTGGAATACGAAGGAAGTTTCCAGTACTCAGGTACATAAGATCCCCTCCTTTCACCTTGACCCATTCATCACTCTATCCAGAACTACATATTTATCACGTTCACCTTCCATCGTCGTGTGCCTTGATCCCGTGGATACAGGGTATGTAGGCAGTCTGGAATACGAAGGAGGTATCCAGTACTCAGGCACACACGATCCACCATTCTCCACCCATCCAATCCATTAGCATTCCATCCTTCTAGTCTTCCGTTGTCAAAAATCCATTCACCTCGACTTGACTAACTCAAGCAGCAAGCTAGCGCATCCTTTCAAAGCAAAAGTCCTTAACAAACTTGAAGCAAAGAGGCTTTCTTCCAGAGTCATCTACTGTCCTGCATACCGATTGCCAACATCAGCTAAGTACCCGCTTAACTAAGCCCTAGATCAACAAGCTTGTCTTCTACGAAGTGTTCCATTGTCGAGACCAACACACGCGTCTCCTACGACATGTGGCATTTCCTGCAAGTGAGACATTGTCTTTTTAGGTAGATAGCCCCCTTTAACGGACACAGAGTTCCTACGATAAGGCTGTTATCTTTCCTATCCAATCTATCCTGAGCAACCTCTTTGGCAAGAGAATATGTCGGCTGTATGTTTACTTTGGTAAGTCAGTCAATTTGTGTTATGGTTTATCTTTTGTTCCTTTTCCAATACCTATTGAAGACTACCTTGATTTATCTATAATCTTGGTATGTTGCGATGCAGTACGGATTGGGAGCATAGTCATTGCTTTCTGTGTGCTGTGTTTGAGGAATGATCTTTAGTATCTTTCTTGGCATTCTATTTATCTTGTGTGTGTTAGGACCTAGCATCTTACATATTAATAATTCTTCTTGCATTTTACATGTATTGAAGTTTATTTTATGTTCAAGACTATGGCTCATTCACATGTTCCAACAAGGTTATATTATGGCCTAAGGGGATCTAAGTTCAAACCGCTTTCTTGCAGAGTCAACGTCCACGCACTCAGATATTATAGCACCTTGGTCTTTTATACCTTGGTGGCAAACTATCCACGTGCTATATCAAAAATTAGGATTGCTCTTTATAAACAAATGTGAAACCATTGCAACAAGCTCATCCATTTACACCATCCATTTTTCCATGGCCTTATATAGTTTTCCCAGCAAAGATCAATTAACCATTTTTCTCTCATGTTCTCCTCCTATCTCCTTTCTTCTATCTATCATCAACCCAACCTCGCCTATCTCCAACCAATCTTCTAGTCAAGCGTCAACACAGTTCTTCTGTCGCTTCCCTATCTTTTCTCTCGAGGGGGCACCCTACGCCAGCTACGCTGGGCAACTACCTACACTGGGGCATAAAAAAAAACACATTGTATCACATCTTTAACAATCGATTTTCTTTGACGCAACGCTAACATGCTGCATTGCATCAAAGAGGGGCAAAATGTAGACACCCTAAAATGACCGTGTCATCAAATCACTTGCATTTCGTTATCTGTCTCATCACCTGCATTTCAACGTTAATTAAATAATCTAATTATTTAATTAATTAATCATCATATTCTTCTAAATCACAAAATTGCGACATAATTAAATAAATTCTCTTTATTTAATTAATTAAATTAAATTCCTCTATATTCTTCCACAATTAAATAATTATAATTATTTAATTTGATCATTATCCTCTTTCCAAAAATCAAATCCACATTAATTAAATATATCCCATTATTTAATTAATCAACAAATTCCCTCTTATCTAAAATTAAATAATTCTTAAATTATTTAATTAAATCAAAAATCATTCTCCCAAAATCATGCACAACAATTAAATAAATTTATTTATTTAATTTGCTTTTCAAATCTTCTAAATTAAATAATTCCAATTATTTAATTATTTCTTCCAATAATATCTTCTCTAAATTTAAATAAATCAATTATTTATTTAAATTGCTTTTTCTTCTAATTTGAGTTATCTCTAAAATAACTCAAGCTTTCTTGCTCATCAATTAAATATTTCTATATTTAATAAAGCAAAATATCTTCTATTCTCATGCAAATCCCTTCTTCTTGTTTTAAATCACTTAACTGATTGCTTTATTCTTTTAATTGATTTATTTCTTCAGTTAACTCATTCTTCTATTCTTGATAACTCCTCTCATGCAAAAGAAAGCAAGACACATGTCTTCTCCTCATTCGTTGCACATTCCTCAACTTATCTCCTCCATTGATTCTTCTGAAATTATCTGGACCGTTGATCGATTTTCCTTGAAATCTATATAAACCCCCCTCATCTCCTTCATTATCTCTCTCTTCGATTGTATTCTCAGGCATATTTAATAGAGCTTCGAGCATACACAGCGCGTCGATTGAGCACTCTTACGATCTTTTGACATTGATCTTCTTGAGCCACTTTACTGATCTTTTAACATTGATCTGGCGCAACCCTTACGATCTTTTGACATTGATCTTCTTGAGCCACTTTACGATCTTTTAACATTGATCTTGGCGCAACCCTTACAATCTTTTGACATTGATCTCTTGAGCACACTACTTGCTTGTTGCAGCTATGGCTTCGCAACTTCATTGAGCAATCCACATTCAATCCAAAGGAAACAATACAGATTTCGGTAAAAGTCTTTATTCATCTTTGATTTGTGATTTATAGCTTTTACTAGATTCGTTTCCTTTATGTTATAGGATTTTTGGTTTTTATTAGTTTAGATTTAATCCATTTTTCCATATACACAAATATAAGGTAGATTAATCAAAATTTCCTATTTCTACATTACCTAATCACTCTTCCACAAACTCTCCTTCTTATCCACCTAATAACATTCGTTTATCTAATTGTACTATCTCAGATCTCCCATCTTCATCTTCACATAGTAGACACATATTGATCATGACATCAATTTAGTTTATCCCAATACTATGGATCCTCCTTTATCTTCTTCTTCCTCTCTACACAAAGATACCCATTCTCCTAATCATACTATTTATAGACCCCCCATCTTCTCCATTCAATAAACCCATTGCTAAACATGAAAATCATTTTGTTTCTCCTAGAACTCTTGATCCTCCATTTTCTACTCCTAAACTTGAAATATTGTATGGAAAAGGGTTCAATATCTTAGAAAAATGGATATAAAGAAAAGGGCCTTGGCCCTCATGAAAATGGTACCACTAAACCTATTTACCTTCAACCATATATTCATAAAATTAGCCTTAGATATTCTCCTTTTCAAGATGCATCTACTTCCTTCTATTCTCATCTTCTCCATGATCATTCCCAATTTTCAATCATTGTAACTAGAAGTACATAAAGTCACTATAGAGTCACATCCTATTATCCCTTGCTTATTCACTATGAATGGTAGGACACTTAATTAAACACTATCTATCTATTTATTCTTGATTCACTCCAACTTTACATATCTCCTTAGTACTTTTCATCTTCCCCATACCAATACTACTATATTGTGACCCTTTATCTCTTGTCATGATAATTCACTACTCTACTCATACTAGTCTTGGATTCCTAAGCCCATAACATATTCCAACACAACACTAATAAACTCTCCTCTTAGCATATATGTTTGCACTACTTGTTGTGTGGTCGCACAAAACACTCCATTTTGCCTTAGCAAAATAGGGACCCAACTTCTTGCTTTGCTTTGCTTGTGTGTTTTCACTTTTGGGTGGTATGGTAAAATGTCAGGCCTTGATATTCCTCCAAATTCGAAGTCTGAATTTTCCTTAGCAAAGGTCACCAATGGATAGAGGATAAAATTTTGACCTTTTACATCATGTTGAAATTCCTAAAAATGAGCGAGTTATGCTTGGTCAAAGTTTTAGTCTACTGGATAATTTAGTCAAAGGGATATGGATATTACAAACTGAATATCCTATTCATTCGTAATATCCATATCATGGTCCTTCATTATATCCAGTCTTTATATCAACCCTTGAGCATTTTAAATCTTACATACAGACCCGAAATGATTGTTAAATCAAGTTAAGTCGATAGTTATCCATAGGTTTGGTATAAATCTTATCAGCGTCCAAGTATCCATGCTTCCCTCAAAATTGTCAAATTTATAGTAACAAGTTGTAAACCTGTCAACTAGATGGATGTTTTGACCTTGACATTTCACAATTACCAAATATCCATATCCAGATGATGTCAGTCAATTTCATCCCAAGGAAACACTTTAAGAATATTGACATCATCTGAAACATTTGTGACATGGATATTTTGCACTCGCTTAATATCCATACCCTTCCAAATGTCCATATATGTACCCCTACCTTGAAGCCTGTTGTTAGAACTTGAATTGTTGACTTTTCAAATGGATATTTGTGACATGGATATTTTGCACTTGCCAAAATATCCATACCCTTCCAAATATCCATATCCACATCCCAACCAATAATATTGCTCCATGTGTCCCTACCTTGGACTTTTCAATGGGATCTTTGCATATGGACATTTTTCACATGGATATTTCACATATCTTAGTTTCAAAGGTAAATTAGACTCGATGCCCATTTCTTTGGTCAACGATGTTTTACCAAGACCACTTGTTGACATCATCCGAATATTTTCCATATGGACATTTCTAACGGGACATTAAAACACTGAATATCCATATCCAGACTCTCCCACATTCAATGCTATGCATAAAAAGCTATTGGATTTTGAATTTAAAAGCGTACCTTTTGAAACTTGTAGTCTTCTCCCACGTATGCACTGTAAAAGCCTACCTAACTATGAGGAAGGTAATTAATAGGCCTTAATCGAGGGATTTTCTAAGGTTAAAAGGTAGATTTCTCCTGTATTATAAAAGTATCGATATATTGGAAGCTAAATTGTAGAGAGCTCAAAGCGTTTGAAGGTGAATAGTAAGATATTGAGGTAATTCTACAGTAATTGAAGAATGGAATGACGAGCATAGCTAACATGGTATTCACCAACTGCGCTTGTACATAAAGGTTAAGGTTCTAATCAACAGGTATGAATATCACAAACTCTTTTATGTCCTTTTCATAGTTGCACTGTAATTTTACACAGGTAAAGAGTAAATTTTGAAATTAGATAAATCCTAGGTGGATTTTTCCTTATATGCCATTCCAAAGGTTTTTGCTTAATTTATATGGAATGCTCTAAGGTAATTAATGTAACTAAACCCCTTAAACCCTAGGTTGAGTATGGATATTTGTGATTTACAGGTCAAGAAGCAGGCAACACATAGACAAGCAGAATGCAGAGTTCAAGTTTTGACATGTTTTCCAGACCTAGAAGCATATGCAAGAAATATGGTTCCTGCGCAAAGACACTCATTGTGGGCAAACTGATATGGACACCTTCAGAGCAAGAATCCAGGCTAGAGAAGACAAAAACCATATTGCGAAATGTTGCAGTGACTGGAATGTTTCATGCGGTAGGGTTTCCGTACGCTACTAAGGCATTAGAACTGGTCATAGAATATGCATTGCATTACAATGTGGTCAGCCAAAGGGTGGAGCATCAAGGTAGGGTATATGTCAATTTTCTCAGTCAATGGTGTCATGGAGGCATTTAACTTACCTATACACTGTGGACATGTACAAGCCTGATATGAAAGTGCTTGCTGTAGAATTTGATGGGCAATCAAGCAAACTGTAGGAAAATTATCTTCTCATCCTGGAGGGACCCCAGAGAGCAAAGTCAAAGCGATAGCTAAATTGCCTCAACATTTATATAAATATGATTTCTGTCCTGAGATCCTAGTACATGATAGTTTTACTCAGTAGAATGAGCGAGAAGGTGGATTCAAGAAACATGGATGTTTAGTTTAATCTACATTGTCAAGGACAAGAAACATGTGGTGTAGTGGGCAAAAATCATTAGTGATGCAATTCATGGACATATGGTGGGATGGAAAAAGAAGGATAGGGTATTCTTCATGACATCATATGTGGTGTATGCATGTGCATGCAGATCATCTTTTAGTGGGTTGCAAACGGTAGGAAAATTGGGACAATTGCCCCATGAGTAGACAGTATGGGAACATTATCCCCAACTAGAAAGAAGGTAATCAATTCAGCACTATAAGGTAGCGAATGACTATTGTTTGATGTATCTCATTCAATTAATGGAGGGAGACATGGTTAAGAGTTTATCTAATGGAGCCCAAGAGAGGATACAGTCCCATGGAGCTTGGTTTATCTAGTTCCTTACATACTCTCACATTAGGATGGAGGGTTTCAATGGAAACCCATTTATCCTGCCAAGATATCTAATAGATAAGGTTGTACTGATGGAGGTGGTAAGGAAAATCACCCCTACATATGAGGCATATATGAAAAAGAGTAAGAGAGGGAATATGAAATTTCCCTTAGATATAAACTAGTATATATGTGGGACCATAGAGAATGCAAGACATGCAGAGGCTGATTTGTCTAGGTTGCATTTGTAATTATTCCCTTTGGTTAGGTATTATGACCCTTACCATAGGATGGAAAGGTTTATCAATAAGAAGTTACAACATGTCACTCACCTTGAAGATTTCTAGGCTGACTATGTGGATGAATAGGAGGTGAAGCAACAAGGATATCAAAGGTTAACCTTGAACCAAATCAGAACTATAGGATATCCAGAGGTACCACCTCAAGTCAAAACAAATGATGGAGATGTGATGGACCCATAATATGAAGAGAATAAGATATACAATGAGCCCTTGTCTCTTCTAGATTGGAGTCAAGAGGATGAGACATCCATAGATGTCATCACATCCAAGGTGATGACCATCACCAAAAATTGGGTGAATAAGAAAATAGGTGAATTGAAGGACAAGGGTAAGACTATCACCTTTGATAGAAAGAGGAAGATGAAAGAAAGAGATGAAGTAGATTTTGATGACTTCCTCATTCGTAAGAGGCAAGTCATGAAGGCTAGGCTAGCACAACCAGGACCCTCTAGATCTAAGGCAGAGTTTACAAAAGAAAACATCACAATTGCCACGGTAGCATCACCTTTGAGGGATGCACCTGTAAGGGCTATTCTTGTCATTACCATGATAGATATGGGAGAAAAGGATCATGTAGATGTTTTGGGAGGAGTGAGCATCCCCAAATAGAAAAGAGCTCAAGTAACAATGACTAAGGGTTCCAACTCCAGGTCTATGGATGCTCAAATGGAAAATCTAGAGGGGTTTCACAAAAATGGAGCAGCTATTTGCTCAACAAAAACCCTCTAGAGAGGCACTTGCAGCATCTTCCATACTTCAAGAGAACATGGTTAAATAGGTAGGAGGCCATCCTAATCCTACAATACAAGTAGTAAAATATTTGCCAACACAA
The DNA here is from genome assembly GCA_027924645.1 of Cunninghamia lanceolata. NCBI lineage: Eukaryota > Viridiplantae > Streptophyta > Pinopsida > Cupressales > Cupressaceae > Cunninghamia > Cunninghamia lanceolata. The sequence continues at coordinate 1,097 of BSBN01001640.1, read as the reverse complement.
TGTGCCTATGCCAGAAATAATTGAAGTCAAAACTAAGCTAGCTATAGAGGCCAGAATAGCAGAACAAAGGAGAGCTACAGAGCAGCCACTGCCTTTGAAAGATGTAATAGATTTAACTGATGATGAGGTCACCAAGGATGTGACCAATAATTTGATGGGGACCCTATTTACACCTATGGGACCAACATCCAAAGACATGCATTAGATAGAAGAAGAGAAAGGTTAGAAGGAAGTAAAAGGCCTTGTGACACATGATATCCCAAGTGCAGAAGAGCCAAAATCCCCTGAGGATATCATGCCATTTGGAAAATTGGTTGTCTTGATCGACACTATCACTAGTCCTGAGGCAGTAGATCTATCCTATTCAACAAAGGCAAATGTATAGGCAAAAAATACTATGCAAGATGTATAAGTGTAGGGTGAGAGTGCACAGGATATGAATATAGATGGTGCAGAGTGTAATGTGCATCCAAGTGAAGAAGAGAAGTTAATTGAAGGATGCATCGAGGAGTTGGAAATAGAGAAACAAGTAATAGTATTATCTAAGCAATAGACTTAAATAGAGAATAGAGATGAGGATATGGTCGAAGCTAAAAATGATGTAGAAAATCCTCATCAAGATCTCAATGATCAAGCCCTACAAGAAGGGTAGCAAAAGAAGATTTCAAAAGAGAAGCATCACAAAGGGTGCATGCTGAGAATGAAGAAATTTATGGGGATGAACACAATGAGGAAGCACTTGATAAGGAGGTTCCCCAAGATGTGAATGTGGAGCAACCTGATCGAGGAGAGGGTCATCAAGACCAACATCAACAAGTACGTGAAGAGGAGAATACAAAGGATGTCTTGTCCGATCAGGTGAAGGATCAAGGTAAGGACGATGATGCAATAATGGACAATGCTCACATTGAGCAAGCAGGTCAGTAAGGACTAGATACAAATGTTCCTAAATGGTTAGTATCAGAGGTAACAGAGCCTCATGTTTCTGATTCTGTACCTTTTAATTTTAAGTCATTGTTTTCCCTAGAGGATGCAAAGCCAAAATGTAGGGCTAGGACCATCTCTGCAATAAAGAGGGATCCTAACCACTGGCAAAG